>OZ001646.1:13162777-13762777 GCA_963924145.1 Pyrausta purpuralis | reverse complement strand
AATGACATTTAGACCCTGTACCCATTACGACTTTTAGCATCGATGCAGTCGCAAAATGTCAACATTTACACACTGCGCTCCTTTTAGCAGCGATGCAGTCGCGATGCTAACGCGCGTTAGCATCGATGCAGTCGCAAAATGTCAACGTTTACACACTGCGCTCCTTTTAGCAGCGATGCAGCCGCGATGCTAACGCGCTATAGCATTGATGCAGTCACAAAATGTCAACCTTTACACACTGCGCTACTTTTAGCAGCGAATCAGTCGCGATGCTAACGCCCGGTAGCATTGATACAGTCGCGGTGCAGAAGCTAGAAATTGACAAATTATGTACTGAATTTTGGTGACGGCATCGATGCTTATGCGTGACTGCATCGATGCTAAATTAAATCTGTCCATTGAATAAGTCGCGATGCTGAACCGCGTTTTCAAAACGCGCGACTGCATCGATGCTAGAAGTCGCAGTGGGTAAGGGGTCTTTAATATAAGTCGTATTATACTTATTCTTATCTGACCTAGGTAAAGTTAGCCTTTAGTCTAGGTTCATTGGAACAACAGATCATTGAGTAAAAATATTAAATATTCATAAAGATTAAATAAGAAACCAAAAATTTGCGCATGGGCGGGACTTGAACCAGCACTTTCTGGCTAAGCGGGTCAAACGTTCTACCTATTGAGCTATCGTGCTCTCTGTCGGACTCTGCGAAATTTGTATCTCTTACGGATACGTCATTACGCGTGACGTCTAGCGCCATCTACCAGTCTATTTATGCAACAGTGGGCCAAGTAGTTATTCTTTACAGAATACGTTCAACTTGGAAATTGATGACGCTTCGCTATCTAATGGTTAGAGAATGTTTTTAACACTTACAGTGTCATATTTTATATTCATAAAGATGAAATAAGAAACCTAAAATTTGCGCACCGGCGGGACTTGAACTAGCACTTTCTGGCTAACCGGGCCAAACGCTCTACCAATTGAGCTACCGTGATGTCGTCTGTAGGACCCTGGGAAATTTATGGTCTCTTACGGATACGCCATTACACGTGACGTCTAGCGCCATCTACCCAGTGACTGTCCCAGCTTCACACCTGCAATCTCAGGACTTTCCTTGACTTTGCGGTTCGCATCATGATGTGTTAGATAGCTTTCGTATTTATAGAAGAGCGCTTTAGGCTGAAATATCACGCTGCAACGGGATAGGAGAGAGAAAGTTAGTCGCGAGGGACCATAAATAATATAGGTACCTAAAGCTTCTCATGAATGCCTTTGATATTGGTCTTTCTCACGTGTAAAATTATTCCTCCTTTTTGAAGGCGGTAATAATATTAATTGTATCAGTTTGTAAGGAAGCATGCATCTAAGGGTTAACAACAAAGATACTGACATTACATTTGCTTGTATTTTTAATTTGTCTGTCACATGAACTTTTTCCGAGTAGCTTTTACGCTGAATGAAACATTTAATCATATTTATTCGCATATGACACAACTTTATAACTCCAGTGAGCGTCTACAACATCAAAGGCATAGTTTTAGAACATGCTTCTCCCGTCTCGAAGCAAGAATTTAAAGCATGTAAATAAGTACAAAAATACTTCCATGCAAAAGGGTGAACGGGGGTTGAATCCTAAATGTTACTCGCATTGTTGTGACGAGCGTTTTTGTTTCAAGTTTTATTTTAGACGAATGAAATCAGTTTGCATAGCAAAATATTACATTTTACGCTAATAATATGTCAGTATGGGAAACTGACTATTACGTAAAAAAAGCTGCGGAGGAATTGCTGCCTTATTTTTCGGATACAGGCAGATGTTTTCTTTTAAAGGCGATCAAAAATAAATTAAAATGGTCAAAACAAACGTAATTCTAGACCTTATACCTAGGGCTTTAAACTTTAGAAGCCCCTACGCATTTATTAGAACTGAACACGGATACGCGTTTTTTGCGAATACCACCATCAAATTATTTTTATTAGTCACCTTGTCAAGATTTGATGAGTTTTGACCACGTAATCATTTACAAGACTGTCCGTCCAGCCATGGTAAGTATAGATCAGCCAGTCTTATCTACCTGCTCGTCTAATAACTAGAAATAAATTGTAGCTATAGTCTTCAAAGCATATATTTTGGGGTGGCTAGTCATCTACAAAGAAATGTGCGTTCTACTTCTGAACATTGAATGTAGAGTATTCATATCAATAAATTATGTGCAGTGGTAGTGGTCGGTACCATCCGAAGCATGAAAATGCTCGTGATATACATCACTTATATGGTCGGAATGATGACACATCTAAAAACGACCGCGCCGTAAGTTCTTTAACTTACCGAAGTTAAATAACTAAGTTACACGAGCATCTTTGTGCTTCGAAAGGCACGTTAGGCCTAGTCAGATGCCCTTTACTTTACTTTTTTTTACTTTAGACGAGCTGACAACTTACTACACAGATTTTAATGCATCTGTGATGTGAGTTTGAATAGAAACATTCGTTATTTTTCATTAGTTTCATTAACATATGGAGTAATATTCTCCTATTTCTCTGTTCTCAACTAGACTTTAACGTATCTAGTTTACTTGTCTAGAGAAGGCTGAAGAGGCCGTTGTACTTTGGCTGTGGTCTGGTCATGACCCCTCAAAGCCACCCAGGTATGATCAAGTATTAGGTCACTCTTATGTAAATGTTTAACCACTTAGGAATTTCTGACAGGTCTCAATATTTTTACTAAGAAATGAGCTTATTTATGAGGAACTTGCTTGTTACCTGAATGGTTACTTATTAATGTGGCAAAAAAGGAATTTAGTTACCATTTTGAGTAGGAATACAAACGGATCGGCTACATATACTTGGACACCATCATCATCATCATCATCATAGGCTCTTGTCGGTGGAGTTTTTTTTTCCAAATAAGGGAAGATTGTATGTTGTTTTCCTTCTTGCTTTCTACACTGCCATTTGAAAACCGGGGGTTTTCCGCCTCTTGATTCCCAGTCAAAAGCCTTTGCTGATATACTATATCTTTAGCCTTCTGCTAACATACCATACACCAAGGGAACGCTTATATGATGCCGGCGTTTACTCACCATGGCATAGGGTCGTCACTGATTATTGTACATTCTAATAGAGAAGCCCAGATCACTCCCTTCTACATTCTGGAAAGCCTACCGCTCTTTGGTCAGGGACAGCTTATTCAACATATTTACAGCTAACCACCATATTCTTCTTCTTCTTCACAAGATTCTCGGCGGTCGGCAATCAAACTTTTTTCGTGTGGATTGCGAGTTTAACCATTTTATCAAAAAATCTAGGAAAATATGTACACGTAAAAAACTATAGCACGAACACAATCTAAATACGTAGAAATCGTGACCATGAGAAATCAAAAACATATATTTCTTCGACTAAGAAAATCTATCGGTGAACTTTTTTGTATACGAATTGCTCGAGAATTGCCCCCTGAACTGTGACTCCGACTTTAGCCTACACCTCAGCCCTAACGTAGACACCAAATTTATGAAAGTTAATATTAAATAATTTATACGTATTAAGTAAGGTGTACAAAGTTACTCAGCAAAAGACTATCAACTTTTGAAAAGTTATTTCTAGATAACTGCTGTTGACATAAATCCTAAAATTTAGCTATAAGTATTAGTAATATATGTTATAGACGCATATGTGTATTTGATAACAAAAAAAAAACATTTTTTAAATAACAAAAAGTCTGTCAAACTGTTTAACACTTAGCAAGCAGTAGTAGTTTTTAATTCTGTTTACGCATTACCTAGTTGTAGAAATTGAAAAAGCTCGTAATAAATGTTCCTATTGAAGCCCGAGTAGAAGTGTAAACAGACCCATTATTTATGCACATTTTTGCCTTTGAAAACCATCCTTCCCGTGTTTTTCAATTAGGTATAGAAAAGAAATGCAATCCTGCTGGAATATTAACGGCTCACTTTGGAGAGTATTTTCTATAATACAGCCAGTGTTTGTCAATATTTTTGTAATAACCCTATTTTTTAATCAATACCCATTTTTAAATGCAAGTATTTCAGTCTTTAAGTATTTTATAAATAAGAAACAAGAAAAAAACTAAACTAAGACATGCAGCATAGCATTGGATAGCTATGCAAATCCTTTGAGCTATGTGTGTTTCATTAAGTCTTTTTGATGTAGGTAAGTAGCCGTAACACGTCAGATTTTAGGTATATTCATTTTTTTTAGGAAACTTTTTTTTACGATTTCTATTATTTATGTGTTACTTCCTACAGGGTGAAATTATAATCAGTACCGAAATTTTGTGTAAAGACTCCACTGATGAATATGAACAACAATAGGGCAATAGTGAAATCGACAACAAAAAATCAGCTGTTCCATACATTTTGACCGCGCCCCAATTGAACTTTTGTATGGAACAGCTGTTTTTTTTTCGCGATTTCACTATTGCCCCCATAGCAAAAGTTGTTCATATTCATCAGTGGAGTCTTTAATTCGGTACCGTTTAAAATTTCACCCTGTATATGTATGTATGTCAAAGTTATATATGCCCAGATACGCTATAACTTACTACTAACCCATATGACCCCATTTTCATCCAAAGCATAGAAGTTGGACCTAACGTGTCGATTAACAAACATGGAGGTCTGAATATTATCATCATTATAATAATGACCTTCTGCTAGCATTGAATAAATGTAGGCCTAATAAATTCTAATTGACCTCTTAGCTAGCTGGCTAAAATTAAGAAACATGTTTTTCTTCGCGATAAAATGAAATAACGTTAAAATAATGGGCTTAAAGGTACATTAATTTGATTTGTGCATACCAACTAATGGTTTTCGTTGAAGAGTTTTGACTAACTAAATAAACATTAATAAGTTAAAAATAGGTGTTTGAACATTCACATTCGTTCATTTTTTTGTATAGTAAAAAGCTTTATGGTCTTCAATCAAAATAATAAAATATAGTTACCTACCTATTTACAAGATGAATTTTTAATAAGATACTAACTCTTCAAAGTGGTTATTGTTAATGTCTCTACATAATTTAATTTCATCTTCCTAAGAGGGGTTAAACTACCTTTGAGAGCCGTAGACAAAAGAGATTGGCTGATGTGTAAGAAACAGGATTCGCGTTCATTCTAATAGTGAGTGTGCAGTTCTGTCAGAGTCAATCTATCTGCGGAGAAAATATCACAAACATCCATTTGTTTATTTCCTTCTTCTGTTATGTATCTGTTATTTGTATGTGTAGTAATGTCGTTTTATTTTATTTTTATTATTAGGTACCATTTTACACACATAACATTTTACGGACCAAAGTGAGTAAAGTAGAGACAAAAATGAGTATAACTAGACTATAAATCTGAACATGCGTACACAATATGAAATAGATAGAGTGGAAAAAAGACACTGCCAAAAATAAAATGAAAAACAAACCAAAGAGGACTAAGTAATTCTCATCTAAGACCTAATAAATTAACATAACAGAATTAATAATAAATAAATAAAACAAAACAAACAAGTAAACAAATGGCATTGATTATTATGTGCTGGACCGACCTACCCAATCCAGAACCGTTTTTTGAATTGACTTAATGTCAAGTGGTAAATATCAATACCAGGAGTATTGATATTTACCACTTCTTCTTCTATCCTTACTACCTGAAGCCAGCTCATTGTAGGCCCGACACATACTGACTATTGGATTGTAATAGGAAATATTGTTCGGGACACATCAATCGCAAAAGGTTTCGGATTTCGACATCTATGCAGGGTGTTAATGTATATGAGAGATAGCAAGGTTGGAGAATCGGTAAGGGAGTTTTAAGGTCTTGCGAAGCTGAAACATCTAATAAAAGTTATCTGACATAAATAATTACTTAGCTCGTATAGGGGCATCCATTTTATATTTTATCTGATTGCCGATCGTGTCAGAGACAAAGTATTTAGTTTGTTGAATGACCTTTGGTCTTTTGCAATATTATGTAAGTATTAATATTGACATGTTTGCGGCGTGATGCTATCGCAGTATGTTATTTATTAATCAGTCCTCTGACAACTTATTTTTGTCCTCAATTTGAAATGTTCGTGTATCAAAGCTAATGTGGATTATCACGTTTTCAGAAAGATCTTAGGTTAATGATTTAATTAGGTAATATATTATGTATTCAGAGTCCTTTTATCCTTATTGAAATTATCTGCTCTAGGACAGAAGATAGCATCAGATATTTTAAAATTTGGCCCTACTATAAAAAACAATCACCGTTTTGCGGTGCAATCTAAAGCAATTTTTAGTAAGTATGTAATCCCCACTACAAAATTAAAACCCATAATTTTACTGACGGATTTTGTTTTTCGTAGTAGGGCTTCTGATAGAAACTTTTTTGTAATAGGCGTCTAGTTGTGGTCCAATACAGAAAAAGCTTATCACGGAATCTGATTAATCTATTTTGATTGCCATTTAATAAAATCTTTCAAGGGGAATGTGCAGACACTTACGCAGATAAAGTCATGGGGAAGTACTAGTGTAGGCGTGGGATGTGCTTTTTGCATAATTTCAACCTGCTAACATGAAGTATGCGAGTAGGCGACCTTGGAACATTTTAAGATAAGGTGGCATACCGAAAGCCTTGAACTCTTCTAAACATTTGGTTACCTAATCAGCCACGATCTACGGCGAACTGTCAGGGCCATATCTACGGAGATGCCTGGGGCTTTCCAAGATTTTTGGACACGATATTATTTTTTACTAGATTCAAGCTTAACTTCTTGCAAAAAACCGTGCCATCTATCATTTTACCAAATTTAATGACGTGAGATTTTATATATTTTGTTATGCGTGTAAGTAAATGAAAAATATAAGCCAAATTTTGTGTAAGATTTGTGTCAATAGTTTGAAGAAAGTAGTCAGATAAAAAATATCTACCATAGAAATTATGTTACAATCGTTGTGAAGATTTTTATGCTGCTAGGTATTTTATAGACGCAACGAGCGGCTTTCCTTAAAAAAAGCTGAAAATAGAACTTGAAAGGATTCGGCAGGTAAACTCATTTCAATCAATGTTCGCTGGTATGCGTACAATCGAGAACAGAGATGAAAAGTACTAGAGATGTAATTTCAAATAATAGATTTGATGAATTAGAATTAGAATTTGATGTTTTTTTAAAAGACGTTTATACGATAGATGTATTTAAACTTACATGGTCAGGTGACTAACATTAAAATAGATTGCAGTTACGCCGTGACCATGGCACTTGCAACAGTGACGAAATATCGGAAACTCGAAAATAATAAGGTATATGGAAGCAATCCGGTTTCAATCTAATCTTATGTGTATATTTATTAGTCTTTCATGTAGAAAGGTATAGCTTGTATGTATATGTTGAAGCTGGTATAGGAAATAAAACAAAAAAAAACAACAAAATTGCTGCATACACATACCTACTTTTAACTTATAACAGAGAATGAATATACGCGCGATGAAATGCTGTGTGCATAAGACCACACTTGTTGAAAGTATGACTATGCTCTTCCACTTAACATTTAATAAACTGCTTAAACCTTGACCTTGAATAGTATCGTGTCGTATTTGGTTGTATTTCCTCCCGCTTAGGTATCGATCTACTCGTGTTAGCACTTAACAACGAAATGAAAATTCGCAACCAACTTGTGTCCGCGTCTGTACCTCTCAACACTAAAATGTGCGAATTCGGCCGTGGATTTTGACGTTCCTTTGTCGTTTCACATGCACCGGGCGGCTGGCTGGCTTTATTCCAAGATAAGGCCGGCCGCACAATAACAGGAATATCTAGAGCTCAGCAGACCCATTGACCCACACGGCAAATTTGAAAAAAAAAACAAGATCTAAGCCGCGCCGGTTACAGTTGCACGCACGTCATTACTCATTGTTATCGAAATGTTTGGCTGGTTATGGGTAGAGAAAAATTGTACCTGTATCACGCGAGCATTGCCAAACAAGTCTGTCTAATTCACCAGTTTGACCACTCACAGCACAGTTCAAAAAACAAAACTCGTCACTGCCAGACCGGAAATGTGTAATAAAATATTGTTAAGGATGATTCTCACTTACATCTCAATCCAATATCGAAGCACAGTCAAAAACAGCTCAGCTCGTGTGTGCAATATCTGTGAACAATAAGCAGATGGTTATTATTAATATCATAAAAATATGACGATGGGGTTCAATGAACACGCAGTTTTTAAGATCAGTCAACCAACGACCATCTAGCTTCTGTTTTAAACACCTATTATGTAACGTCCTCGCGAGAACGTAACGTGCCGGGACTTCGAAATTCGGATCACCTTCAACGTTATTATCACTTCAGTGTTCATTGAAAAATAAAAAAGAATATTGTGTTTTTAATATCTCAATACTCAAATCTATAAATAAAATCGAATATCTCACTGAAATTGGTATATCCAAATTATTGTCAAAATTTCAATTAAAAATACTATCATGTGATTAACAAAGTCGTTCTCGTGTCGCAAGCCTAATCCATGGCGTCGGTAGCGGCACTCGAACTTCAACTCAATTTCATGGGCCCTTCACTATGTAATTTTCCCTTGGCCTTCGGTTCGGGAATATTCCATAAACGGAGGTTTTTTGTCCTTTTTAAGAATAAACCTTTTTCGATGTGGCTTTACAGGAAATTTCAATTTATTGACGATTTTATCACGCATTACGCGAATTTTTATTTTATTGTTTTTCACGATATCCTGAAAATTATTTGACTTCTTAAAAGCATTGAATAAAACCAACTATATCTAATGATTTTAAAAAAGAGTATCTAGTATTAACTTAATAAAAATAATATGCCTTTCGTGCAGAACAAAATTCCGAATTCAAATCAAAAATACTGATTGCACAGCAAAATCAGGTTCCTAGCTCAAAGGATTAGCATAGTGTAGAGGTTTGGAGCTACGCGTTAAACCTCTATGTCTCGTTCGTTCTTCGTATTTTAAATGTAGCAAAACTTTTTTTACGAGTAATTTTTGATGTATGATTGTCAGTCATTCATTCTTTGTCAACAGTTTTATGTAAATATTCTTTGTCACCAATCTTTGTCGTGAGTTTTAAATAAGAAGTGCAGCATATTTAGATATAAATAAATTAGTTTAATCATTAAATAAAACAGAAGATTTTTTCAAAGTTAAGTGTTTTATTATGAACTGTTGAACAATGCTTACATATTAATATAGGAAACATATCACAGATCATAGCACATAAATTCACATTTATAATTAATATACTCCAAGATCGCAGCGACGCTACGCTCTCAACGCTACCAACAATCCAACTACTATCCAACGCGGCAACGCAGCCAGCTTCATAGCCTCCTTGCCGCAAGGAAATGGTTTCGTTTTTGAATAGGTAGATTTTAAGTTTCTATTATATGTTACATGTCCTAGTACTATTTTTTTCTTGCATTTTATTTAATTAAGTATTACAATATTGAAATCTTAGCAACAATTTATGTTCGTAGCGCATTTTCATTTATTTCAATGAGAAGCTTTTTTATGAATGCCTAAGTAATGATACCTAGTGCACAGTAAATCTATTAAATATTTTTTTAAAACTTACCTTCAATTTTTTTTATCGGACACTGCAGTTTATCTTAAGCCTGGTATCTTGATTGATAGTAAACTATCAATTCATGATTTAAAGTGATTACCATATGTTTGAAATTTAACTGCGATTTTTAAATTTTAAATTATGGTCAATTGAGGTATATTTTGTTTGAAAAATTGCAGAAGCGTATATATTTAACCAGTGTTAATAAATTTTAACTATCGATCACAAAATCTGCAGTAGATGAACAACCATTTTATTTGTTATAATAACTTTAAGGCATTTTTGTTGAGCAAGTTTTAAAATGCGTATGGGGAAAATTTTTGCAAGTATAGTTATATTGCTAGGAGTATCAGTATTAGTATATAGGTATACCTAGGTATATGAGTTCGGGTAAAGGTGTGTAATCAGTATATTTGATCCAAAAAAATGTTTTTTCACCGATTTTTAGCTTTCAACGATTTTTTGTCGCGCAGTCGAGATAAAAATATGGAACATGTATGTTTTCGATTTTTACGTAGTAGATACATATTTGTTGAATAATTGTTATTTGGCTGTGAAATAATTTATTTGAGGTAACCACCATGTTGAATGTAACTCGGCTATGATATGAGAATATTTTGGAATAATCTCTAGATTATCTTATTATTATAATAATATTTTATCAATTGTAAATTGATTATTTAAAGATTATTGGGACACTTATTAAATTTTTATGTTTGCCGTATAACAAATGTTCATTTTGCCGCCAAAAGGAAGTTGACTCTGATTGGTTGGTGGAGGTCATATTTATTTTAAATATTGTTAATATTAAAATAATAATCTAAAAGGCTTACTAAATTCAGTACGATGAGTAACTAAATAATTAATGAATTTATATATTTAATTAGCAGATTGTTTATCCCTACAAATAAATATTATAGTAAATGTTCATTTAAGGAAACTGATGTAGTCCCCACTGTTTTCCTACCGTTGTTCAGGGTTTTGATTTGTATAAAAGCGTGCTGCATGCCAGAATATGTGCTCTATTTGTACTTTTTCTGACTTTGTGCATTATCTTTGTGCTATTTTGTTGGAATAAATATATTGGAGAAGGACTTGAAGATTTATACTACGTGTTTATTATTCAAGCACCCCACACGCGGTCACAGAAGTGAATTTATGTTAAACATATTTTAATTTTGTAGTTTATTTTGTTTTCAACAAAGTTTATCTGCCTAAATCTGCAGAACGGCTGTTAAAGTTATCATTAACCTCAATGGAAACGTTATTTTTGGCACAACAGCACCCTTACATAAAAACCAGACGTACCTTCCCATATAAAGTTAGTGGGTCCTTATCATTCCTCGCGTGCGAAGGCGACAGTTAAGGGCGCTAATCTATGACCGTTACCTTCAGTCGAGAAAAGGGATTGTCCTTGACACAGGTAAAGAAGGCGATTACGTAAATAGCGATAGCGATGCGATTGCAATTCGTAGGTGTCATAGCGACGCGACGCGGCAACGGCCGGAGTAGCGCTCTTTCATGAGTTGCTCGCTCTCGCGCTGCGTCGCATGCGCTCGCGCAGATGTCAGGAGGATATTTTTTGGTCCTTATTTTATCTCTCTAGCTCGGTACCGTTACCATGGAGTATGGAAAATTTTAGTCCTGCAAGTGACCGCTAGAAGAACTGTGCAATTATCTATAGACTTTTTTTACGTCATCGCTAGCGAGTAAACTGCCGTAAACTCATGGTAACGGTACTAACTGCTATAGGGCAGAAGAGACGGGTTAAGTCGAAACTTCGAGCACTATCGTCCAAGGTAGGACCATGTGAGTTTGTTAGTACGTTATTATTTTGCGATAGGCTCAACTGATTTTGATGGAGTTTTAAAAGAGTGTTAGACACATACATTCTGGAGTATTTTGACTAAGTTCAAAAAAGGAGGATCTCCGTTTTACTTGGAAGTATGTATGTATGTTTGTCTGTGTTTGGCTAGGCCGATTTTGATGCGGTTTTTGTTCTCTGAAGAGCGCAGTATGTAAAAAAAAATGTATTTCCTTCTTTCCTTTAAACTGTAAATTAAAAGTATTGTCAATTTGCGTCCATACCTTATTGTATGTAAGAACCACTAAGAGCAAAGCTTATGTGAAATGTGATATCGATCGAGATACATAATCGCCCTTGATTTCCCTTTACGATTTACTTTTAAAAGATCTACCAACATTTTTCACGAAACTTCTTGGTGTAATAAAACAAGGTTTACAGATAGGTAAGGGTTGGTCCTGAAGGAATATTTGATTAAATTAATTCTTAGAAAAGTAAACTCCTTACTTTACCTTTTGAATTGAGATAAGTAAGCAATTAGAGATTTTTAGGCGCTTTGCGAAAAGGAAACTTAATTTTTTCATCGTTTCGGCTGATTTTATGATCACAAATGTATTATAACAAATGTTTGGTATTTGAACAAAATCGAAGCGAAAGTAGCTCATCAAAATGTAGCCGGTCCAATATTATTGTCCTATCATATTAAAAAGTAATTTACTAACTTAACAACCGACTTTTAAAATTAACGAAAATTTTGATACGCTTGTGTAGTGAATATTACCTATAAGACATTCCACTGATAAGAACTAAGCGGTTCTTGACAACCTTTTAATGCGCACAGCAAAAATGTGGAAATCTCTACCCGCATCAGTGTTTCCAATGGATATAACCTTAAAATTTTCAAAGTCAAAGTGAACCGGCTTCTTCTAGGTTAGCTCACTCCATCGTAGTCTCTGTCTATGCCCGTCTGGTCTAGTTTAGAGACAAGTGCGAACCCATTTCAAATAAAAAATTACTTAAATATTTTTTTGTGCCGTTAGTAAATACACACATTAATCCATTTTAATACCAACTCAACCTTACATAACACGTGTGCACAAAATACAAGTAACATATTAACATAAGTGGGAAGTAAGTCAAGAAATCATGGTAAAGCTAAAGCCTACTTGCGTCAGGATAAGCGAACTTACTCGGTGTCAAAATGTCAACGCGTATTTCAATATCTCTTTGTCAACATCAAAGGAATAGATAACAACTGAATAGGTAAATGATACTCGTAGCTCAGAGCTAAGCTTATCCTTTAAACCCTTTACACATTGCGACTTTTGGCATCGGTGCAGTCGGGCGTTTTGAAAACGCGCTTCATCATTGCGACTCATGCAATAAACAGATTTAATTTAGCTTCGATGCAGTCGCGCCTTAGTACCTATCGATGCGACTGCGCGATCTTCAGCATCGCGACTGTATCGAAGCAGTCGCGATGCAGAAGCTGGAAATTGTCAAATTATGTACTGAATTTTGGCGACTGCATCGATACTAACGCGCGACTGCATCGATGCTAAATTAAATCTGTTGAGTCGCGATCCTGAAGCGCGTTTTCAAACCGCGCAACTGCATCGATAAAAGTCGCAGTGTGTAAGGGGTCGAAGGAATGTATAACAACAGAATAATGATTAGCTCAAAGCTAAGTTTATTCTTAAGTTAATGCTATTAGTCCTCCGACACAAGCGTGACAGAAGGGGTAGGATAAATTAAAGAGATGTCTACAAATTGAGTCTCTATAATCAACTGAACTAACACTACTACAGTCATTGTTAGTACTTAGGCTACGAGCTACGAGCTACGGTTTCGATACATTCATCTAATTACTACGAACTAAGTACTTTGCTACGAAGGGTGGCTGTCAAGCGCATGTAGCGATGCGAACCTATTTGTAAATTATAAAACATGTGCAGAACTTTACGTGTTGTTATTTACTACGCTGCTACAATATATGTATTTATTTAAAGACTTCATTGCACAAATCATAGCGTACAAAGGTTGACTTAATGCTAAAAGCATTCTCGACCAGTCAAACCTTTAGGTCATGCAGAGAGATGGCAAATGTTTGCAGCGAAGAGAAATTCAACAAAAAAGTAACAATAAACTAATATTTATAGTAACAAATAAACCTACTTAAATTACTGCAACTACCATTTTTCGTTCTTCTTTTTCTTAGCGTGTCGATGGAACCCGAGAAATTAAATCGTAGCAGCCCAGAATTCAGCCACTTGTATTGCGGATCGACTACAGTTCATTAAATCCGCTGGCGTGCAGGTGTTGGGGCACGCCGGGCACGATGTCAAGTGTGCCATAGTTTGCACTGCATCGCAAACACAGTCCACATCGGAGCTTGCCGAAAATCCCCAATCCCATTTTTCGTTAGGCAGTGCTTACTTAAACATTGCGAAGCAGGTCCTAAATGTTATAATGCTTAGCTTTCATAATGAAAACCATATTTTATGAAAATTAAATCTTTTAACCCTTATTTACACACTGGCAGCAGGCACTGTATTAAAAATTATACGAAAAATGATTTACAACTCTATAATAAGCACAGTGGGTTCGAAATACGATGGCAAGGAAAATGGATCGGCTATGCCCAAAGGTTTTTACAATGGCCATAAAACTGTACTTAAGTACCTAACTGACTAATTTTAACTATTAATTACCCGTTATTAGTGTAAGTGTATATTATACATGATTTGTGGCGAGATGTTAAACTTTCCAAATTCTCAAATTTTTAGCGTGTTTACAGCATGTTAGATTAAAAATATTGCTGGTTACGACGATTAAGTTAACAGTCAATTTGTAATGTTATTGTAGTATGTAGACTAATATTTTATTTAGTAAGTACTACCGAAACGTTACGAACGAATACAGTACGTATTTCAACGCTCTTTCGCAAGAAATATTAATTTTTTCGTTGTTATTTATAAATTTCTAGCGTAGCGACCCGCCCCAGGTGCAATGCTGTTCGAAATATATAACAAAAATGGTTATTGCGGGTTTCCCTGATAGATAGACATATACCATCACGAGCTTTTTTTAGACCTTTTAAAGTTGTTTAATATTCTGTAGTACATTTTTGATCCATCTTATACGGTTCAGCCAGCATTTCAATGTATAAAATCTGTTTTAAAGGATCCGCGTAGGCTTATATACGGTGTTTCAACAGAATATGTAAACTATTCTATAAAGCGTTAAGTTTATTGTGACACTTTTAGCTTTTGATAAGCCTTAAAGCTGTTTTGAGTCTGTATAAAGGTATCCGCGTAAGGTTAGGGTGTTTGAACAGAATATGAAAATTCTACTATACAACTTTAAGAAGATTGTAACATTTTCAGCTGAATGCAAGGCTAAATCTATATATTGGTGTTAATGTGCATGTGATTATATACAGCTTCATCTTTATTAAGATATCACTCTATACTTCTACCCGTACAACGGTATAAGCAAACTCTATTATTATCCCTATACTTATAGCGTAATTGTACACTCTTATGAATATTATATCTATATAATTTATGTCTTAAAGAATAAATTACGTCCCTAGTGCAGCTTTACGCTGTTTAGTAGACATTGTTTGCAAATATTTATTAATAATTCCTACAGTTATTATGAGTCACACTTATATGCTCATATACAGCTTTTATACAGCTTATGATGCTTATTGAGATTGGCATAAAAAATACACAAAACTTTTACATTTAACCAACATTGATGTTTATTGTCATGGAGTTTTTTTTTAAATTAAAAATAGACTTTCCAATAAACTTTCCGTTGTATTTAATTACCAGAGCAATTTGTATTTTTTAAAGAAAAAGCCTCTGCCCATAGGCGATGTATTTGCATATTTTTTACATTAATACCAATAAAGGCTTCATTTTCCCAAACATTAAATGCAACACATCTACGATATTTTATAATGCACATGTAATTAAGGAAATTGCATTTTAATTTACTCCTGAATGCCCAGATTCCGCGTTCGAATAAATTAACGTTAGTATTTTCCAATTAGTAGGTATTATTATTTATTATTCATGGTAAGCGCTTGGCGCCTTGGAAAATGGATGCACAAGCAATAAACAGAGTCCATTTTCATGTTTATGTAAGAATTTCTGACTATAATTATAGAGGTACGATAGAGTTATTATAGAAGAGTGGTATTACAAAGTGCGATTTTCTTTACTTATCTTATATTGCAAACAATCGTTTTGACGACCCGTCTGGTGTAGTGGTCGAGAAATCGCCTACTAGGCAGTGGGTTGCGGGTTCGATCCCCGCACAATACAAAAATTTGTGTGCATGAACATGTCTGTTTGTGGTCTGGGTGTTTTAAATGTATATGTGTTTTGTTTGTATTTACAAACAAAAAGTATTTAAGTATTATATCCGTTGTCTGGCACCCATAACACAAGCTTTGAGTAGCTTACTTTGGGACTAGATGGCGATGTGTGGGAATGTCCAAAGGATATTAAATATTTATTATTATTTTATTATTATTATTATTTATTATACTTTTTAATATAACATCAGTGAATAAAATTAATTCAAATTTTATTTAAAAAAAATCACAGTTCAACGATGATACATACTTAGTGTGTAGGTTGTGACTTTTATGTTTATCTTAGTTTCAAATTAATTATTTTATTAAAAGTTTCGACTAGCAAATAAAATCTGACTTTAGTTAAGTATTAACAGAAGATTCAGGATGGTCAAACAATTTAAACAACACTTCATTGTTCCACAACTTGATATTTTAGGAGAGTTAAACTGTCATAATTGTAGCAGAAAAATGCGTGCCGTTGCACCAATACAGACACTTTCATAAAAACCGGCCAAGTGCGGGTCGGACTCGCGCACTGATGGTTCCGTGCCAACATTAACTAAATAAGGGGTTCACTTACTTTCACTTAGCCAACATACCTCAATATTTAGTTGACAGCATTGATTTTCATTGTATTTATATGAAGAACAAAGTTATATTTGCGGTTCTGGAAAATTTTCCATACCTCAAAAACTACTAATTCGATCATGCGGTTTAATTATTTATAATAATTGCTAGAAGCGCGCGTAATGATCCGCTGGAAGCTGTCAGCAAGATAAGTTTATTTATTTATTTAAAACACTTCATGCAAAAACAAAACGCACATATGGCGGACTTAATGCTGAAAGCATTCTCTACCAGTCAACCATAGGTCGAAACAGAGAAAATGCTGGTCGAGCGAAGAAAGTGATAGAGGGGCAAAATAAAGAGTATTAAGTTATATTTACATTATTTATTAAGGGGGAAGGTCGAGCTAAGTTGTCGCATACTATGACTAAAAGAAGATGACAGTAGTAAATTACTCAATTATTTTTTGGCCGCAGAAATCGAAGAACCTTTTTAACCGACTTCAAAAAAGGAGGAGGTTATCAATTCGACTGTATGTTTTTTTTTTGTATGTTTGTTACCTCATATCTCATTACCGAATCGAGAAAATTTTTCGCCTACTTAGAGGGTGTACCTTCTAGTTGGTCCCATTTTTTCCATTTTGAGATCTGATGATGGGATCTTGGTGTAATCGAGGGAAACCCTCAAATTTTAAAAGCACGTATAGTGTTTCTTTACTAGTATCTTAATGTTGACGTGTTGTTACGTCTGATAGTCAACATCTTGTGGGGCTGAGCTGATGGTCGAACTCCTTAACGCTTAGGAGTTCAGTAATTATAATGACGGAACTTATGATAGGTAATTTGAAGCTTCTTAAAAAAATAGAATCATAAGGTGCAACTCCCCCCCCCCTTCTTATGTAATCACTAAAAATGAAGAAATAAAATAAACTTTAAAAAAAAGTAAATACCGACTTCAAAACCAAAATGCACTAAAAAGTCTTAAATAAACTCTTCACCATTGAAAGGAAAGGAATCCGTTTTAAGCAAACAGTTTCTTTTTGGAGTCGGTGCCATCACTTTGACCATCAAGCATCAACTATCACAGCACCGACTCCAAAAAGAAATTGTTTGCCTAAAACGGATTCCTTTCCTTTCAATGGTGAAGAGTTTATTTAAGACTTTTTAGTGCATTTTGGTTTTGAAGTCGGTTTTTACTTTTTTTCATTAAACTTAATTAGACTGGCCTAAAATAATCTCGCAATCAAAGATAAAAACGCACACGGTAAAAAATTTAAAGTCTTCCATCAAAAGTTGGCTAATCGAGTGAAGTGGGCCTCTAATTAATTATAAAAGTATATTAAAAATGCTTTCAACACAAATGAGAGCATTGTCAATACGATATAATTAATGTCCGTTTGGATTTGAAAGTTCTTATCTTTTTGTCGGGCTATTGTGACAGGCGTTTAACGGGCATTAAAAGGCGATTCTAGGTTAAATGCAGTGATGTTTATAACTAAATTATATCGGCATATCGATAAAAGTATTGAATCCCTGAATAGACAAGTCTTAAAATTTACAAAAAAATCATAACCGATGTGATGTTAAGACTCAAAACTGTAAATACAGAACGAGCTAATAACTAGGTGGATTCGTATGAATTTTGGATTGATAGTTAAGTATTTATGATTCTGGCTTAATTACTGTTTTTATATCTACCCTAGTGCCCTTATAGGTACCTAAAGGCCAACTAAAATTTTGTTTACTATTTATTTCTTCCAAAACTAAGAGTCCTACGTTATTTTAAAGAAATCTATCGTTCACAGCAATGTATGATCTAGATTGTTCGATTAAAAAATGCAATATTTTCTAAAGAGGCATTGACAATTGTGACTGGATTAGATACGCAGCTTCTTTTCAGCACTAGCCCACAATAGTCCCAAAGCTGTGGTTGGGTCAATGTTGGGACGTGTATAAGTACTCCTAGTGAGCCTATAATTATACTTTTCTTCCATGGTAGGTATTGACGAGAATTAAACTGATAACTAGTTTCATATCGGTCTATCTACAGCACTATTTGCGAGTATTGTGACAAGTTTTGTCTTTGGCATACCTCACGCGAAAGGTCTTTATTTTTATTTTTCAAACCCTAGTTTCTGCCTTTGAGTCTCAGTTTGTGTTTCGAGTGTTTCTAGAAGCCGGCCAACCGTTTTAATTGTTAGAAGGTCTGTGTTTACTTTTACTAACGATTTTATTGATTGCTCAGACATTTTAGTATTTAAGGCAATAACTCCACCGACAAGAGCCTAGCTTTTAGTAGGTAAATTTGATGATGATGCCTCAGCAATTGAGAACTCTTACAAAGTCTATTTTAATTTGCGTGTGGAATGTCTTTAACGAAATGATTTATTAAGAAATAAGATAAAGTCATTATCTTCTTCAATCTAAAAGTTACTTAATTTATTTCAAGTTATAAAAGTAATGTTTACAAAATAAGCGAAGAATAAAAGACTTTAGTACCTACATATTCAGCAGTTACATTACAACTGAAGTCATTTTTATACGTAAATAAAGAAATGATACACTTTTATTTTGCAGTTTTCAACGTCAGTCACTAGCGACCAACTTTTACGTGAATACTTATTTTCCCTCACCATAAGAGGTCAATAGTTGGCCTAAAACTCAATGTGAAAAGAATTAACGCATATCACACAAAAAGTTTTTGATTGATAGTGCGTTCAAAAAACCCGTCACCATTTTGCGCTTTCCATCCAGAAATATAGGCTATTATTCTAAGCTTAACCAATATTTATTGTGCACTGTTGATTTGCATGACTCTTTAAGCAATTTTAACTATAGTATATGTCTGATTTCAGAATATTTTTTGAGTATCCATGTATAGCACACATTCGATAAATGTTAAGATAAATTTTGTGACAGAGTCCCGATAAGAAGTTCACCATTATCATTAGAATAGATATATTCAACGATTGGTTAGTTATTTCCTTTTATTTTGTATGAAGATTCTATACAAATTACAAATCCGCCTGAATCATAATCATTTGTTGTATATGGTGTGCAATTAAGAATATTTATAATTATGTATTTAATTTCCATTCTCGGGACCATGGATCCCAGACCTTAAGAAGGCGTAGATGCGACCGAAGCCAACACGCAGAGGCCTTTTTGTCAACATTAATCTAAGTGTTGTGTGTCACGACACCCCGATGATTGTCCCAGTATGTAATAAAGAACTGCATCCAAGGATAACCCCAGTTTGTGTAAGTCTATTGCAATATACTGCGTTGTTACTCTACTAGCGTTGCTGCGACTCAATAGACAGGGGCAGAGAGTTCCTAAGGCCGATTCAAATTTTGAAATTATTGTTATCGAATAATATTATCTTCATCAAACCGATATATTTCTATAATACTAGGCTATTAATTGAATTTGGTTGGTTATCATTTTAGTACTAAACATGGCCTACTAAGTTTTTGGAATAAAGATGACTATCAAACACCTCCATAATTGAGCTACAACAATATTAGTATACTTATAAAATGAAATAAGAAACTAAAAATTACGCATGGGTGGGACTCGAACCCACAACCTTTGACTAACCCGGCCAACGTTCTTTTATTTTTTTTATTTGTAAAGGGACAACAACAGCTTACAAAAAATATAATATTTCATGATAGGTTACTTGAATAGCCAATAACAGTTGACCACGATAATGTTAACATTGTCTAGATGAGGAGATGGACAAGTCATTAACGGTAAGCAGAACGTTAAGACGATAATTATAATAGCATTATATATGTAAACATAAAACATGACATTATTCGTGCGTATTACGGTGGTAAGTAGTGAATGACGTAGCACGGATCCTATGAAACTATCATAATATGCATGCATGCAATTTTAGTTAAGACCATTGACCCCAAACCTAGGTACGTCGTAATAAGGCATCGAAAATCAAAAGGTCTCCCAACCACACAAAACATTGTTTACATGTTGAGTATGTGTGAGCAAGTAAGCACGACTGTGTCGCATAAGTATGTGAATAAGAAGGAGGTGCGTTCGTGTGTACATCCGCCCGTACATGTACCTACAGGTACCTGTACGCCCTACGGATGCGCAAGGTATCCTCGGGAACTTTTCAACCGAAGTACCGTGCAGTCTCTCCAACCACGCGCAATTTCTGGTCTCATAATGATACGTTATTATGGGTGACGTCAGCGACTGCACAGTACCTTGACTTGAAAGAATGTTGGTGCAGATTGCCAAAGGTTGCGCACGGGCAGGACTCGAACTTTTAGGGTTCCGTAGCCAAATGACAAATGGCAAAAAACGGAATACTTATAGTTTCGTCAAGTCTGTCTGTCTGTCCGTCCGTATGTCACAACTACTTTATTCTGTAACTATTAGCGTCACTGAAACTAAAAGCGTTTCTAAGCCCATTGCATTTTCTTTTAAAGTCTAACGTTTCATAGTTAGACGCTTCCAAAGTGGTAAATTACGCGTCCTCCCCATCTAACTTCTAAACCAAGCAAGTGTAAATTTTGAAAAAAAAAGTGATGTACATCTTAACAAGTACAGGCACATTAGCACATTTTCAACAACCGCAAACATTACTTTGTTTTTCATACAAACACTATGAAAACAAAGTTATATTTGCTGTCAACAAAATATTGTGGTATTTTACTAAGTGGAAGTAAGTGGATTCCCTAATTCAGTCAAAGTTGGCACGAAACTCTCAGTGCGCGAGTCTGACTCGCACTTGGCCGGTTTTTGTTTTTCTTTTCATTTTAGTAGAATAAAAAAATAGCACAGTGACAGTTATTCTAAACCAATTTCAGTATATTTTGTGTTTTGAGCGTGTTTTGTGTCTCTCAAATTGTAGGGGTACCTAAATTGAATACAATTTCGCCTTATTATACCTAATAGTGCCTACCTTTGTACTAAAACATTATGCAGGTAATATCACCTCTATTAAAAGCGTTTCTTCCAGCGGTAGGTGAAATTGGGTTCGTATAGCCTATTTCTATTTTCCGCTTTAGAACACTGTCAGCTTGAGATGCCACATGAATATTTAATGCTAGACGTTTCCATATTTTTGGTTTCATTCGCAGAATTCCGGTTAAGTGATATTAACTTCTATGCTACGACGCAAGTTTTGATGAATACATTTCTAACTTAGGTTTGTGCACACTCGAGAGAAGTGAGATGGAAATAAAAGAAGATTTTTAATTCATAGCCATACAGGTTAGGTTTTAATCGTTGACATCCAACTTAAGGGATGATAATATGAGGTATGCTAACTCTAAAAAACTATAATAAAATCATAAAATAATTATTCCTTTGGAAGGGGATAGTACTTCTATGGTTAAAATAAACCGAATGGGGAAACTTGTAACCTCACGCGTATCTACGAAATACTATGCCGAATCTAGTAAGCTACGAAGAAGCGACCTGGCGTTGGTAGTTTTGAACTACTCGCTAGGGGCTGAACAAGTTATCTTTAGTATATTTTAAACATGAGGAACTCGTAACAACAGCTTCGTATTGGATGAAACACTAAAACTTAGATATTTGTAGATAAGCAATGAATAACTTTACAACGATTAAAGAACATTAGTTGAACAATTTAACAATAAAATCATTTCAAAATAAAATGGCTGTGACATACGGACGGAGGTACTAATAGATAGACAGACTTGATGTAACTATTATACATATATTACATTCGGCTACGGAACCCTAAAAAAATACTTAGGTACTACTATGTTTTCGTAAAAAAATAAAAACTCTAATCATAATGAAAATGAAAATATTTTTTTGAAAATATAATATTATAATAACAACTAGCGGACCCAGTGTAATTTGTTTCGCCCCCATCCTCGTCTTGCCCGGCCTCGTCCCGCCCAGCCACGTTATTAAAGAAAAATGCTAAGGGTGGACAACAAAATAAATAAATAAATAATTAAAAATGAAAAATAGATAGTATATTACATTTAGATTATATAGTATAGTAGATTATCAGACCTACTCAATATGCTAACAAAATTTCATGTGAATCGGTCGAGCCGTTTTGGAGGAGTACGAACATTGTGACACGAGAATTTTATATATAAGACATTAAGTAATGATATCATTTATTCTAACAAAAAAGATGTTATTTTTTCAAAGTGATCGCAAACTTTTATGATGAATTGTGATTTGTGTCAGTATTTCTTTATTTTTTTTGTAACTTTACTCGCAAATCTTCCGAAATTGACAACATTTCAAAATGTTCATATACACATTTGTTCATATACTACTATATACACAAGGCAACCATATTTTTTTCATTTTCATTTCTTTTCAGTATTTTCTCTAATAATAATTGTTTAAAATCTCTCCATTCCAAAAGAGCTATATTCGATAAAAAATATCTGACGTTTATAGAGATGTGGTCTGTATCAATTGTAGAATTAAGATGTCGATATCAATGGTATATCCATTGAGAATTTAATTTTACTTTATTAAGTAACATACCTAATTTAAGTTATGTTAAAAGTAACAAAATAAAACAACGCAGCAACCCTTCTTATACTTGTTTCTGAAGTTTACGCGAAAATTACTTATCGAAATAAAACACTTTACAGCGTTCGTGGTCACGGGTAGACTAAGATGTTATTTGTCATTTACAGAGTTTGGAAAAATTACACTACCGTCACTCAATAATATTAATTAACGTTCCTATCCACGCAGAAATAGCTAACTGTGTCTTGTGATCTTGCAGTAAGTGGTCTAGCTTAGGTCCTAGTTAGAACTGGATTCCATGCTGGTGGAATTTTCCAACCATCTTCTCTGTTGAAATTTGGATGTTTTCTTATTTTTATAGCTTCGCGTAGCATCGGTTCGTTCCACGTATGCTATTTCATTAGAATGAAAAGTATGCTTTTTTATTTCGAACTCTTCTTATTCAATATTATTATGATGTCTGAAAATTACTCCAATATTTTCTCATAACTACAAATATCAATCATATTTCGAATGAGGAATCATGATGATTATCAAATTAAATCAAATTCTTTACTTTGCTCAAAAAGTGGTACACATAAAGATATTGAATAACAAACAGTTTCTTACTTTTTACCAGACACTGGCATGCAAAATATAAATTTTTAAGAGTTTTCAATTTAAAAGTTAGAAATTTCAATAAAATAGTCATCAGTTTATCACACTGTTATCTGAATAAGTCACTGTAGCTTAAAGAAATATTATGCTCAATAAAATAACAACAAATTAATTAAATGACATTAAAATTTAGTCAAGGTTTAAGGTCGTTATTAAATGAGTGTTAAGATATTCTTTAACTGAGTAGAAACCACCGCTTATGAGCCAGCATTTTAATTCCCTTTTGAATTCATTTAATGTTAAATTCTTCATATCTTCTTCTATCTATTTAAAGATCCGTACGGCCATTTGATAACTATTGTTATCTTACTATTCACTGCCGTGGTCATATGTAGCAGGTTAAGTTTGTTGGGATGCCTACAGCTGTACTTGAATGTTTCGCTTCATTTTTTGAATAGGTTTGGATGAGTTTTGACAAATACACATATCTCAAATAATATAGGCAAGGCACTGACATAATTTTCAGCTCCTTAAATAATGGCCTACAAGACGTTAAAGATTACTTCGTATCTGCACTAAAAATGTGTTAGAATGAAAATGATATGGTTTCGATTTGAATAGATTAAGTTATTGTTTTATGTTGCATGTCTTAGTTTAATTTTTTTCTTGATTATTTTAATATATCATAAAACGATATAATAAAGACTCTAGTGTAAATGAAAATCTTTTTTTAATAACCTGCAATTTACCACATCGTAATTTATCGATAATGTCCAATACAATACCGGAAACAAGAACAACACTAAACGTCAAAGTGACAACGTACAGCAAGCTCAAAGTTTAAAAGCATTTTTTCTGCATGAGATGTCATTGCAAACCGGTGAAATGCCAAGCGTCTAGCTAAGAAACGTTAGACTTTAAAAGAAAACGGTTTTAGAAACATCTATGTCATTTTAAAAAGCCTATCCATAGACACCCCACACTCATAGGTTTGACTAAAAAATTTTTTTTCGGTTTTAGTTTCATGTGTGGAAGCCCCCCCTTAAATATCATTATTTTTTAGTTTTTGTATAAGAATCGTAAAGCGGTTAACAGGATACATCTCCCTACCAAATTTCAACAGTGTGATGCTTATAGTTACAGAATAAATTGGCTGTGACATACGGACGGACAGACAGACAGACAGACAGACTTGAGGAAATTATAAGGGTTCCGTTTTTTGCCATTCGGCTACAGAACCCTAAAATACTTCCTCGGTAAATAAGCTATCTAACACAAAAGGAGTTTTTCAAATTCTGTATTTCCTGACATTAGCGCGTTCAAACAAACAAACTCTTCAGCTTTATAATATTAGTATAGATATAAGTGAGAGGCCAGCAATCATAGTTAGCGCAACCTCACGTTGTACTCAAGCCTTAAAAGCATGTAATAATACTGCAAAATGCCGCCTGATATTCTGTTCCTGACGAGACGCGTAGATAACTATTGTTGATATAAAACCTAACCTAATAACCTTTCCATTTCGGGGGCTAATGCAAATTTCCAGGCTCGCCATTATATTTTTGCCCACAAAGAGGATAGAATACAAAGCGGAGATTCTAATGGACACAAAGGGAAAAATATATTTTTAAGGGCCGCTTTAGATTAAGTAGGTGTTAAGAGCTTCTAATACTGGTTTCGTGGCACAGATTTTGTCTGCCTAAAGTGTTCTAAATCTTAATCAGGTTTATATAACTTAACCGTCAGAATTAAATTAATGGTTTTGATGAAATACAATATAGTGCTACCAACTTATCTGAAGAATGACAGAATAGCGCCACGATCGAAAAGGGTTGCCGTTTTTCACATAAATATACACTTCTGGCTTTTTAATACTCATCGTAATACACGATGAAAAATTAAAAACAAGTATTAATTATTCATAAAGATAAAATAAGAAACCAAAAATTTGTTGCATAAAAAGACGGGTAGATGGCGCTAAACGTCACGCGTAATGACGTATCCATAAGAGACCACAACTTTCGCAAGGTCGGACCGACAGCACGGTAGCTTAATTGGTAGAGCTTTAGGCCCGGTCAGCCAAGAAGTTGCTGGTTCGATTCCAGCTCGTGCGCAAATTTTGGGTTTCTTATTTCATCTTAATGAATATAAAATATGACACTGAATGTTAAAAACATTCTAATCCAAGTATTTCATAAACATTTATTGCACAACCAAAGGTGGAAATAACGCCGAATAGCATTCTCTAGCATTCCTGGGCTTAATAAAATTGAAATAGCCCACATTTATCACATAATTTTAGTGATCATCTTCTTGCTCACTATAATAACAATAATAAAACATAAAAATGTGCTAACATTATAACTGTGCTTCCGACAATTTTCAAATATTAATAATGGTCACACTAACTTATACCGGCAGCAAATAGTAGTTAAATTTTAGGCCATTCTTCAGATAAGTCAAATGGCACCTATTTCAAAACAGATGATAAATAAGTTACGCAGTATTATACAAATTCAACGAATTCAACCTTACACGTCGCGCGTTTTGAAAACGCGCGTCAGCATCGCGACTCACGCAATGAACGGATTTGATTTGGCATCGATGCAGAAGCGCGACTGCATCGATACTAACGCGTGTTAGTATCGATACAGTCGCCAAAATTCAGTACATAATTTGACAATTTCCAGCTTCTGCATCGCGACAGTATCGATGCTAGCGTGCGTTAGCATCGCGACTGCGTCGCTGCTCAAAGTCGCAGTGTGTAAAGGGTCTTAAGCGCTAAATTTGTATGTCACTTCAATTATTGTTTCATTTAAAATATCACGAATTTCACGTGGAAAAGGAGCGTTGCCAAACCGCAAAAATCTGTGAGCACCCTTACCGTATAAAAGCCACGAGTTTAATGGAGCGCTAAGTCTGCCCAAGATAAAACATTTATGTCACTATACACCTTTACCTGCTTTTACATTTTCCTGCGATATTTAGAAAATAAAAGGCTAAATTAAGTAACATCACCGTGAATGAGGCTTAAAATATGTAGGTTTCAGGAGAAGACGAAGACGAGAAGTCAAAGCACGTTGTTTTTTTAGTTAAATGAGATTTTTTAATAATAATGATAATAAAATATTTATTTACATAAACTAATAAATAAAATATGTACACAAAATTTTCAGAACTCTATACATAAGTATTATTTTAATACAGTAGGTACATATCGGCAAGCCTCCGTCCTCTAAACTAGGATAGTCTTAGAGAACAATGATTCCTCCTGGAGACATGGTAACACACTCATTTATGACTGTGGTTCTTAATATACACTTGCTGATCCCTGTGTGTATGTGTGTGTGTGTGTGTGTGTGTGTGTGTGTGTGTGTGTGTGTGTGTGTGTGTGTGTGTGTGTGTGTGTGTGTGTATGTGTGTGTGTTTGCGCAAAGATATGCAGTCTCATTATAATTTAAGGTAAGTAAGTACGGTTTAAGGTAAGTACTCTTTTACTACACGTTTGACCTTCAGTGTGGTCATAGAATAGATTAGATTTCAGCTTAGGATACAGTGTAAGTTTTATCAAAAGCCGGCCAGTAGTTTTTGAGATATGGGTAATAAACTAAAAAGCTTAAAATAACGCATCGTCTTCTTCAAATTATTTTGGAGTCGGTGTATGATGTGCCTACACTGTTAATGAACGTAATCTTACATCATGCACATGCGTCTAAAATAATTTGTTTTTCCTAAATAGATAAACGTTATTTTAAGCTTATATGTCTGTTATTTGAAGGCGGTAGATTTTTTAAATTATTTTATTGATGTCTACTATGACATATTATTTTTAATTCAATATAACTTCACTACATCAAATTTTTTGATTTCAAATGGCGTCTTGCCACTTAAATATTTATTTTTGTATTTTTCAAGAAGTCAACATTATAAATGTAAATAAGTACATAAAATTGAATTGAATTTGCTAAAATTTAATTTATTTCCTTTTACCAACCCTCTAAATATAAATAAATGAACATGAACATTCTACGTCCATCCGCATATTGACGTAATTATTTTATTATTCACAGAATCGTACCAACACAACCTTAGCGAATATTTCTACAGTAATTTAGCTATTTACGAAGACTATACAAGCGTGTTACTGTTGTTATCCATAAACTCACGAAATGAAAAAATGAGGAAAGTAATATAGTATATATACACATATAGATATATATATATGTTCTACTCATTAAATTAGGCACTTTTACAGAGTATGTCAGTCCCATCGTTACCTAATCTTCATTACCGTACATCCAAACAAAATTAAAACAATAACTACTAATAATAACAAAAAATATTAACTATTATTTATTCATTATCTATATTCTTTATTGCACAGACTTAAGAAAGTAAATGTGGCGGACTTAATGCTTCTGCAGTGTTATGTTTTATGTTGAAATAGAAAGTTATCTTAAGCTTTGTACGAGCTTTTATTAATCACTTTTTAGGATTCCGTATAGCCGTTTGGCAAAAAATTTAACCTTTATAACTATAAAACTTTATTTTGTAACTCTGTCTTTCAGTCCGTCCGTATGCCACAACCACTTTATTCTGAAACTATTAGCATTACACAGTTGAAACTTAGTAGGTAGGTGTTTTCTTTTAACGGCTTAATAAGGAAAATAGAAGGATAGAAAATACTTATGAATAAATGTTTTTTCTTTCTTTCTTCTTTTAAGGGACATTTAAGGAAGCTTGTATACATGAAACTTAATAAGTATTTTTAAATAACAAAAAAAAACTAAGACATGCATTTTTAAATGGCATATGTGTGTGAGATATTTTTTCTAAAAGTCAAACATTTAAAATAGTGGTATAATGGGCATCCCCTCAAACTTTTAAATTAAGCAAATGAAAAAAATTACACAATTTAGATCTTCTAACCACCTTCATCTTCACCTTCAACGAAAATTGGTTTGAACGAAATCGAACCGGCGAATTGTGGTTTTTGAGATATAACACATTTTCAACAACTGCAAATATAACTGTCTTTCATACGAAATACCATCAAACTACTGTGAATTTTTTTTTTTGTTAACAAAATATTTTGGTATTTAGGTTAAGAGGAAGTAAGTGGACCCCTTATTCAGTTAAAGTTGGCATGGAGAACCCAATACGCGATTCCGACTCACACTAGGCCGGTTCTTTTTAAATTATAAATGTGAGAGGGAGTAGCGGGCTACCACTAGTTAAAACTAATTCAGAGCTATGTTTAAGCTACTAAGTTACTAAATACAACGTTCAAGCCGGTTTTATGTATGCTAATAAAATTATTTTTGGAGACTGGTGTGACTTATGTTTGCTTATTATTTAATTTAAAGATATATTCTGTCAGAGATATTGGGTGTGGTGTGTGTGATTCATCTCAAATTGTAATTTTTAATTTGTCATATTTAACCACATTGACAGTCAAATCAATCAGTTTTTATTTAGAATGACTATTACGAAACATTTTTATTGCATTTGTGTTTTTTTTAAAGACTATGCAGAGTATTTTTATTGATATAAGGCGTGATTTAGCAAATTGTCTAGCCTAGCGTGTTTACATAAAGTATACCACTTTTAATGGAAATGTGACTTAACCGGTTTTTATAATGGATCCTGAGAAAAAACGTAATTATTAAACATTTTCGTTGTTATTTATGCATCGTATTCAATCTTAAAAACAACCTTCATCAGGTATTAAACAAACCCTCTGCCACAAAATCTAGTACAATTAAGATAATAAGAAAATTCTTGAGCTCGAAACCTGTGTAGTATCTTTGTGGATTCCAAGAATTAATTTAAATACTCTAAAATGAATAATTTACATACTATTTTGACGAACATAAATCTATGTTGTTTGTGAATTCAAAGGAGTGCCTTTTTGCAGTCATCATACTTTTTAAAGGCTTCTTTACGAAACGTCAATATAACATTATTATATATTTTTTTTATATAAAATGCTTCATTGATATAAACTACAGTCAACTCAAAGATAGTCGTCGTCGTGAGTCCATAATGTCAATAGAAATAATAAATCCAGCGCGCCGCTTTAAGGTTGAAGCAACCTACCCAGCCGGCACAGGAACAGCACCAACCAGGCGTCAACCATACGGAAGCACGTTTCGTAAAGTGAACAGCAACGCCTCGGCACCGCATAGCGAACGCCTCGCGTTCTTGTGAATCAAGGCCCATTCGACAGGGTGAGCGTATAGTTGACAACCATCGGGCGACTCACCGTAAGCGCGTTACAATACAACACATGTGCTTATGGCCAAGAGTTGATCTCGATCCGTGGCGGTGACGTTTCGAAGTTGATATATGTGCGTTGAAGTATGGAGTTTCACGCAAATAATACTGAACGCCTCGAGTTGATACGGTGCTATTCCCGTGACGGATGCATAGATGTGTTACAACCTTTACTGGTAAGTGCTTGCGAGATAGTCATTACACTGTCAGGACTCAATTATATTATATAACACGCTGGTCGGTTAATAATACGCCGCCTCTAGTTGTTCGTTATACGAGGGTCAAACTGAAAGTTCTTAGAACTGGCCACTTATAAACAATATAATAAAAAAAATATTCTAAAATTTGAAAATAGAACTCTTTGCCAATATTACTGAGTATATATTTCATTCATTTGTCATTTGTTTTACGATTTGGCGGCAAATTGAAAATTGTCTGTGTCACGTCAACATGAATTTAACACGAGAAAATTTTCGTGCAATGATTTTTTATGACTTTCGATGTCATTTAAGTCAACAAGAAAGTTATGATAGACTACGATTGGCCTTTCACGATGAAGCCCCATCTCGTGCGACTGTTTACAACTGGTTTAATGAGTTTAAACGTGGTCGCACTAATCTCACTGATGATGTACGTGAGGGACGGCCTTCTACGGCGACGACTGAAAATAACATCTGTGTTGTGCGGCGTATGATAGAGACTGACAAAAGAGTGACCTATCAGCAGATTCGGACAAGCTTAGGCATCGGTATGAGTCAAGTGCACAAAATCCTCCACGAACATTTAGCGGTCAGGAAGCTTTGCGCCCGGTGGATACCTCATAATTTGACTAAGGCTCAAAAACTCCATCGTGTGGATTGGTGCCGTAAAATGATTGAAAGATTTAACGGAGGTGACTCAAATGCTGTGTTCGACATACTTACAGGTGACGAAAGCTGGATTTACTGTTATGATCCTGAAACCAAAAGACAATCTGCTCAGTGGGTGTTTCCTTTCGAGGAGTTGCCAACTAAAGTGAAGAGAGATCGAAGTGCGGGAAAAAAAATGGTGGCCTCGTTCTTTGGAAGGATAGGTCATTTCGCAACAATTGTGTTAGAGGATCAAAAAACAGTTTCTGCAGAATGGTACACTACCAATTGTTTGCCACTTGTCTTGGAAAAAGTTCGAGAGAAACGACCTCGCAGTAGGATCCTCCTTCACCACGACAACGCCTCGTCGCACACCGCCAAGCGAACGATCGACTATTTGGCGACATCAAACGTTGAATTACTGGGTCACCCGCCGTATAGCCCCGACCTCGCGCCTTGTGATTTTTATTTATTTCCAAAAATTAAAGAAAAACTTAAAGGAAAGCGGTTTATGAATGCTGAAGAAGCGGTGGCTGCGTATCGCGATGCCATTGAAGAGACCCCTAAGGACGAGTGGGCAAAGTGCTTTTCCCAGTGGTTCCATCGCATGCAGCGGTGTATTGACGTCAATGGACAATATTTTGAAAAGATATAATAAAACTAATAACTGGCTAATGTAATCAGTTTTTGATTTTCTAAGAACTTTCAGTTTGACCCTCGTAATTGTGAAATCATGCATTGCCATTTCCACCAAAGAAGCGTGGTTGTTCGTTTTCTTAGGGATTGTTTTAACACGATGATAATTAACTGTCGATGTGATAACTTCTACCTATGTTTTAAATGACAATGGTGATTCCTAATTATTCTAACAATTGCCTATCTTTTAATAAATGATTAAACTTTTTAAGTTACTTTTTAAGTTTACGTTTCAAGGTAAATGAGGTACAATTAACTATACACTTAATTTCATAATAAATTATTCTCCGAAGCTATACCTACTTCAATGTCATGGATATTTTTTTCAATTATTTTCAAAGCAATTGTGTTACTATAAGTGCTATTATAACTTTTGGAAGGTTTTAACAGTACGTCAGTTGTTTATTTTCTCGGTAGTGCTCCGCAAGCACTCGCTGATCACGTACGACCCTCTATTAGCGATCAACAGACGTAGGAGGGGTAGGGTTTGCTATAATCGTGTCTTTTGACACAGCTTTTGCCCACAGATTCTTCTGCTTCTTAGGAAGCTACCTGTACAATAAAATGAGTGTAATCATGATTATGTCAGCACTGAAGATTTCATTGTAGTGATGAAATAACTCATAATAATGCATTGAATTACTTATAAATATATAATTATAACGATAAATGCACAAACACGCGGACACACGCACACACGCACACACGCAAAAACACAAACACACACACACACACACACACACACACACACACACACACACACACACAAATATATATATATCTACTAGATAAGTTAGAATGTTACACAGTATATCATTTTTTATTTTTTTCATCATTTGTCTACATAATTAATTGTACGACTGTCCGAGGAGGTGAGAGGCTGGTGACCTGTAACACAGGTATATTATACCTAGCATAGGCACCAGTCTCACACAAACATTTATTTTATGTATCTTATTTGTTGTCCAACTGTAAATGTATGTTTGTGATGAGAAAAAAAAAGATTTTATTTATTATTTATTATATTATTAATGTGTCAGGAATGAGTGAATTGATGATAAATACGTTTGATCGATAGCATACAGGTGATTGCAGCTTAAACAAATTATGATAAGACTCTGTTTTGTTCAAAAATGTTGCATGACAAATTAATCCATCATCATCATCATAATCAGCCAAAGCATGTTCACTGCTGATAGGCCTCCCCCACAGTTTTCTACAGCGACCGATCACAACCGGTCTGCATCCACTTTTGTCCTTCGATATTTACAAGGTCGTTTGTCCATCTTGTTAGTAAGATATACGAAACTTAGTGTTTTTTTTTTAAGTATTTGAAATAGTAAAAAGTAAGTAATACAATTTTAATTTTATATATTCAGATTTTATTTTAAAGACGCATATGCAATTATCACTATGCTTTTGTGAGTCAAGTGTCATTTGTATATATTTTATCTTACGGAGAAAAATGACTCCCTATCCTCGAGGGTGTCATGTAGGTAATAATCACCAACTAAGTATATTTTCGGTTCAATCTGCAGCAAACCACTAGTTTTCAGAAACAACTAGGCAATAACAATTTTAATTAATGAAAGCTTTAATTCGCTGGCCACACAAAACTGTTCTCGTTGATTGAGCTTTTTCATCCTTTAATTAATGATTCATTAATAGCATTCAAAATTGTTCGCTGTTCTGCACTAAAAATTATTAGTTAGGTGCTTTCGAACTCATGCATATCCCAAAGGAGGGTACTATCTACGATATGAACTTTGATGCGAAATCGCTTGCACATACGTCACGTGAACGGTGGTCACTGTAAAGAAAAGACGAAGCAAGGTGCAATCGATTTTGACTCTTAAACTGGTAAGGCGGTGGGTACCTTGATATTATGTATTAAAATGATCCAGTTTGCTCTTTATAGAAATTATCCGATTAATCCGATTTTTAACGAATAAATAACCTGCTTTTAGATCTGGTGGCTGATAATTACCTACTCGTACATGTAAAAATGTCAAAACTAAGTTATAACGATATCTACTTTTTAAACTTTTAATAGTTGTTATTACATTGTTAGTATTTATTTAAGTAACTGCTTTTTCTTTTTCTTTATCTTTTTGCAACAAATTTAACTTATTATTTATACTCGATAGTTAAAGTGTTTTTAAGACTATCATAATTTTATTACGTGAAGACCTATTTAAATTGGATACATAAATTAAACAAAGATAATTGCGAAAGTACCCTTATTTACAGTTTGCAAGCTTTGAACTAATGTTGCTATAATAATAGTCTCTGGTTGAAGATGAAGTTTTGAACTTCAATAGATGCACCCTTTGCTGGCTTCTCATGTTTTAATAGTAGAAGCTCTAGAAATGTGAACATAGTTTCAGTATTAGTATGGATTGGAGTTTCATTTTAAACTTGTGTTATGATATTAGTTTTGACTTATATCTTAAACAGATTTTGACTCGTTCAATACATTATGAGTAACATATCTTATTATTTTTGATCAGTCAAAATCTGTTTAATACTCAAGTCCAAAACTAACTTTTGATGATCAGAGTGACTGATGATCAGTCAGTCAGTGAATAAGTAAACTAGGTGTGGCAAACCAAACTCCTTTCTAGATAATATGATATTGTATTTATTTTTTTCTTATTTATTATTATGGACACGTTTATATCCTGTAAGTTTTCGTTTTACGTCAAAAGATAATACTTGAGTTTAATATACTTTAATACGACCCGTCTGGTGTAGTGGTCGAGAAATCGCCTACTACGCAGCGGGTGCGGGTTCGATCCCCGCACAATACAAACATTTGTGTGCATGAACATGTCTGTTTGTATTGGTCTGGGTGTTTTCTATGTATATCATGTATTTATTTACAAAAAAAGTATTTAAGTATTATATCCGTTGTCTGGCACCCAAAACACAAGCTTTGAGTAGCTTACTTTGGGACTAGATGGCGATGTGTGGGAATGTCCAAAGAATATTTATTATTTATTATTATTATATATTTTTTAAAAAAAATATCGATCAGGCATTTGACAACTATCACACCTGGTGGTGATAAGGATGTGGTCGAGGATGAATCATGTCTGACTAGTTATAGTCTCTATTCATTCTTCTTTTCAAAATTTCCACATCTAAGACCTCTTACACACTGGGACTTTTCGCTTCGAAGCTGTGCGCGCGACAGCTTCGCGGCTCACGCAATGAACTGACTTAATTTTGCAGAAGCGCGACTGCATCGATGCTAAAGCGCCTTAGTATCGATGCAGTCGCCAAAATTCAGTACATGATTTGACAATTTCCACCTTCGGCATCGCGACTGTATCGATACTAACGCGCGATAGCATCGCCACTGTATCGATGCTAAAAGAAGCGCAGTGTGTAAGGATTGAAATTTTGCGACTGCATCGATACTAACGCGCGTTAGCATCGCGACTGCTTCGCTGCTAAAAGTCGCAGTCGGTCAGTGGTGATAGTGTTTTGGGAACACTTCAGCCAGCAGCACATTCCATTCCTTAGCCGTCCGCATCAGTAATGTTGATCGAAACCGTCTAATGCGCATTGATGGTATGTAATCAACATAAGGATGGCAGCGGCGCGCGCGTCCTGTGTTCCGAAGGTGGAATGGTGCTGGCGAAATAAGGTCATGCAATTCGTTTGCACATTCCCCGAAATGCAACCTGTAGAACACCGAAAGGCAAGCTACTTCGCGGCTATGTTCTAGGCTTAGAAGCTTACGTTTGTTTAGTTGAGTATCCCCGATGATTCTTTTGGCTCGGTTTTCCATCGAATCCAGAGCAGCCAGCTGGTATTTGGCAGACCGATTCCAAAGGTGACAGCAGTATTCCATGTACGACTGGGCTTCCCGCAAATGTCCTTTTATTTTGTTATAAATTTCCTCCGATCCCCCTTTCAACTAGGTATACCGACATAATTTCCCGATGTGTGAATTAACCTACCAATTTTATTAATTTTCCAATCAAAGCAAACTTTAATAAAACTCAACCACATGCATTTAATATACAAAGAAACTTAAATAGAAATATGTACATATTGTAGATACACCAACCAACATTCACAATATATAAGTCACACTAAACAAATGAGACTGGTAAATGTTTATCATTAAACTTAACGTGATATTTTATTATGGGACACGGGGTTCGAGTCCTCGCGTGCCACATGTTGCTTTTTACAAGTGCAATTTATACAACAAAGTTTGTATTGAGTAAATCATATAAGATAGAAATTATGGTGTCGCAAACTTTATTGAAAAACTTTTAAAGCGGAACAATCACATCTTACACGCTGCGTAAGTAACGCAACGGAACCTCTCAGAAGAAAAAAAAATCCCCCTTTTTTTGCAACATTTTTCAGTCTTGCTCTGCTCTCATAAGTTGTATCGTGAAGTTTACAGCCTAAAGACTTCCTCGATATTAAACAAATCGGACCAGGGCCCCTATCTTTGAATCACTTGCGTCAAGATGGAACGCGAAACGAATGGAATAATGTCCGATTTTCCAATGAAAATAAGTACAATTCCACGCGGCAGTGATAAAAAAAATAACTGAAATGCGTGTTTTTCATTGATTTTTAATTTGTTTTCAAAATAATTACCTACCAGCCATATTCAAACGAGTGATTAAAAAATAGGGCCCCAGTAGTTTCTGATATGGGCGCGTTCAAACAAACGAACTCTTTAGCTTTATAATATTAGTATAGATCTATTATCATTATTTGTAACTAGTTTTCTCTATAAATGTTAAAGAAATTTTAAGGCTTCGCCGAGGACATGCCTTCATTATGCCATCAAATGATTTCCCTAGTTCAGTAAATTTTATGTAAAAACGCATCTTAACGTAGTTAATAATAAGACACAGGGTGCGATACCTTGTCTGACACAGTAGTGTTTAGAAGTGAAATTTATAATAACTCAGTAGCCGTTTTGTATACAAAGTTAAACGTTAAACACAAGCTCAGTCACGCTTGACAGAATAATAGGGTCAAAGTAGTACCCCGTAGCCTTGGCATTTGAGTAGTCCGGAAACAGTCGGGAAGGGAAATCTATTCCATAATGAAGGAAGCTCAAGCAGTTTCAGAACAGTTTCACTCGGAAGATTATTAATTACATCCCTAACGTAAATAGCCAAGGTCTCATTTTGGTAGGCGCGATTGCCCTGAATTGATATTACAATGAGCCTTTCTAATTTAGGCTAAAACGTTTTCCTGTCAAGTCTCAAAATTACTGATTTTGAACGTATAATTTAGGTTTATATGTAATATTTTTCCTAAATTTAACTTCACCTACATTAAATGATTGATTATTCTAACGTTTTTATGATCAAATATCAAGTTTTCTGTATTATTATTATACTCTACACCATTAATGTAATAATCATAGAAGGGATTGAATTGTGTAGCTCGCTAATAGCTTATTAAAAAAACTTTTAAATCGACCAATATAGGGTCAAATCATTTTAAGTGATAATATTTTTACTGCGTCTTTGTAAACATCATAGCAACACGATACTCTCGTGATTTTTGAAAAAAAAAACGAGATTTTGTTTTTTTTAATTATCGCTAACAAAGAAAATATTGTTTTAAAAACAGCCTCCTGTATATTTTAAAAATTATCTACGTCACTGGCATCGCCTCTCTCAATTCAATGTCAGTTCGCTATTTTTGTCTAATCCAAACCTTAATCAATAAAAAATATAAATCCCAAAAAAAAATATTAACTTCATCCCAAGTTTTCCCAAAAACTTGCGCATAAAAACCCAATGTGTTTTCTACAAAAAATATTTATTTTATCGTGCTGTATCAGCCTTTTAATAAAAATCCTATATAGTTATCGATTACAAACAGAATAATAACTACTTAAGTTGTAAATAAACAGCGTTTTTACAGGAAAATACAATAGTTTTTGTTATAATAAATTATACATTAATACATTATTAGTGGTTGTCACAAAGTTAATTATTATAGCTTGCATAGTCATCATACATTTTTTTTTATTTTTATTTAAAGACTTTATTGCACAAATCATAGTGTACAAAGGTGGACTTAATGCTAAAAGCATTCTCTGCCAGTCAAACCTTTAGGTCATGCAGAGAGATGGCAATGGGTGCAGCGAAAAGAAATTTTGAGAAAAACAAAATAGTAACAATTGACTAATATTTATAGTAACAAATAAACGTGCTTTAATTACTGTAAATTATTTTATATTCAATAAATATACTTAAACTTACACAAAATAAATACAATATATAAAAAAAAATTACATAAATAATACACATAATAAATAAATATTATTTTGCAATTATCTATTCTTTAAGAAATTGTCGGACTTTCCTCTTGAATGATACCTTCGACTCGGCCCTCCTGACATCCAAAGGAAGAGAGTTCCACAGTCGTGTTGCCGTCACTGAAAATGACTTGGAGACGTACGTGGAGCGGTGTGCCAGCGTGCCTAGCCGGAGATTGACGGAGGAACGGAGAGACCGATCGTGAGTTTGGCATAAAAACGGGAACATATCTTTAAGATAAGAAGGCGACGAGGGGTTATTAAGAATAGCATGTAAAATGCAAAGGATTCGAGAGTCTCTACGTTGACGAATAGGGAGCCAGTTAAGCTGTGCTCTAAAACTGGAGACATGGTCATATTTACGGAGGCCGAAGATGAACCTGATGCAATTGTTGAGGAGACGTTCAAGCTTGTCGATAAGGGCTTCAGTAAGATTAGTGCAGCAAGAGTCTGCGTAGTCTATGATAGGGATGACAAGAGTTTGCATAAGCAGAAGCTTCGTCTTAAATGGGAGAAAGAATTTTAAGCGGTAGAGACTTCTCAGACAGACAATCACCTTACGGCTGACCTCAGCTATGTGAACAGACCAGCTAAGCGTAGTGTCCATAGTTAGGCCCAAGTTCTTGACACTAGTAGAGTAAGGTATAGTGGTACCTTCAAACACTATTGGGTCCAGATCCATTACATTAAACCTAGAAACAAGTCCCGGACTACCCACAATAATGGCCTGACACTTCGTAGGGTTGACAGAGATTCCGAAGTTTTGTGACCACGATGAAATATAATTTAAATTTTCGTTCATAAGATGAATTGCAGCAGGTAGTTCTGCAATTTCACTTTGCACATACAATTGCAAGTCATCAGCATACAGATGATACGAGCAGCGAAGATTAAGGGTGATAAGATTTATAAAAATAGAGAAGAGCAAAGGAGAGATTATGCCACCCTGTGGTACACCAGATGACAGATTGTACCAGTCAGAAAGGGCGTTAGGAGTTTTAATTGACTGCTGGCGACCACGCAGATAGGAAGAGAACCATTCCAGGGCTGAAGAAGATACTTTTAAGTACGAAAGTACGGCCAGAAGGAGGTCATAGTCCACAGCATTAAAGGCATTAGAAAAGTCTATTAGAACAAGAAGTGTGACTTTAAAGGAATCCATCCCGTCTCGTATGTCTTCTGTTACCTTCAGCAGAGCAGTGGTAGTACTATGGCCTGCACGAAATCCAGACTGAAAAGGATTCAGTAAGTTGTTCTGAGAGAGATGGGAGGATAACTGTTTAAGTACACACGACTCAATTACTTTTGAGAGAAAAGGCAAAATGGAAATGGGCCGGTATTGGCTTGGAGAAGTGGGATTACGAACCTTAGGGAGTGGACGGACGAGAGCTTTACGCCAAACATCTGGATAAGTGCCAGAGTCCAATGACCAATTAATAATGTGAGTGAGAATAGGTAAAATTATTTTGAGCAATGGCACTATCATCAGACGGCTGATGCCATCCACTCCGGTTGCTTTAGATGTAATCGTAGAAATGGCCTTGCTGATGTCAGCATCGGAGACAGGGGTAAATGAGAAGGGAGTAATGTCAGGAGCAGGGAGTGAAGCTATGTATGCTAAAGTATTCGCTTTGGTGAGAGCATCAAGAGCAGGAAGGTTCGTGAAATGCTGGTTGATGTCGTTGAGATCAAAAGGAATATGGATGTCATCAGACTTTGATCTGCCAACCCCAAGTGAATTCAGAAAATTCCAGATGTTAGAGGAAGAGGACTTATGGATCTCAGTATGTATATGATGACGTTTCGCTGATGACGTATCATCTGATTGCAACGGTTACGCGCCTTTTTGTACTGGGCCCAATTTTCGTCTACATACATTCACATTACATACTACATCTACATTCCATATAATAATGTACAAGCTCCTTTAGGGCGGCGTGTATTTGGGCGGGCGACACTGCAATGCGTCGCAAAATTCTTAAATTATACTTTTGTTATTTGCGAATGAGAGAGATGATTTGCTAAAAAAATAACTCATCGAAATCAGATTATCTTTTAAGCAAACTGGGCGGTTTAAGAAAAAAAGGGTACGTTCAGATGTGCAGTAAGATGTCGCACTTTCAGAATTAGAGAGGCTTATTTCAGAGTCAAACTCTTTGAATAGCGTATTGATTAAGAAATAATCAGCGTGGTATAGATAATATATATATCCATATACTTTAAATTACATTTTAAAGTTTACTTTTTTACCTGAATTCATTGGGACGAGTTTTGATTAAAGTAATGGATATTCATAATTTGATATAAAAAGTGAATATTTTGTGTCTTTGTTTGATTATCATTACTGTTTTTAAAAATAGGATTAGGTCTCTCTTATTCTAAATATTTTATATTAACCCAAATATCGAGTTTGTTTAAGTATTGTGTTAAAAAGCGTTTGGGTTGAATGATTTTACTTATGAACTGACTCAGCTATTCACTGTAGGTACATTTCGATCAATTACTCGTAGTTAATTATATAACTTTAGTTTTGCCGGTCAAACAACTTTGGTACAAACATAGTGCCCAACTTTTGGGGATTAACTATTTTCCATGTACGAAACATGCGTAATGACTAAATTCAACTATTTATTGTTAAGAGGATTAATCTCACATGTAATCCTCATTGTGCTGTGAAATCATTGATGTTTAGCTCTCCCAAATAATAATGACGAGTTAAGCTATTTGAATCGCGGCATGCAAATATGTGTAGTAGGCAATCGACTACAACTGTGTGGCACACATATTTTGACGACCTTCGTGTAAGAGTTAATACGCCGATTGGCAAGGTGTCACGATTATCAAGGTCCAGGGGTCAATTTTAGTGCATTTTGTATACGAAAAAAGTTTACCGATCGAATTTTCTGTGTCGAAGAAAAAATATTATACTTTTGGATTTCTTAGGGTCGCGATTTCTATGTTATTTCGATTTAGTTCTTGCGATAGTTGTTTTTCGTGTAGATATTTTGGGTAAAACGGTCAAACTCACAATCAAATTAACACACGAAAAAAGTTCGATTGCCGCGAGAATCCGCCTCCAGGGGCTCTATTTTCTTGACGATTCGACTGGTGTAGTGGTCGAGAAATCGCCTACTACGCAGCGGGTTGCGGGTTCGATCCCCGCACAATACAAACATTTGTGTGCATGAACGTGTCTGTTTGTATTGGTCTGAGTGTTTTCTATGTATATCATGTATGTATTTACAAACAAAAAGTATTTAAGTATTATATCCGTTGTCTGGCACCCATAACACAAGCTTTGAGTAGCTTACTTTGGGACTAGATGGCGATGTGTGGGAATGTCCAAAGGATATATATATTATTATTATATTTTTTAATCATTTGCGTAAATATTTCGAGTGATTATCTATTGATAAAGCAATGGAAATTCAACGAAATTACGCCAAATATAGACAACTTTTGTCTATGTTTGCCGTATAGGTATACCAAACTGTGGGCAGGGGTAGGCACTAGACCCTTTATTTACGTTGCGTCTGCATTAGATACTATAAGTAATATCTAGTAAGTGACTACTAATATTCCTTAGTTCAGGGTATAAAAAGATGGTTGAAAAGTTTTACGGAGTGCATAGGGCAAAACAGAGATTTTAGACATATAACAACATTTGGATATTTAATAAAACTGGAGGAAAGCAGAAGCTTAACGAAGTACAAGCCCCTTTACACACTGCAACTTTCAGCATCGATGCAGTAGCGTTTCGAAAACGCGCGACAATATCACGACTCACGCAATGAATTTAATTTGGCATCGCTGCAGTCGCACGTTAGCATTACGACTGTATCGATGCTAAAAATAACGCAAGTGTGTTCAGGTTGACATTTTGCGACTGCTTCGACGCTGCATCACGACTGCATTGCTGCTCAAAATCGCAGTGTTCAAAGTCTATCAAAGGGTCTAAGTCACGTTACCTATATAGACTTAACATTTGATAATACATTAAGCGTATTCATTTTGTTTGAATTGTAAATTGTGTTTGAAACTCAATGCGAATCTATTATAGCTTACGAATGCGGCCATTCAGCTCCCGTTCAATATAACTCTGCCTGTATTTAAGAAAGTACACGTACATTTATCGAATGAGGAAATGTTTTGTATGTAGATCGTTAACGCGTCGGATTGCCGAATACCAAAACGGTCATAAATCATACACGAATATGTACTTGCGTACCTATATGTTTCTTTAGGGCAAATGTGTTACGTGGCTGAAATGTTATTACGAAGTGTTAGAATTAACGTAGCTTTCCAAGTGGCTCATTTAACTTTTAAATGAAGTAGTTATTTGTAAGTTAGAGAATACTATAAGTTATAAATGGTTGAGGTCCCTCTCTTTTAAACGAACAAGACGCAAAACACAAATATGCGAAATTGAATAAAATACAAGGCGAGGGTCAAGTGATTTTTGCTCTTAGTGGTAAGCTGACAGTCACCTCGATGGAACCTGGTGTATTGTGATAATCAACATATACGGTACTTGTTAAAATGTCATATCATTACGCTACCATTAGATTTTAGTCCAGAAAAAGAATAAGTTGTTATTGACATGGAATAGTAGATTGTTATACAAGGCGAGAAAGTGACCCATTTCATTCTAGAAGTTCTTGGAGCTCGAACGGAGTGAGAGCGCTAATAATTCGAGAGTGAAATGGGTGCTTTCACCCATGTTACACATACTATTTTTCATTTCGACTGTGAGGAAAAATAAATAAATTTATTTTGATATTATGTTGTTTGGCGACAGATGAAATCTCAAGTTTTTACATTACATATCAGTTTGTTTACTGTCGTTTTACATAAAACACAAGATTAGAAGGACAGTAAAGGCACGGAAGACAACACACACTACATAAATAAAAATTAGACCAATTGTATTTTTTTCAAATCAGTGACCATCTATACTAATATTATAAAGCTGAAGAGTTTGTTTGTTTGTTTGTTTGTTTGTTTGTTTGTTTGTTTGAACGCGCTAATCTCAAAAACTACTGGCCCGATTTGAAAAATTATTTTTACGTTGGATAGTCCATTAATCGAGGAAGGCTATATAACATAAAGATACGACTCATAAGACCACAGCAGCAATGAAAAATGTTGCGAAAACGGGAGAAAGATATTCCTTTTGAGAGCTTCCGCTGCGTACGCTGCAAAAACCGCTTAAGTTACACAAAAATCATGTATGACAGGATTGTTCAGCATTAAAAGTTCTATAATAAAGTCCGCGACAGCATATGTCTATCTTTTATGGTTGACTTACTACAACCTTTTTTATGTTAATTTTGTAAAAAAATAATGCTTTATTTTTAGAGGTGTATTATACACACAGGTATTTATTCTTATCAAAATAAATACATTCATCATCACGAGCATTTCATTTAGAACCAAGTTGCCCTTTATATCATTTGATTTCAATAAATATCTTAGCAGCTATCACAGTTTTAACATAACTCCGCACCAAAATAATGTTCTCAGCTTAAGTACAACGTGCGCTTGCGCTAATATATTATAAAGCTGAAGAGTTTGAAAAAATATTTCTGTGTTGGATAGCTTATTTATCGAGAAAGGCTTTAGGATATAAAACATGACGCTGCGACGGGAGGGGAGGGAGCAAACTCAAAACACGCGGACGAAGTCGCGGGGGACCGCTACGAGGGTCAAACTGAAAGTTCTTAGAACTGGCCACTTATAAACAATATAATTAAAAAAATATTCTAAAATTTGAAAATAGAACTCTTTGCCAATATTACTGAGTATATATTTCATTCATTTGTCATTTGTTTTACGATTTAGCGGCAAATTGAAAATTGTCTGTGTCACGTCAACATGAATTTAACACGAGAAAATTTTCGTGCAATGATTTTTTATGACTTTCGATGTCATTTAAGTCAACAAGAAAGTTATGATAGACTACGATTGGCCTTTCACGATGAAGCCCCATCTCGTGCGACTGTTTACAACTGGTTTAATGAGTTTAAACGTGGTCGCACTAATCTCACTGATGATGTACGTGAGGGACGGCCTTCTACGGCGACGACTGAAAATAACATCTGTGTTGTGCGGCGTATGATAGAGACTGACAAAAGAGTGACCTATCAGCAGATTCGGACAAGCTTAGGCATCGGTATGAGTCAAGTGCACAAAATCCTCCACGAACATTTAGCGGTCAGGAAGCTTTGCGCCCGGTGGATACCTCATAATTTGACTAAGGCTCAAAAACTCCATCGTGTGGATTGGTGCCGTAAAATGATTGAAAGATTTAACGGAGGTGCCTCAAATGCTGTGTTCGACATACTAACAGGTGACGAAAGCTGGATTTACTGTTATGATCCTGAAACCAAAAGACAATCTGCTCAGTGGGTGTTTCCTTTCGAGGAGTTGCCAACTAAAGTGAAGAGAGATCGAAGTGCGGGAAAAAAAATGGTGGCCTCGTTCTTTGGAAGGATAGGTCATTTCGCAACAATTGTGTTAGAGGATCAAAAAACAGTTTCTGCAGAATGGTACACTACCAATTGTTTGCCACTAGTCTTGGAAAAAGTTCGAGAGAAACGACCTCGCAGTAGGATCCTCCTTCACCACGACAACGCCTCGTCGCACACCGCCAAGCGAACGATCGACTATTTGGCGACATCAAACGTTGAATTACTGGGTCACCCGCCGTATAGCCCCGACCTCGCGCCTTGTGATTTTTATTTATTTCCAAAAATTAAAGAAAAACTTAAAGGAAAGCGGTTTATGAATGCTGAAGAAGCGGTGGCTGCGTATCGCGATGCCATTGAAGAGACCCCTAAGGACGAGTGGGCAAAGTGCTTTTCCCAGTGGTTCCATCGCATGCAGCGGTGTATTGACGTCAATGGACAATATTTTGAAAAGATATAATAAAACTAATAACTGGCTAATGTAATCAGTTTTTGATTTTCTAAGAACTTTCAGTTTGACCCTCGTAGTAATAAATACGCTTTTAATGTTTAGCTAATCTTAAAAATTTGAAAAAAACTTGTTTATATTAATAATATAATGTGACTCAATTACCTTTAGCTCCATTTCTGATCTTAGCAAATAAAACTAAATAACTTCTTTCCACCATTTGGATGGAAGGGATGGAAAAGCTATTTTCCACCCGTCTATCTTCTCATGAAAGTTCAATTTTCCGAACAGAAGAAATGAAAACTAATTATCACGTAGTAAGTAATTACTTAATTGGGGATGTAAATTATCGTGATATTACCCACACAGGCGACGAGGACGGCACCTGTGTTTTTAGTGGGTATAGCTTCCCTCCCCCCGCCAGAGGGAAGGTATGTGTATTACATTCTTTACACGTCATTAAAAAAGAAACTTAAAATACAAAAAAAACATCACTTTAAGAGTGTTTCTATTTAAATATTCAAATACTAAAATTACTTGTTTTTCGGTCGCAAAGGCATTATGTTTGTCTAGTAAATCAGTTCCACTCTTTTCTTTACAAAACTTTATAATCATAGTGTCAAAGTCACACTAAAGTAGACAAGTTAAAGCTATCTTGACTGTTATCTAACCTCTATATACATCGTATCGGATTGATACTTACCGTATAAATCTATGCATGTACAGTCGACAGCACATCAGGTTACCCAATTTTGTTGAAAACTAGCCCTTATTACAACCGCATAAGATACCGCAGTGTTTACCTTGACGTGCTGTTGTCCGTACAAGCATAAACGCGCGTCGCGGGAAATTTAATATCCCTGTCTAAACGAAAACAGAAACTATTTTTCAAATCTCCCGTTCATATTTGAATCATATCCTACGTTCTACGTGAAGGCAGCGTTGCAACCACATTTACATAGAAAGGAACAATGGTACTGGAAGCGTTAAAATTTAAATAGACACGGAGCTTACAGAGGATATTTTAAAAAGTTTCCGATTTTATTCTAAAATATCAAGTCGATATCTGAAAGTTAAATAAAGTATTTTTAGAACTTTGTTTTTTTGACTCAGACATCAGATTGAAGATGTCTATATTAGACTTTCTTTAGCCATGTGATTTCCATTCAAAATTTCTAACAAGTGTATCATCTGATGACAAAAGCGAAGAATCAATTTTTTTTGTACCTATTAATCAAGTTGTGAATAGGTTGCAGTCCTGGGGCCATATTTTTGAACCACTAGCTTTTAAATTACTTTTTGAATATGGCGTGTAAATTTTGTTATAAACGAATGAAAAATAAATGAAAATCACGCAAAATATAGACGTGAAAACGCACAAAATTCAGTAATATTTTTTCGAATCACTCCCGAGTGGCATCATATTTATCATTGAAAAATCGGACATTAATCAATGACAATCGGGGACCAGGTACTCTGTAATAACGTAGTGATTTTAGGTTTTCATCGAAAGTAATATGTCTGTTCCTGTAATAAATAAATAATTATAAGGCGTGGTTTCAAACCAAGGATTCTAAACTAGTGATGTACAAGCCTCGAGGCGTCCAGTTCATTTTTGAAGCCTCGGGGTGAAATTGCAAGACTCAGTGAGCTCGGGAGGCTAGGTTAGTCCCGAGCCTAGCCGAGCCGCGAACTCTTTGGGCCATGCCAGCCTTCTAAAGATCTTATACCTATTTAAAAAGCTCTCGAGCCTTCAAAAGATCTCGAGCCTTCAAAAGAGCTCAAGCCTTCAAAAAGGGCTCGAGCCTTCATAAGATCTCGAGCCTTCAAAAGAGCTCAAGTCTTCAAAAAGGGCTCGAGGCTTCATAAGATCTCGAGCCTTCAAAAATGCTCGAGCTCCGAAAAGACTTCCGAGTCGTTGGGCGCCATACAGACAAGGCGAGCCCTGTAAACGAAACCGACCTCTATGCAAAAGGACTCGGACGCCTCAAGCCTTGTACTTCACTAGTCTAACCAAGCAAGCTATTATTAAGCGCTTATGTCCAAACAACACCATCATACCAAACCCTAAATCCTTGGACAATGGCGTACAATACACGTTTTTGTGCGAATGTGTAAATACTCAACGTACAAGTCTCACGATGTCATTAGTCGTCGTCTCATTAAATATTTGTGGATATGTGTCATTGTCATTGACAAGGAGACATAGCTTTAATTTATTTTATTTATTTTATCTTTATTGGATAACACAACAGATTACATAGAGACTTAAACTTATGACATACATGATTATAATAGAGTTATAACTAGAAAATAATCCTAAAACGTGTTTTCACGGCATGCTAGGATTGGTGTTAAGAGACAGAGATGTCTATTCACGTGATACAAATGAATTATTGCAACACAATATATTTAACTATAATAACTACAGAAATATTCTATTTAGAGTTTAGGAAGACTCTTGAGGATATTCCTTAAGACTACTCTAAAGTGAGTTATATTGGCGTTGAAGATGTCAAGGTCGCTGAAGTGAAGACTGTATGCCTCGTATAGTTTACATAATCGGGCCAGCGGTTGATTCTGTGAGATTTTATTGCGGTAGAGGGGTAAGTCAAATATCTTGGTCATTGGTCTGCGAGGATTGTGTTTTATATTAAAATTAATCCTCTCCAAGATTTCGGGTGCGTCCAATTCTGAGTGCACTATTTTATGGAGGTAAACAAGGTCCATTTCGGAACGTCGAAGGTGAAGTGGTGTTACGTTAAACTCAGCAAGTCTCTCTTCGTAAGAATGAAGCCTTCTATTGTTGAAAAATAATTTAATATTAATATTAATGAAGCTTTAAACCAATTGTTATTATTTCAGTTTTGTGGTAGTAGCCATTTAATGTTTTAATGTTTGGACATCAATCAAAGTAGCCAATGCTGAAATTGAACAACACCCAGAAGACCGGAGACAATGTAGAAAATATGATTTCTACTTTGACCCTACCGGGAATCGCACCCGGGACCTCGGAGCGGCGACGCCTTGAAACCCAGCGTGTTTAGCCACTACACCACGGAGGAATAACTAAATGTTATTATACTTATGGTTCGTCATTTCATCATTAAAATGTAAATTCATAAAATAAAGTAGGTACGTATTTTTTGTTGGAATTACAGTTACATTGTTATAATATCAAAACCTAAAATAATTGCACTAACAAGCAAGTATCAGTTACAAAATGGAGGCAAGTAGACGCGTAAATTAGTTATAATAAAATAATTATTTGTTATAGTATGTAATCCTACGTTCTAACTAGGTTCTATAATAACACGAACATGTTAATTTGGCGTAGATAAAGTTACGTGCTAAAAGCAAAAAGATACTTGCTAATTGTACTCCGCAGCGAGAAAACTTTCATTTTAGTATTTCTTACAACCTGCCTTATTTATTAATATGTGTAATTAGCTGAAATTGCCGCTATGTACACACTTAGATGTTTTGTGTAGTTCTAAGTATAGTTCAATTAAGTTGAACGTTAAAAAAATCAAGGTCGCTGTGGACAACAAAATTGTAGTACAGCAGTATTTTAATAAAGACTAGCTCTGTTCAAAAACTCTGTTATTAAAATAAAATGAAGGGTAGCCTCAAAAATAGCAACCCAATTTGAATTTAATTGGATTTATGTCCTAAAAAAGCGATTGATCAATTTTTAAGAAAGGAATTTAGCCTTGTTTTCTTAATTTAATACCGTTGCCATTGTTTTCTAAAAAAGGATGCAATACTCTTTATTTAAGCTGAATCCTAAATATATATATATTCATAAATTCATAAATGGTCTTTTTTTTTTAAATTCTATATCTCTCTATAAATTTTGCATCTCGAGTATTGTATCATCGCCTCCTTGTCACATGGGAACATTTACAGTTGAGAGTTTGTAAATTGAATACTGTCAAGCTGTTTTGTCTACTTGTTCCTCAAATTTATTTTTAGCTATAGATCTGTTTTCAGCAGTATTTTTGTGAATGTCGTGGCAGCCTATAAGTGAGGCAACATTTGTATAATTGTGCTTTAATCTTAAGATTGTAATTGTGTGGTGTATGCTTTGTTAATTCTCCTTTGGCCAATAATAAAGCTGGCTCCTTTGATAGGTTAGTCCAAGCAAGATAAACATGATATTGCCATGAATCGGTTGAAAACACGCCGTTTCGTGTCAACTCAACGACCTCTATGTTATACTATACAGGCTATTCAGAACAAATATTGTGATACAAAAAATTGAGCCCAGGTGGAGCATCTTTGAAAGCGTTGCCATGGTAACTGACGTGTTTGTGCATGCTTTATCATTTAAAAAAAACGTGACACAAAATAAGTTCTGAGCAGCGTGTCTAGTACAAATACATATAAGTGTATGGTCTAACTAAATAGAGTAGTCAAACCAATGCATGAGAATATTTAAAATAATTTATTTCACAAATAAGATCAACCTTCGTGAGGTATTGAATTAACTTTTTATAAACCATACGTTCTCGAAACCATGAATATTTCTGCGTCAAATTTTCAAATCTCGTGCTACATTTCTTTATTTACAACTAACTCTTCACAGCATTAGCGCGAACATCAAAGAAGTTAATGTCTTCATCCGAGAGCCCAACGAATTAACTCCGTGAAGCCGTACCAAATTGATTAGTCAATTTCTTCAACTTTTTGTCTGTAGTAAGAAGTTAACGATGCAATGAACACATCGTAGATGCAACTCGTTTACAAGGCTTTATGAGTCAGAAACAATTTATTATGATGTACTGTCTTGACTTGAATAGTATTCTTTCTTTGTTGTTGGTGGACTTAAAAGACTATGGACGTTTTAACTGATAAAAGTAAAAAGACTTTTCAATGCAGAACGAGTAGCATAGAATAAAACATATCTACTCGTAAGGATTAAGGCCTGATTTTTCCAACTTCAGATTCACAATACGCCTAACTAGAAAACGTCATATATTTGTCAGCGATCATTTATTTAAATGTCATTCTAAAATCAGACATTTTATAGGCACTTAGTTCTTTTAATGAAGTTCCATAAAAGGTATCTATAACAGAAAAAGTGGCGTACTTAAAACGGACTATATTTTTTTCTAGTAAAATATGCCACAAAAGCTTGGCTCAGATGTTTCTACGCTTCTGTCGTTAGCTTTTGGGTTGTTGCGCTATTAATCTTGCCATGGCATCGTCTGCCATGGCTCTGGGGATGGCCTGTGTGTCGTAATTACTAAGAACTACATAAATTTATTATACATAATGTACAATCTAGATGACACTGTCGAAAACACAAACTTAAATTTATTTCTAGCAGCAGATTTCTAGAAAATCATTTAACAATCATTTTTATTTCATGAATTTAAGTTACTATCCAAATCTAAAATACTACTGGACCGATTTTGATGAAACTTACACTGTGTCCGACGTTGAAGTATACCTGATTAAAATAAAAAAATAATTATCTCGCAATGACTTCTCGTTTTGAAGAAAATCAAATATACAAATACACACTTACAAAATTAAGCACACGTGTTTGGAAGCTTCACTAGATAAACATACTCAAATATTATAAAATTCTAAGGATATTACATAGATACATATTGAATTGACTACCTTCTTTTTTGGAGTCGGCAAGTAATTATTAAAAACAAAAACCGACCAAGTGCGAGTCGGACTCGCGCACTGAGGGTTCCGTGCCAACTTTAACTGAATTAGGAAATCCACTCAGTAAAATACTACAATATTGTGTTGACAGTAAATATAACTTTGTTTTTCATAGTGTTTCTATGAAGTACAAAGTTATGTTTGCGCTTGTTGAAAATGTGCTATATCTCAAAAACTTCTTGTTCGATCCCGCCCAAAACAATTTTTGTTGAAAGTATTTGTTAAGATCTACATTATAATATTTTAAAAAAAAACAGTCGCTATTTTTAGAAGTTAGATGGGGGGGCCGCCCATTTTACCACTTTGGAAGCGTCTAGCTATGAAACGTTAGACTGTAAAAGAAAATGGTTTTAGGAACCTCTAGGAATATCATTTAAAAAGTCCTATCCATAGGCACCCCACACGCATAGGTTTGACTATTTTTTTTTTGTTATAGTTTTTGTATGGGAGCCCTCCCTTAAATGTCATTATTTTTTATGTTTTGTATTAGAATTGTAAAGCGCTTAACAGGATACATCTTCTTACCAAAATTCAGTGTGATGCTTATAGTTACAGAATAAAATGTCTGTGACATACGGACGGACAGACAGACAGACCGACAGACTTGATGAAACTATAAGGGTTCCGTTTTTTGCCATTCGGCTACGGAACCCTAAAAAACGTGAATGAATACGATTAACACATTAATATTACTATGGAATCGAAGCGATGTAAGTGATTCTAATCAGTGTTGTTCAATAAACGAAAATACAATCAATTTCTTCTGAATTGCATTTTTTATTCTTCTGAATTGCATTGTTAAAAAATATTCGTTTTTAGCTAGTATCATAGTTCTTATACTGCCGCAGGTTATTCGCTAAAGTAAACCTTCCCATGCTTAAAAATCGACTCTAAAATTTATAAGCGGTATGTAAAGAATCTCCCTTAATAAGTAGTAGGTATAGGTATACCTATTCAAAAAAAAACACAAAATTGCACTCCGGGAGTGCCGGCAGAAGTGAAAACTTGAATATCAACGTTGTGCATTTTTGATTTTTTGGAATAGTTAGGGAATAATTTTGAATGAATTGCTCTTCTTATCAATATAAAAGTACTATCATTTTTGTGATAGAATACAATAATAATAATAATAACAATATTAATAATAATAATAATAATAATATAATATTTTTATAGAATACAATATTTATTTATTGCGCTATCGTACACAAACATTACAATTTATATTATATTAAATTACATTAAAAAGTTTATCTCTCAGAAAAATCAACTTACATCCATAATTTCGCCAACCGTCTTACGGTTTTTCGATCAGGTCACGTGTCCTGACGCGAGTTTCACATTTTTCCCCCATCCCACAAAAGTGCTCAACGCCGCTAAAGAAGTTTTCACTTCAAAAATAGGTTATCAAATCAATGTGTTTGTATGTGATTTTGTGGGAATTTGTTAATATTTGAGTATGTTGATCTATTAAGGCATTCAGACACGTGTGCAATATTTCGTAAGTGCACAGGTAAGTGTTTGTCTGTTTGTATATTTTAACTTAGGGTTTAGTGTAGGTTTTATCAAAATCGGTTTAGTCATTTTTGAGTTATGGCTAAATACCCAAAAAATATAAAATAAAAGAGTAAAAAAAGTCCCATAAATCGAATTAAAAAAGAATCATCTCGCTATAACTTCTAATTTTCGTAAAATCTGTAAACAAACAGCGGCTTAATTTTTCACGTATGTATATTTATGAAGCAAACTCTAAAAAATAGAAACCAAGTCAATGCCCTATACCTATCATAATTATCAATTTTCAATTGAATCGAAGCAAATAAAATCCAGCCAGTCATCCCGGTTGACGGCCGCGGCGGATCAAAGAGATGCGCACACGCATCGAGCACTATCGCCACCGCTCGTAATTAATTCATCGGCCATTTAAATAAACATTTATCGACAGCATGGCTATAGAAGAAAAGTATAAAGAAGGCTCGCCCCGTGATTTGATACAATTATAGTATTAAACCCTCACTGGGAAAGGTTATAAATAAAATACCAAAATTATACTCATCTTAAATGTAATCGGATGTCAGGGCCAAACACAATACGAAACGATACGTTTAGGCTTACAAATATAATTTAGTAAACACTACGGGAACATTTACAATATTATATCACATCAAGACACGCGCAAGCGACGACCGACCAAGACGAGACGCGGGAAGGGAGGGGCCTCTACTGACAGACGTCATCGACTGCCATAGACCACGCAACAAGGGACGTTCCGTTTTCGTTGGGCTAACAATAGCGAAGAACGTAGTTAGTACTAGGGGCGGTTGTATTTGTGTGCAGTACCGTTACCATGAGTTTACGACGGCTTAACTTGCTAGCGACGACGTAAAAAAGTCTTTGGAAAATTGCATAGCGCCTCTAGCGATCACTGACAGAACTAAAATGTTCCTCATAAAAAGTTACGTCGTGGCTAGCGTGTAAAACCGTCGTCGCAACGAGTATCAAATAAACTCATGGTAACGGTAAATGTATCTTAAATATTTTTTTTAAAAAGGCGCCCACGTTGCGAACCATGTATTGAATCATTTTCTTCGCTTTGATGTCTTAACGATTAAGTTTTATACAGCTAGTATCACAGGAGCTACTAACAATATTCTGATTTTTAATTAGTTAGACTAGAATGATAGCTTCCATCGCTCTTTTTCTTTTTTAAAGTTGCAAGCGTAGTGCAATAGTGTTGTGACAGATCGATTTTGTGCGATAATTTAACTTGTAATATGAGTTTCAATATGATTTTATTCATCTGGTTGAATTTTACACGTAAAGCGTTTAGAAAGAGCTATAAACAAACATTATACTTAAAACAGGTGTTCTAATGAGTAAAAAACAAAGTCATTTCCCATGCAATAGCTATGTTATTGTTTGCTATTCATCTATTTTAACCAATTTTTATATTTATGTTTTGTAATAGATGATAATGCTTTTTTAAAATAGATTATAATTAGGTTGATTATTTTAATACGTTTATAATTAATGCTTAAAATGCATTTGCACAACACAAAATCAAAATTCAACTTTTAAATTACTTATATACACAAAAAATACGACGATTGAGTAAATTGAGTTTTTCTATCATTTATGAACATCACTATTTTTGAATTACAAAAAACTGACTACCTAACAAATGTAATTATGGTCTGTCAAATTAAAAATCTGAGTACCTATAGATAGGTACAATAGTTATGAATTGGTTTAAAATATTTATAAAATAATTAATTGTTTCAGACTAAATAGGTCCATTTAAATACTTGACGATCTTGAAATGAGCCTTCTGAGTATACTTTCTGTTATTAGTAGTGTTGCGCTTGCTTACCTTTCAACATCGAAGTTCGACACCAATCTGTGACCACACCGAGTTTCTAATGTTTTGGTTTTAAGAAACCGGCCAAATAATTGCCGATTGCAAATCTACTGGAATCATTGACGTTTTCCTTATTGCAAAATAGTCTTAAGAACCCAATGGAACAAAAAAACGTTGCTGTAAATTACTGTAAAACAAATGAATGACAACCTTTTTATTGCGAAAGATGATGAACTGAAGTGTTTGTACAAAAAGTAATGAAATGTAAAAGTATAAGCATTTATAGTGACGAAAAGTGTTTTAGATGCTTCCCGTATCACGCTTGATCACTTCCAATGTTTATAAATGCCATTACCGTCCGCGTCATCTGATACACCCATTGTCGCTAAGAGCTTGCATTCAAACCATTAAGACGTTATAATACTCACACTATGCCCAGGACTAGAACAATTATTTTAGATAGTATTTTCTATTAGTACATTATGATACAAGTGTGCTAAGTTGACCATTATATACAAGGTGATATTGTGTGCGAACGAGCGAAAGCGAGTGCGCCATAAGAAAGCCGCGTATATAATGGTCACAGGCACACGCGTATCATACGACGTTTTTCAACACACTTGCGAGGAAAAAACAAGACTCTTCATTTACTAGGTTTTTAATTATTAAAACATTTACTCGTAGTAAAAATACATTTCACTCGACTTTGATGGCAAAAGACTATCGCACGCGTTTTTCGTCTCGTTACGTATGACCGCCAGAGTTAATAATTGGTTTTCTTCATTTTCTTTACTTGAAGTAGACATTTTCGTTAATATTAAACTTCACAATTAATCCAAACTTCGTCACAGCCGACAATTACCTATTTACGAAAAATGGCGTTTTTTTTTTATTTTCTTGTCCCGATACCGAAGCGCGCGCAAGGCTAAGGGCGAACTAGATCGGCCAACAGCCAAGATTAATAATCTAATAATTCGTGTTAAAAACACAAATTACAGAAAAAATAAATGAAAAATCTGGATTTGCCATTTATTAAAATAAATACCTATGTAGAATACTGTTATTTTTCGCATAAATAATGTTTGTTGCTAAAATAAAAGTTATAACCTGATTAAATTACATAGCTTCTTCTTCTTACTTACGACTTGGTACTAGGGTACAAACCTAAACTGGTCGGGTTCATAAACTAAAGGCACTAGTGCAATAATATAACGAAAAAGCACGCGTGTTTAATATCTAGGATTATGTGCCAAAAATCGGTGGAATAAAAACGTCATTTTGAGCAAGTGTGTTGAAAACATACTTATGAAATGTTTCTATAGATACAAACTCTAAATTCTTTGTTTAGACCAATGGTGGTTGATGACCAATGGTTGACTGGTAGAGAATGCTTATGCTATATGCAAAGTTATATTCCTTAATCAATGTATGGAAAAATCAGATTTAATCCCTCAAGCGTATGTGAACGAGACACAATGCAAATTCTATTGTTATGCGGTTGCCTGCAACCGCTCGGGTGTTGAAGCAATATGAAGAGATTTTGAAATCTATTGTTTATTCTATATTGTAATCAAAAAAATATGGTTCTAGCTAAGTCGTGAGTACTCTTCAGAATCACAGTGAATTAGGTATTTGACTTTAATTCAAAAACCATTCTGGAAAAGAAATGTGAAACAGTGGATGGATACATCGGATGATTACATGGTAGATTGGTACCTTTTTTATACCCAATACTGTGGAAAAAGCTTATTTACTTATTTTCAACGAGTTTGCTCTTGATTCTAGAAATAAGCCGGGCATACCAGAGATAGATAATTTGAGCAATGTAAAAACCTTTTTACATTCCGTAAACAAAGGGATTTGAACACCCTCCATTATCAACTGAAAATGTAATAAATTGAGTTCGGATTGTCTGTATATACGGGTATGTAGGGTACCTTTTTCACCAACATTACGGAAGTTGGTAAAAATTTTGCTGAATGCTATGAAATGAATGATGGAAAACATTATGCAGATAAAAAAAAAAAAAACAGACACGCTCGGTAAAAATCCCAAAGGATCTAATTGTAACTGAAAAAACTGTTTGCTGAAAATATAAAGTGTTTGCATTTACCGGAAATTTGAGCGCTATTTCGGGCTTTTATATGAAATAAGCCCTAAAGTAAACCAACACTGTTTTAACATTCTCTCGGGGCTGCGATAATTTACATCTCATACAATGAGTGCAATATAAGACAATTCAGGAGGCTCGCTTTATTCTAGAAGATGTACAAAAATCGAAAATAATTCTAAAGGTTTTGATTAAACAAATACACTTTGTAAATTGCGCTCTTTTCGTAATTGCCATTTAAGAACGGCAATTACTAAGTTCAAAAGAACAAATAAATATTTTTCCCATATTTATAGCTTAGATCGTTTTATTTGATAACCTTTGACACGAGAGTGATAAAAATGTATGTGCTGTTGATTTCCTCAATAAACAGTAAACAACAATAAGCCATATCTTGTCTACTGATTTGTACAATCAATAGATAAGAATACTCTGAGCGTGCAACCATAACATTTGAACAATATTTTATAACAATGGCAAATACACCGTACATTTATTAATAGTATTAACACAGCTTTGGATATTAAATTTTATAGCCTACACGTACTAGTTAGAGCGACAAAAACTGCCCTTATTGCTTTTAGACTATAACTAAGCTAGCCCTCTCAGTAAGCGCCAATTGTATAAATTGAAGGCTTAATTTTAAACCTAGTCTACCTACCTGTTTTAATGGCAAGGTAGCAAATCATTAATTGACTTGTTCATTCGACTTTGTCATTGATTGATGGATGACATGTCACAAATTATTTCACTTGATTTGTTCTCATGTGTGGACTCACTGAATTTAATCCATTTGTTATTTTGAAATGTGAAATAAAAATAAATTTACGCGCGTAATCATAATTCCCACAAGTCTGAACAGCGAGTCCTAAATATTTAGAATGTTGAAAGAATAACTTTATAACGTGCACGATAAATCTTTCATAGTGCTGCTATGAAGCTTTAATAACGCGATATATCATACTATGTTTATGACTTCATACCGCAGTGTAGGTGAAAAGATAAAATAAGGAGTTTATTGCTCCACCGCTGTGCACAGTTTCAAATAGACCTACTGTATACATGAGTTATTAAAAACTAGTTGCTTCTTGAAGCTCTGTATAAATATTACAAATGTATACTTGTAAAGATAAAATTAAAATTAAATAATTACACATAGTAAAAAGTACACTGGTTACTTTTTGGATTCCCTGTGTCGTTGGCACCAGTCTCTTGTCTTGACTAAAGAGTCACAAGGTATGTTCATACCCACAAATTGCTAGTCTCACCACAAAATATTAATAGTGGTCTTACTGAAATTTTTACCATACATAAATATTTGTATGCAGGGTTTACCAAAATTAATTGCATTCCTTTTCGGTAGTGATTCTGTTGCTAAAATACAAAAAAAAAAATAATGGGACCAAAATCGAAATCCTAAATGAAAAATATCTTATCCACATCATCCACACAGACTAGCATCAACTGATCGACACTCTAGTATCTATGGGAAAGTGATTTTTTTTTGGAATTACAATATTGATCCCATACAAAAAAGTTATTGTATTCGAGCATCAGAATTAGCCCTAAGAAGGAATGCAGTTAATTTTGATTTAATAATTTCGGCGTTAAATATTAAAGGAACATGTCAATGTGCTATCGAGGTAACCGCCGCCTAACCACCTTAATATCCAAAATCGCTTGCACCTCACATTGTCTTTTGTTTGAACTTACGCCCATTTTTGTGGCCTGTGCGCAAGCGAATTTTTTAGAAATTGGTTAGGCGCCAGATGATCCAAACAACTGTGGCTAGGGTAGTTCAATGACTTTAAATGAAAACTTGCATTAAATGACTGCGAATTTTTGTAATTTAGCATTAAATTTCAGACAGAGTAGACACTAAGCAACGAACTCAGTTGAGAACCCCAGTCCGTTTCAATGCAGGTAGTTCGCTTTTCAATAAAACACTCTCACGTAACTAGATTCAACGTGCCATGAAATGTATGCAGGTTAATCTGGGTCCTAGGGCCCTATTTTTGAATCACTCACGTCAAGGTAGTGATATTCATTGAATATTACCCGATTTTCAATAAAAATAAGTAATCTCACACGGAAGTGAATAAAAAAAAGATAACTGAATTTTGATTACTCATGTCTTTATTTCGCGTAATTTCTATTGATACCTAATTCGTTTTCAAACAAAAATCACACGCCATATTCAAGCGAGTGAAGTTAGTAAAGTTGAATCACTCACGTCAAGATGACGTGAGATATTCAGTTAACTTACACACGACAGTGCTTGAAAAACGAAATTACTTAATTTTGTAAGTACTTACGTTATATTTTGCGTGATTTTCGTCGCATTTTAATTCGAATTGAAAGCAAATCACACGCCATATCCAAGCGGGTGATTCAAAAATAGAGCTCCTGGCCTGTAGGTAGGGTTCAACTTACCGTGTAAACATTTACTATTCCGAATTTAGGGAACGACTAATATTACCTAAGTCGTTTTACTACGTACGCTAAGCTGACTGTGTGTTTCGATATCGCTAGGGGCAAGTATTTATTTGAACGTTATAAATATAATATGCCATTCCTTATGGCTAGAACCTCGTACACATCGGATTTTCCGTCAGATTTACTATTTTTGCCGACTTAAAAAATAGGTAATTAATTTGACCTGCATGTGTATGTTATCTTTAGAATTAGATAAAATTTGAGGGAAATGATATTTTAGTTCAACCAGAGCGCGTAGTCTAAGGCAAAATTTAAGACATTTTGCGTAGACAATGTTGAGCTAAATACGGTGTTTTCGAGTATTTATTGTGCAGCAGAAAACTAGAGAATTAAAATTGTCTATGCAAATGTCAAAATTTGGCTTCAGACTACGCCCTCACATATTGTTTAACTTATAACACAGTGTAAGTTTCATGAAAATCAGTCCCGTTTGAGATATGAGTAATAACTAAAAATCATGAAATAAATAAAAAACCGCCTTCAATTAACTGACTAAAAAGCTCTTTGCTTGCATGAATGTTTTGTCTCATAATTTCGGATATTTTATATTATTTTTAGGGAATTAAAACTTTATAAGTAAGTATAGCAATATAATAGCATAATTAAGTTAAATTTGACAGGGCATTTATTATTACAGCAATAAAAGTGCTTATTAGGAGATTTCGCGAAACTTTCGCGCGCGAGTCCGACTCGCACTTTGCCGTTTTTTTTTTACCTCAACGTCACTTTAAAAATAAACAAATATGGGTCCCAAATCAGTAACATTGCTCTATGCATTTGTGTTATAAACAGTGAGTCAGTAACAAAAATAGTAACTACCACATCACCCAGATTCGAGACATCGTAGAAATCATAGTTTTCTACTTTGACACTACCGGGAATCGAACCCGGAACTTTTACTTTACTTGTGGCCTCTTGTGGAATTACGTTAAGTATTTTTTTACAAGACATTATGCCAGCCATTTCTGTATTACAAATAAGGTTACCTTCAAAGCCCAAAATTGATTATGTTCCTGAAGAAAGATAATCTCAAATTAAGTACGCCGTCTTTACCTGAACCACGGGAAAATGATGTTCCTACTTTATTTTATTACCTCCTTTCATGTATATTGTGATGAGTATTCGTCCAAAAAGAATTTTATGTTTCATTTTTGTGAGTAGGTTATGAGATAATAATAATATTCTCCTACCGATTTTCGGTAATGGCAGTCGCTCTCAATCAGAAGAGAAGATAGGCCAGGCTCGCATGAGATAGTATAGTGCCATATTTGTGCGTAATACACTAGTGCACTCTCTGTTCTGACGCACTCATGATTCGGTGACACGGCAGTCCGATATGACCAATCTGACGCAAGACCAATCAAAAAAAAATTTATATGGATACTAATTTCATGGAACCAACAGCTTAACGTGCTTTCCAAGGCACGGGTGTGTTTTCACCACCGACTTGTGTGTGTGTGTGTGTGTGTGTGTGTGTGTGTGTGTTTACACCCAGTGCCTAGCAGGGTTCCCGCTGAAAATCAGTGTCGTGGCATGCTTACCACGACATATAGGGACCTTTTTAGCACACTTGGGCGCTTTGTTTTATATAAATTTGTTTTTATTGTTTTTTTATGGTTATGTATTTTTTTTCTATGTGTGTGTGTCAAATAAATAATAATTCTATTCTATTCTATTCTTCCTGACCACCGAGCTGTTTCCGAGTATTTTCAAAACAGAAAAACCTACAAACAAATATTGGCTAGACCCGGGACCTCTTGGGTGGCCGCTGAACGTTGAGCTGAACGTTGCACCAACGAGGCAGTCAAGGTTTGCGTATATAGCGAACCTTGTGCTATGTGCATGCATTATTGGATTTTAATGACACACTGATCAGGGGCCCTTTTTTAATTACTTGGGTCAAAATGGCGTGTGATATTTATTGATTAATGTAAGTTTTTTTAAAGAAAAACAACTGAAAAAAATATCACTCAATTTTGTGAGCTTTCACTTACTCGTACATATTTTGCTTGGTTTTCGTTGACTTTTAGGTCGCTATCGAACGAAAATCACACACAATATCCAAGCGAGTGATTTAAAAAATACGCCCCCAGGCTAGTGCTAGTTTAACAGCCTGTAAGTAAAACTATGTATTTTGAATATAATAGTCCCCCTAGCCGATTTCGACTACGGTGGCCAGTCACAATGACTAACCGACTGCGCGGGACATATTATAGTGCACAAGTGTGTGCGCAAACACAGGTGCACTCTCTCTCTATTCCTTTCACTCTCATAGCCCGATAGGACAGCAATCTGACACGATCGGAGAGAGTTGAATATACGCACATCTTAAAAAGATTGTGGGCACTAGTATAGGCTGTTTTAAAAAAAATGTAAATGAATCAATAAAACATTTGTTGCGTGTTTCTTAAAATATAAAAACCCTGTTGTAATTTATAATAACATGTGTTATCATAATGATAACATTTACCGTATCAAAACAGATTTTAATTTTTCAAAGTGATCACATACTTGATGTATTTAAACACAAGGATTACTTTCACTTCGAACCAGATCAATGCCAAACTGTATTCCAGAGTTCGAAAATTAAAATACTTGATACATTTTTATGAAAATGGTATAAACAAAACCAAAAAGCTAAAGTATGTATGTCACACAACGAAAGAGGAAAAAACTATTGTTCATACAAATCCTTACGGACGAAGAAGGCCCTTATTCATAATACAGTCCTTAAAATATCGTGACCCGGATTTTTCGTGGATTCTGTGATGGTTTGTCAGGTGTGCCTACATTCTTGAGGGATGCCTCTTTATCTAAGGTACTGGGAAGAAGACTTATTATGTAAGGCACATTTTTAATAAAAGAAATAAATACCATCAAGTTTTGACGGTAGTACTTTGTTAAAAGAATTTTCCGACCAATTTTCCCACTGTAACTCCGTAATAACCAGGATCTACAGCTTGACCGAATCAAAAACCTTAGTTCAACCTCTTCAAAATAATATTTTCATATTTACAAAACCATTTTTTAAATATAACGTTGATAAAAGAAACATATTCGTGAAGAGAAGTGTCTACATTTACGCAAAGCTTTCATAAGCTTATGCATTGTTTCCATAAGCTCATCCTAAGACTTTTTGAGGAAGTTTTTTCGTTATTTCTCATATTAAAAGTTATCGAGCCTCAGTCACTTTCAAAAGAACGTAATTACTTAAAATATGTTCGGGATACGCATTGCAACTTGATGTTAGGATCTTTTTATGAAAAGAAAATGTTTCACGTTATCAAAGAGCCGTGATCATTAAGAAGGAATACTTATTTATGAGTTAGGCACAAAAAACTGATCCCTTACGTTACGATATTAAAATACCAAATTAGATACTTTATTTAGGATTCTGTATTCATTATATTCTATTACCGAGAATTATAAGGATTTCAGATGTTCTATAAATGTAGCAAGTAGTGATTATGATGATAATAACTATCGAGTTTACTTTGAAAATAAGTAACTTGTAAATTATGTTATGCTAATTGGTTACTTACAGCCGTTCCCTATATACAAACTATAGTCAAAGGTGCTTAGCTTCCCTCAACTGGAGATTGGATTTATTTATTTTATTTAAACTTGATTGCACGGTCAGTTGTACAACTGACGGACTTAATGCCTAATGGCATTCTCTACCAGTCGACCACCTGATAATGCAGAAAGTTTAATAAGTGGCGGAATATTAATAAGTGAGAGGAGTGGTACAAAAACAAGAAGTAAAATGCACTAACTTAAACATACATACGAATATTACACAAAAAATATATTGAATACTAAAGCAAATGACTAATAAACATACAAAGAATTCATACAAAATACAAAAATATTAATGATAAAGGTGATATTGACGACATCCAAAAATGCAAATAAAAGAAAATGGTTGTCAATTCTGAAGTGAGCCAAGGTTAAGATTATGGGTGCGGAGAGACTTTTCAAAAGCAAATTTGTTGGGGGACATTCTGATTTCATTGGGGAGAGAATTTCAAAGTCGAATCGCCGAGATGGTGAACGAGTCCGAGAGTGGATTTTTCCCGGTCAAAAGTTTTATAGGGACACAAATCTAAAGGTACAAGATCCATCCATTTCTATTTCTAGTAGGTCAAATCCACAGAAACAGGGAAAGACCGTTGAAGAGTACACTAATCAAAAAAAGCTTGCGATCACTTTAAAATGTTTTTTTTTTCTTTACGGTAAATGTTATCATTACGTATTATTATTTTTATTATTATATTATTACAGGGCTTTTAAAATTTAGGTTTTACAAAAATACATGTTTTTTTTTTATAACAGTTACATTTAAAAATAGCTAATGCTAGTGTTCACAAACTTTTTCGATGTGATATGACTTTTTTTGGTTTGGTTAACACGACTTTGCTGTAAATATTTTAAGTGGTTACTGAAATAAATTATTGTTTCCTAAACCTTACTTGACTTAATATTTCCTCGGTACTCAAATGCTGGTAGAAGGATATCCCCATTTGTGCAAAGTTCTTGAGATCAAATATTTGTATAGATGCGTTGGAACAGCAATTCAGGTATAACTGCATTTTTGTTCTTATAGTATTTTGTCACTATACAAACTTAATAATATAAATTGCACTTGTAAAAGGCAACTTTGGCTGTGGCAGACGAGGAATCAGCCTACGCGTTAAAGTAAGCGCTTGCAAAATTCAATAGGCTTGCTTGCAAATTCAACGAAGGCCATAGGCATACGCCCGGATAGCGTAAGACACGGGGTTCGATTCCTCGTCTGTCACAGCCAAAGTTGCTTTTTACAAGTGCAAATTATAGCAATTCAGCTATTATATTGGATTGGATATTATATTGGATCTAGCCCTGTTTAGTCCAAGCAAAACAGCTCTAATCTACAAGTACAGAAACTAGGATTTATTAACTGAGCACATTAACAACTTCTTCTCCAGCTGTCTGTTTTAAGAAGTACTGAACGGATCTGGATGGTGTATTTTTCACTCAACAGCAGCAGTTCGATCCGGCAGATATTCACTGATTTCTAGACGTGTTGTTGTAATATTTCCTTTTACTATTTACGTACATTCTTTTTTGTTTTATACTGGTTCAGGTTTGACGTTATATCTATACTCGCAGCATCCCGCGATTTCGTCAGCTTCTTTTTGCAATATTTTTCTCTCCACTCCGCTCATAATGGTAATCCCTTAGCAAATGGTAGAGCCTTTACGGACTTGCGTAAAAAAAAACTTTTGCACCAGTACGTCCTAAGATTTATGCGTTCAACCCACTTCAGGAACTCAGTTTTGTTTTTGTAAATCATTTATTAGTTTTTTTTTCATCCAATGTCAGACTAAGGCCAGGCGAGGCTTAGTTGGCGAATTGCGTGTTGATGGGGACAATTATGTCATAAACGCCGTGACGGCTTCGGCTTATGTAACCTGCGTGGTCGGACCGGGGTTTTTGTATCGGAAGAGCTGAATGTTAGCTTGCTTCTACAGGTCATTGATGTTTACTTGTCTAGCGTGTATTTTCGTGTGACGTAGATGCTCATTTGTTTTTAGGAAGATCGGTAGATGTTTTCTTGGTGACCTTTTACGTTTGTTAATATTAATTTCGTTTGTAGTGCGTTTTAATTATAGACGAATTAAGTTATTTGGTAAGTTCTAAAGTGGCCCTCTTACAGTGTGATGTCATTGATGTTTGATTTAGCGATGAATAGTTTTTTCGTGTCCCGAAAGGTTTAGTGAAATTGTTTATTTAAAAGAAACGCTAAATTTACGGCCTTAAGTGTAAAACTTACGTCTACAATTATTTTTTTATAGATCTTACCTATTTGCTTTCGTTTTTACTTATTAAATAATAAGCACATATTATGATCAAAATTTTGTCCATGTTCACCGACTTGCATAATCATTTCATTTGGCTTACAAACCACTAAATCTTCTTCACACTTAATTAAAAAAAAATAGTTCTTAGGGCTATAAATTAAACAAAATGAAAATATTACAAATTACAAAATAATGTAATACTGATTTCAAGGGATCAAAATCACCTCTTTAGTGCAGCCCTAAATAGATACCAAAAATTTTAACAGGTTTACTCTTATCCCAAAATTCTTTAATTTTAACATAAGTATACATATTCTATTGAAAGAGGGCGATACAAAACATTTGTTCCTTTACAGTACCTATTCCTATTGAAATTCTAATAGAGAATAAACCAAAACAGCGTAAAAATACAAACCTCTCCGGCTCAGCCTCCAAAGATGGTAAAAGAAAACACCAAACTTCACGAGTTTTTTTTTTATCACAAAGTTGAATAAATTCCAATAATGGCACCACTCATATAAATACTGGCCACAAAAAGTTGTCACACCAGGAAATTAAGAATTTAAAAAGAGAACCACAATCGAATTATTTTTGAATCGCGAACGAACTTCGACCGCGTTCGTACGCGGCGGCAAGCAACGTGCGTCCCAAATAACGGTTGAGTCAGTACTGGCGCTACTTCACATTAATGCTATTCGTTCGAATCAAGTTTGAGGATCAGAGGAAACGACATATTTCTACGGCATTTGCCTCTTTATGAAGCGTCTCATTATTACAATAAAAGGAAAATAAGGATACAGCATGCAATCGTAATTTTATAGCTTTATTGGACTTATTTGCAGTAAATATGCCTTGATTTGTACTGTGAATCTTCTTTTATTTATTGTAGGTTAATAAAATAAAACAAGGAGGCATAAAACAGCAACAGTATTGACATTTCGTTAATAAAATAAAAACATATTTTATATATATGTTACAAAAACAAATTGTAAAATAAGTATTGTCCACTATGTGTTTTATCTATAATATAATAGCGGTCCTAGCGAACATCGTTCAACCCGGCCCCGTCGTATTTTGCAAAATAAAAGCAATTCAAAAACTAATAGGCCGACCGAATTAATATTTTATCGTAAGAGTTGGAGATACATTTTTAAAGCGGTAAGCTAAGGTCCAATCTAAAATCTGTGAATTCGAGGGTTAATAGACTAAGCTATTCGGGAAACTACTCTGCTAACAATTTATTAGGTCCATTGAGTTTCGACAATGCTGTAGAACACTCAACTCTCTACAACTACATCTGGGCTTCGAGTAGGCTGTGTTAGAGGCTGTGAACTATTAACTGAATACGATCCCAATTAACCGTGATTGAGTAGGAGTCACCTGATTTATAATATGAGCGCCTGTCTGTATTAAGTGGTAACGAACAAGTTTAAATGGAGAGTGAATCTAAGTTTTAATAATTCACGTTGACGTGAACTGATCGTAATTTTACGTGCTTGAATTTTTATGTTTTAAGGATTATATAAAACATATATAAATACTCTACGAATACACATTAAGCCCGGTACCGATATATTGAAAGAAAGATTTTCAATATTTTTTAATTTAACTCCTTACACACTGCGACTTTTAGCACCGTGACTTATGGAATGAACAAGTTAGTATCAATGCAGAAGCGCATCTGCATCGATGCTACCCGCGTTAGTATCGATGCAGTCGCCAACAGTACATAATTTGTCAATGTCCAGCTTCTGCATCGCGACTGCATCGCTACTAACGCGCGTAAGCATCGCGACTGAATCGATGTTAAAAGTATCGCAAGTGTCTTAGTGAAAAAGAACATGTTCCGAATAACCTAAGGGGTAGTAAAAGTCTAGAAACGGATAAAGGATAAGAGGCAATAGCAATATATTGAATTGATTTTTCTGAGAGCTTAATAAAACATGTAGCAAGATTTAACTGTTTGGTATCAAACTAGATTTTATAGATATGTAATGAAAATGCGGTCTTAAAAGCAAGTATGTCAGAGGAACAACCTAAAACAATGATTAGTTTCCACCATTTGGATAGGGCAAATTGAATAATTTTCAATGTAAATAATATTTTATATTAAGTTAAGAGTCACAGAAGCATAACGCCAGCTTCATAACTTCATTACACATTATTATCAAATTACTTTCGAATACGTAGCGTCTTCTGTCAGTTATGAATTATGTCGTAAGTGGAAACACGTGGCTTCATTACTTGTGATTCGTCAATCTTATTTAACATGAAAACAATTTCAAATTATTTTTGTATTGTATCGACTTTTGGGCAATCAAACGTTAATAACTGCGGGCGTACGTCCTTGCAACGTAGCACCATTTTTAGTAGCCGAACGAGGCGTTATAATTGATAGTTTGACTTGATTCACACTTGAGTTTAAGTAACTTAGCAACTTGCAGTTAGATTTTCTAATAGATACCTCAATCAATCATATCGAGAAAAGTTATATAAAACTTTTCAATGGCAGATTATTTTCTTTTTTTACCGACTTCAAAAAAGGAGGAGGTTATCAATTCGACTGTATATTTTTTGTGGCTATGTAACCGCATATTACAGTCATGTAGACAGTTTTTTTCCCCTACCTAGAGGTTATACCTTCTAGTTAGTCCCATTGTTGCCAAGTCGGAAACTGATGGGATCTTGGTTCAATCGAGGGAAACCCCTTAAATTTCAAAGGCACATATAGTGTTTTTGTACTAGAATCTTAATGTTAACGTGTTGTTACGTCTGATAGTCGACAATGTGTGGAGCTGAACTGATGGTGGAACTCCTTAACGCTTAGGGGTTCAGTGATTATAACGTCAGAATTTATGATAGGTAATTTGTAGCACCTTCAAAAACAGAGTCATAATGGCAACCCTCCCCCTCCTGTAATCACTAAAAATTAAGAAATAAATTTAACTTAAAAAAAATATTAATACCCACAACAAAACCAAAATGCACTAAAAAGTCTTAAATAAACTCTTGACCCTTCAATGGAAAGGAATTCATTTTAGACCATCAATTTCTTTTTAGAGTCGGTGCTCTGATAGTTGTGCTTGAGATGGTCAAAGTAATGAAGTTTTTTTCTATTTTTCTATGAGGGGTAAATAATGCATCTAACCAATGAAACTTATAACGATGACAAAGTGATTTCGACCTCAATTTAACCTACCAGGGGTAAGGCCTTCGACCTTTGTAACTTAGACCGAGTAGTTAGGTATGTGCCTAGATAAACGAACATAACAACGAGTTGGCGTTCGAAAACTGCCTCAGGTTGAGACATTATTGGTGTGTTGATTGAAACTAATTTATGAATTAAGAAAATTACACATTTTTTTCTACGTGAGTTAACATGATATTTAATGCAGCAGAAATCAAAGAATTTAAATTATCAGGGCGAAATCTCAAAAATTTTACATTTCTTGTGGTTTAGACTTTGGCCGCACGTTATATATAAAAAACTGCAGGATTTAATAGGTTTCTCTGTTATAGTAGGTTGTGAATAAAAGAAAATTGTTAAATTTAATAGCTCTTCTCGGTTAAGTTTTTTCCACATTTTTGCCACTCGTTTAATAAAAATATCCCGCAATAAAATAAAATATCACTCAATTCATATATTCTAAGTAGGAGATATAGGATATTGTACCTATACAAGTTCCTGAACCATGTAAAGTTTTTTTTTTTCTATTTAATTTACATTCCTCGTAACAATACTTTTTTGTCATTTTTCGAATGCCTTCTTTTTGATGTTCTTTGCCATTCAGATAAAATAAAATATTAATGCACTGTGAATTGAAATTCCGTACCAAATTACTATTTATGAAAATCTCTGCCTTTACTCGGAGTATTCTAAGAATATTTAAATGCTCAATTCCGCTTGGCAAAGGCTGTGATTCTTGATATTTTGAGCTGTCAGTATCGCGCTGTATAATTGTTGCTGATTTCAGAACTGAAATAAAAAGAAAACTACCGAATGCTTAAAATTTTATTGGTGCTTCCAGTTTTCAGGTAAAACCTAGTTTTTAACTAATAATTTGACTTAGATGATAATGAGTCAGCATGATATCATGTTATGTTGCGCTAACACCCACTTGCGTAGACTTGGGTTAGGTAACTCTGGGTTAAGAAATTACGTTGATGTTGGCAGTTTCTTCGATGTTGACTAACTGAAATATTCTTTGACATTTAAACCTTGGGTGAAATGTTAACTTTGGTCTGCGCAAGTGAGCCTACGGTTCTTCCTGCTGAGGATGAGTTAAAGAAGTTAGATAAATGTTTTTTTTCAGCTGTCAACTATATTTAAGAACGGTGGAAGACACCGTGCTCGTAGAAGTAAAGCGGTGGCCTTACCACTTTGTAACAAATAACACATTTGCCCTCTGTTTAGGAAAAACAAATTCATTTGGTGTCGTTGCATTATGTGCGTAGACGTATTGATGAACGTAAGCTTGACATCATGCACCGACTCCAAATGAATTTGTTTCTCCTAAACAGAGGGCAAAAGTGTTATTTTGAGCTTTTTAGTCAGTTCTTCGAAGTTTATTTATTTATTTATACTTTATTGCACAACCAAAAATTTGTACAAAAGGTGGACTTAACGCCATATGGCATTCTCTATCAGTCATACCTTTGGGCTAAGCAGAAATGATTGTAGGCGGTGCGACAGAAAAAAAATGGGTTACTATTAAAAGAAAAAAACGATAAATTTCACACATAAAAAAAATTATACTTAAAAAACATATCTCATAAAACAAAACAAAATAACTACAATTTACAATAAATACAATATGATCTAATAAAATATTACATATACATAACGCAAACGATAAAATAAATACATATACTTGTACATACTATAATAATAATACAACAACGTGTCCTTGGATAAAGTTGAAACAGTTTTGTCTAGAATAACATAGCCAGCCAGCCACACACACACACACGTATCTCCTGATTACTCAATGGGAAGTCTCATCAATGCTCTGTATATCTGATTACTGAAATAAATGTCCTTTTACTTTACTCTTTGAAGGCGGTTATTTTGATTGATTTTTTTTTCATAATTTTTGGTTATTAGTCATATTTACTAGACCGATTTTGATGAAACTTACACTGTACCATAAGTTGAAATATAGCTGATTGAACTATAAAGGAATCATCAGGCTATGACTTCTCGTTATCGAGACAATCAAACACATCCGTGGAAATACATTATACACTTCTGGACACATCTGTTGGCCCACCTTGTATTTTCATTTTCATGGAGTTTTGAACCTGGCACATTCACAATTTCATTCAATAGTCTGTTTTTGAATTTCGAACGCAGAATTCAAAGAAACAAAAGACAATTTTAGCCTATTTGTTGATATCAAACAATCGAATACTAAGAAAACTTGGTTTTATTGGTCAACTTGGATTTAATTCTTGAAAAAGTGATTGATATCTTTGGTTTTGCAACAAACCTTACTTATTCTTAACATTAAGGTGAGGTTCTATCAATAATATATGGATACTTCGCCGCCCAAGCTGTGGCACTTATTCAGGCCGGACACAGCCAAAGAAACGTGAGTGCTCAACTTAATTTAAGTCGTTCTGCGGTCCGAAATGTTTATCGGAGGTACCTAGAGACTGGCGGCTTTGTTCGTCGCCAAGGAAGGCAACGATCTCGGGTCACAACTGAAAGGCAGGATCGATTCATCGTGACGACCAGCTTAAGAAATCGTCACCTTACCTCCATTGAGATACAAAACCAACTTCGCGACTTCCACGGAGTATCTGTGAGCGCTTGAACTGTTCGGAGAAGGTTAAAAGAACGCGATATGGTACCACACAAGCCAGCTAATGGGCCCAAACAAACGCGAGCCCACCGAACAGCGCGCCTTCATTTCGCACACAGTCATTTAAATTGGACACAGCAAGATTGGAGCCGTGTGCTCTTTTCTGATGAGTCTAAAATTGTGTTACATGGCAATGATGGAAGGAAGAAGGTCTACCGACGTAAGGGAGAGCGTTTCGCACAATGCTGCTTTGAAGAGAGGGTTGCTTATGGCGGTGGCTCGTGGACTGTCTGGGGCGGTATATCCGCGAGCGGCAAAACTCAACTTGAGGTTGTTACAGGACCACGGCTGCCAACATTAAATGCTGAAAGGTACATTCGTGAGTGCTTAGAACCTCACGTGTACCTTATGGTATCATACGTGGACTATGTGGGCCCAAATTTCCTTTTTATGCATGATAATGCAAGAGCCCATGCGGCCGGCATCGTCAGGGAATATCTTCGGGATGTGAACATCACAGTTATGGACTGGCCAGCCAGAAGCCCAGACATGAACTCCATTGAGCACATGTGGGACGAGCTAAAAATACGTGTTAGGGCTCGTCAGCCAGTTGCCCAGACGATGCAGGAGTTGAAAGCTACCATAGAACAGGAATGGGAGATGATCCCTCAAAATTTCATAGAGCGGTTGATAAACTCTATGCCTAATCGTATGAGAGCTGTGGTAGATGCCCATGGAGGCAACACGCGTTATTAAATTAAACCTTTATTTGATACAACATGTTTTTTATTCAAAAATCAATTACCTTTAACAAGGCGCATATCCGACTTGTAAGGCGTAGCTCCATGTCGTATGGTATTCTGAATTCAAACTTAAAACAATACGATCGAAAAAGATGGTAAAATGTATCAGGTTTAAAACTGCATCAACAGTTTTTGTTCAATCTAGCAATCATATTTCGATAAGGGCCATCGAAACCTAAACTCTAAGGTGAGCCAATAGATGTGACCAGAAGTGTACATACACTTACATCATACTCCAAAAGTATTTGTTTTTCCTAAGTAGGGGAAGAATGCGTTATTGAAAGGTTTTTAGTCTGTTTTTTTTATTCTTTTTTTATTTCTTGATTTTTAGTTATGATTACCCATACCTCAAAAACTATCAGACCGATTTTAATGAACTTACACTGTACCCTAGGTTAAAGCATGCCTGTTTGAACTAAAAAAAACACCTCGGTATAGCTTTTCGTTTTCTAGAAATCCGTGAATAAACATATAACAAACAATTAACATGTAACAAGACGACCCGTCTGGTGTAGTGGTCGAGAAATCGCCTACTACGCAGCGGGTTGCGGGTTCGATCTCCGCACAATACAAACATTTGTGTGCATGAACATGTCTGTTAGTATCGGTTTGGGTATTTTCTATGTATGTCATGTATGTATTTTCAAACAAAAAATATTAAGTATTATATCCGTTGTCTGGCACCCATAACACAAGCTATGAGTAGCTTACTTGGGGACTAGATGGCGATGTGTGGGAATGTCCAAAGGACACTTATTAATTTATTTAATTATACAAACATAGATACACTTACGAAATTTTGCACACGTGTCTGGAATGGAAACCTTAATAGACTAAAATGCTCAAATACTTCATTAAATGCTCAGACCTCGAGAAATTTCTGGTCTCTTATAGAAACGTAATTCCGCGTGACTTCAGCGCCATCTACCCGCCTGTTTTTGGGTCAAAAGTGGGCCTAGTTGTTATTCATTACAGAATAAATACAGCTAGGAAATTGATAACGCTTCACTATTCAATGGTTTAGAATATTTTTAACATTCAGAGTCATATTTTTATTCTTATAAGATAAAATAAGAAACCAAAAATTGCGAGTGAGGCTCGAACCAGCATCTTGCTGGCTAACTGGGTGGCTTTTTCTAGTTGAGGTACCGTCCTTTCGGTGTAATTTTTAATTTCATTACAACTTAAAATTTCAACTTGGCTACACATCTGTATGTATACTACAGGACTGAAAGTAGGTACGTTATATTATTAATTTACTGTTTTATCCGCGCTCGACCTACTTCTCCGCATCTATCAACACAAGAAGACAATTCAAAAGGAGCGAATTTATTGGGCGTCAGTCTAACTTCATAATAACTTAGGCGCCGAAGATCAAAGCGGGTGGAAACGTTGGGAGCTGTATTTAAATACTTATTTGATACGTAAATTTAGTTTCAGAAGGTCACTGAATAAGGCCGATCCACACACAACAGTTCCGGCACATTGCCGAAACTTGCCGATCAGTAACGTCTCCATCAGTGTCAGTGAAAAAATATATTGTAGACCCTTTACACACTGCGACTCTTAGCAGAGATGCTAACGCACGTTAGCATCGATACAGTCGCAAAATGTCAACCTTTACACGCTGCGCTACTTTTAGCATCGATACAGTCGCGATGCTCACAAAAGTTAGCATCGATACAGTCGCGATGCTCACGAAAGTTAGCATCGATACAGTCGCGATGCTCACGAAAGTTAGCATCGATACAGTCGCGATGCTCACGAAAGTTAGCATCGATACAGTCGCGATGCTCACGAAAGTTAGCATCGATACAGTCTCGATGCTCACGAAAGTTAGCATCGATACAGTCGCGATGCTCACGAAAGTTAGCATCGATACAGTTACGATGCTCACGCAAGTTAGCATCGATACAGTCGCGATGCTCATGCAAGTTAGCATCGATACAGTCGCGATGCTCACGCATGTTAGCATCGATACAGTCTCGATGCTCACGCATGTTAGCATCGATACAGTCGCGATGCAGAAGCTGGAAATTGTCAAATTACGTACTGAATTTGGCGACTGCATCAATACTAACGCGCGTTAGCATCGATGCTAAAAGTCGCAGTGTGTAAGGGGTCGTAGCATACACATCCGTGACAGTGATCACTCAACGTCACTGTCACTGAGAGTGCCACCAACTTATCTGAAGAATGGCAGAATGGCGCCACGATCGAAAAGGTTGTCCTTTTTCACGTTAATAAACACTTGGCTTTTTATTACTTGCCGTACTACATGATAAAAAAATATAAACAATCTATTTAGTTTTTATTGCACAACCAAAGCTGGGATTAACGCCGAACGGCATTCTCAATCACTTATACTTCAGGGCTAAAGAGTTTAAATATGGGCTATTAATTTAATATTCGCCTTTTTGCTCGCTTTAATTTCAGGGCTTTAAATAATACGGAGAACAAACTAACATAATAATACGTGCTTCCGATAATTTTTGAATATCAATAATAGTCACACTGACTTTTACTAGCAGCAATGACGTTTTCAAAGTGACAACTGTAGTTCCATTTTTGGCCATTCTTCAGAAAAATTGGTGCTATACAAAATGTATGCTACAATATCATTTTTAACTGACACTGATGGTTACGTTACTGATCGGCACGTGTCGGCACTGTGCCGGCACCGTTGTGTGCGTAATGGCCTTTACCAGAAAAGTATATAGGCTGAGAAAAGACCAGTAGTTGTATGAATAGTAATATTGTTGGTAATTACTTGGTAGAACTAACCTAATGAACAGTAGGCAATTATTTTGTAGGAAAAACCTATCACGTTTCTGTTTTCGTAACAACATTTCGTATGTGGATGAGGCATTGCCTTAGGTTAATTAACATCTAGCAACTTTTAATTTTTGTTTTTGATATAAAATAATAATAACAAAAATATCTTCAAGAAACTTACTTTAAAGCTCAAAATAACACATTTGCCCCCTGTTTAGGAAAAACAAATCATTTGGAGCATGATGTGCGTAGACAATTGATGAACGTAAGCTTGATTTCATGATTTTTAGTTATTACCTATATCTCAAAACTGTTAGACCGATTTTGATGAAACTTACACTGTACGCTAAGTTAAAATGTACTTGATTGAATTTAAAAAGAATAAAATCGCTATGACGTCTCGTTTTCGAAAATTCAACAAACATACAAACACTAACGAAAGGAAATGGCCGTGCCCCTATATTTTTGCCCCAAAAGTAAAGACCAAAAGGTAATTAATATGTTTTTTTTTAAATCTATTTATCCTTAGTTAGCAGTGTTTTGACGTGTAACGAAATTAACTATGTATGGAGTGAATCTATTCCACACTGTCTAGGGCCCCAATACCACTAATTTATTGTAACAAAATCACAATGGGATAGATTTTTGACGTTTGGCCCATACTAGAAGTGTCAAGAATTGATAACAGAGTCGACCTCCAAATACCTAACGCCTTCTGTGCAGCCTAAGTGTACACATTTCGAATAAACGCCATCTAGGCAATCAAATGTAAATCATAGCTAATCGACACTGCCTTTTCTCTACAAAAAAGCTATTGCTAGCCCTTACTTTACTTTTGTTTTTTAATTACAAAAGCTAACTGTCAATTCTATGGCACAATCCATCATTTCAGTGAGCGGACGTCACTTTGCTTATAAGCGCTATTTTCTACCAAACAAAACAATTTTCGGGTCATGGAAGTTGTATCAGATCGTTACATCTCTCATTATTTGTATTTTCAAACCACGCTAGATAGAAGCAAAGTAAATACATTATTTTGTATCAATAATTTAAAACTTTTTTTGCAAATTGCTGAAGTCAAGTATCTTGGTGTATTTCTCTAATCAAACATAAAACGACTCTGAGGCGACCTACGGCAGTCTCCTTTGCACACTTGTTCAAAAGCCTTAATGATCAGCATACCTACTCAAATATTATCAAATTCTAACGATATCACATACAAATACATTGCATTGATTCTCTGCTATTTTAAGTCGATAAAAAATAAGATTCAGATTCAGATTCAGATTCAGATTCTTTATTGCAAGTCACAAGTGGTTCGTAAGATGGTACATGTATAATATTATAATAAAGTACAAGTGACGCCCTGCGAGGGCACAGCAAAAATGATTGGCAACTGTTGCCTATTAAATAAATTGTAACACGATATTAATTAATTATTCATAATTTAAGATTACACTAAATAAATATTATTTTGGTTCATAGTTCATACATTTCAATACATTAAGAATAAATACATTACATTTAACAAATTACATTATTGTGTCAAAGAGAAAATACAGTAATAACATGCTATACAATGCCTAAAAATTCATTAATGCTGTAGAAACTGTTCTGTATCAAGTATTCTTTTAAAGCTCTGTAAAATTGGGTATCCTTATCTATGTTTTTAATGTGTGGTGGCAACTTATTATATACCTTTACAGTCATATGTGGAGCACCAGAGCTAACTATGTGTAACTTAGTAAATGGCCTAACTAAACGATTTCGTTGTCGGAGGCTGCGAGATTTTAGCAATAAATCGTCTATTTGAGGGTAAAAACTTCTATTTTTTCGGGCAAATTTGCAAAGTTCTAGTATATACAAAGACGGTAAAGTTAATATTTTCAACATTTTGAAATAGGGCTTGCAAGATTCCATGTCAGTGATATTGACAATTATACGAATACATATCTTTTGGAGTAAGAATAGTCGGTCTGCCTCTACACTGTTTCCCCACAGGATAACCCCATAGCTTAGCCATGCATGGGCATAAGCATAGTAGGCACTTATTGCTGTTTTAGTGTTTGTGCATTTTTTAAGTTGGTACAAGGCATATGTAAATCTTGATAATTTTCCTTCTAATTTATTGATATGTGGTTTCCAAGTAATATTAGTATCAAATTCTATCCCTAGAAGAGAGGATGTTGTGTGAAAATCAATAGCGCTATTTTTGTATTTAATATTTTTGTTGATGGTTTTTTTTTGTCGTGGATGAAATTGCATTAATTTGGTTTTATTTACATTAATCTCTAAATTGTGGTCCGTTAACCATTCAGATGTTTCTCTCATTAAAATATCTATTTGGCGTTGGATTTCATCGCCTTCTTTGGATGGGAAATCAATAGTTATATCGTCGGCATACAAAAAACATTTCTTGTCAATTGATTTTGCGACGTCATTTATGTATATAATGAACAAGACACATCCCAGCACACTACCTTGAGGGATTGAGCATTGTAGTGGTAATTTTTGCGATTTCACTCTACCTTGTAAGTTATTATTAAGTTATAAGTTAAGTAACGCAATGAGAAAAATTATAGAAATGCGGTTATACACATACCTATAATAGATTGCACAAAAACACAATTTTATGAATGCAAACGCAGTAACATACTCATCTAATAAATTATTATTGAGAAGGTACATAATAATAAAAGGAGACATTATTACTTGACAAATAGTCCTCCCATCGAGTAATAAAATTTGGAATTCACTGAAATACAAACGCAATTGAAATACAAATTACTTGGTAGAACAATTCACTGAAATACAAATGCGTAGGGACTACCATCAATCAAATAATAAAGTATTTCTACGTTAACAATAAAGTAAAGAATCTACGTAGCTATGGTATCTGTCAATTAAATAACAAAAGATAATGATGAGTAACAGGCTAACATGCACTTTTACGAAAAAGGAATTACAACGACACACCAATTGTCAGCAAGTAAGGAATTTTCTTCATTGTGTCACGAAGTACCAGACAACGATAATTTCAGGGGCCTCGTCCATAAATACTTAAATACATATAACAACCGTGACTTAGATCCAAATGTTCGTGCTCATCTCACAAACATTTGCCCCTTGCGAGATTCGAACTTGCCACCGCTGTTTCAGCAGTCAGTGGCGATAACGAAACGTGTAGTCAGTACCAAGCGTGTTGTTTTTAAAGATACTCGTATGGTCGCGGTCACCGCCATCTTACCACTGTTAAGGTCGAAGCCCGATAATCAACCCGTCATGGTGACAGCACCGTATCAACTCGAGGCGTTCAGTATTCTTTGTATGAGACTTCATACTTCAACGCTTGTCTATAAACTTCGTAACGTCACCACCTCGGATCGAGACCAACTCGGGACCCACTCTCGACCAGCGGCGCTTGCGTTGTAACGCGCTTACGGCGCGTCACCCGCTGGTTGACGACTATCCGTCCACCCTGTCAAAAGGGGCTGTCGTTTACAAGAAGAACTGTCATATGTTGTAGCAAACACGATCCGGGGCGAGGCGTTCGCTATCCGGTACCAATCCCATCCGAGGCTTTACTGTTCCCTTTACGTAACGTGCTTCCGCACAGTTGACGCCTGGTTAGTGCTGTTCCCGTGCCGGGTACCCACCCGGAAGATTCGCTTCAATCTTTAAACGTAACACGTTCATGTCCTCACTTACACACACGACACGTTACTTCAAACAAAACAAGACGCAAGCTGCCAGTGATTTTGGCCCTTAAACTGGTCAGGCGGTGTCCTCTATATATATTTTATTTTACAAGTGCTTTTTTAAGGGGAAGGCTGCGTGACCTCTTCAATGTTGCAAGATCGCGCTCTCACAATATCCGATAGAAATATTTTAACAAATATTTAACAATCGGTTAAGATAAAGGAAGCCCAATTGAAAATCATATTTTTGATTTTATATTGTTTTGTCACTATACAAACTTAATTATATAAGATGCTTTTGAAAAAAGCAACTGTGTCAGACGAGGAATAGAAGCCCGTGTCTTACGCTATCCGGGCGTATGCTTATGCCACTTGGCGACCGACACATTGGCAAGACTGTTAAATTTTGCAAATGCTTTCTATAACGCGTAGGCAGTGTGACCTCATAATTGTTGCGAGATTTCTCTAATAATATCCGAAAGAAATATTTTTACAAATATTTAACAGTTAAGCAAATTTATGGTTATATTTTTGTTTTTATAGTGTTTTGTCACTATCACAAACTTAATAATATTAAAATACGAGTACTATATAACATTGATGGTAGTTCCAACAAATAACTTTATATAAGGTCCTAGTTAAATATTATGGACGCTTGTTACGGATAGACACTTGATAGGTTAGGGGCCGTCCATTAATCACGTGAGGCTCAAAAGGGGGGGGAGGGGGTACGGAAAACATCACGAAACATCACGAGGGGGGAGGGGGGGTCTCGTTAGACATCACGTGTATTAATTTTATTTATTTTTTGTCAAAAAGCGCTATTTCTGAACCGAAATTTTGAACGGCGCGAAAATTTGAAAGATTTGTTGTCACAAAACTCTTTGCCAATAACAACTGCCAGTGAAGAAGAAGCTTTACCAGTTGTAACCTTAAATGAAAGTCTTGCAACTCCTTGGGACGAAGACAACATTAATTAATTATTCATTAATTTAATTGCAAATACATATAAACAATAAACAATAAAATACATATATTTTTCGAATCACCATTTCTTTAATATTTTTTTCCAGTCAAAAATAGCCTTTACATAGATTTCCAAAAAAATACACGTGATCCAGGGGGGGGGGGCGTGGTCCCAAACCTCACCAAATATCACCAGGGGGGAGGGGGGGGGGTCGAAAAATGAGAAAAACAACCTCACGTGATTAATGGACGGCCCCTTACCTATTAGATGAAGGTGTGTGTTTTTAAGAAAAAATACCTTCACCAAATGTCAAGGAGATGCATTCGGGCTATCTATGGACTGAAACCTTCGGACAAGCGTAAACCAATTTTTAAAACATTTAAACTATTAACTTTCCATTGTTTATATATTTTAGAAACATGCCTCTTTGTCAAACATAATCCGGACAAATTTAAAATAGAAAAACCGATATTGGCTCATCGTCTTAGGCCTAGAAAACCTAGATTGCAAATTAGCATATGTAAGACAGCCCTTATGAGAAAGAGTTTAATAGGTATGGCACCAAAGATATACAACAAGCTTCCACAGTACATACAGGAGCTTGAAGACAAAATGTTCAAAGGGTCATTAATTCATTTTTTAGAGGAAAAGAGTTACTATAAAATTGATGACTATTTAAATGATTGATTTGATTAACTTTTGACATGCTGTATTTATGTAACTGTTTGTTTTGTTTTTGGGAATTTAATTGACATTAATTTTTATTTTGACTGTATCTAAATGTTTAATTCAATTCAATGTTTGTACTTTATAATTTATTTTAGATGACATTGTTTTTGTATAATTAGTTTGACTTGGTTTATATAAAATATATTTAATGAGAATTCTTATGCCTTTAAGGTAGATCATAGTGGAACACTCTAAATGTATCAACTAACTTAAATACCTATGATGACGAATAAACAACAATTTCAATTTCAAAATGGCTATGTGTACCCTAAAAAGGACCTTAGTACTTTAATTCTTTACGGGTGTGTTTATCAACACTCCTTTTTCATGCTTTTGTTTTTTGATAAAAAAGTGACAGCAACAGAATCATAGTACGAACTTAGGTCTACATTTATTTTATTTCATTTTGTACAAAATAGGCCACTACTTTCACCTGCCAGGTATCCTAGAACGTGACATAGCAAAGAAAAATCCTCCTTCATTTCACGAAGTGTCACTTGCGGCTTAAGGAGGTATTTCCCTAGACGAACCCCATCCACAATTGTACCGTTGAATCCCACGGTGTTCTTTCTATTTATTATATGGACCATCAAGCATGTTTTTAAGATTGTTTTAGTACCGTCAAATAAATCCCAGAGGTGCTGACCTCTAATGGGATCAGCAGTACATACATTATTTGATGCCGATAGGTAAAGACGTTATAATGCGAATTGAAAATATAGTAATTAACTCCTTATTGTTATAGTAAAATAATAAAGGCACGCTATTACACGTACCTGTTGAAAATGAGGATATGGTAACTATTGCATTGTATTCGCTCTTTATAGAAAAAATCACACGTAGCTGACCGCCGGGTGCTTAAAATGGTCTACTATGCATTAGCTCAATCTATTGTGGACTATTGTATAACGTAATGGGGCTGATAAAACTCACTTGTTGGAGGCAGAAAGAGCCCAGCGTCTTATCTTGAAAGTGGCCGCTTGCCTCCCGAGCGGACACCCCACTTTCGATCTATACAAGGAGTGGAGTGTATTAACAGTCAGGCAGTCCTTCATTCTCCATACTGTTCTTAAAAAACACGCGATGCTGCACTACGACCCTAACTTAGTCAAAGGGAAACGCAAGAAGGAAAACGTCTGCCCTAGACATCTCTTCAGAACCGCAACATCTTGCAACTTTTTTGCTTCTTGGGAGATTACCTTTACAATAAGCTAACTTACTAATTTTTTACTCGGTCCCAAGACGAGCATGCAAAATAGCCATAACTACAACACTTCCGAAGACCTTCTTACTATACTGGTTTAATAAAGATACTTGTCTAAACATTATAGCTTTACCTTCTCAATACCTTTTTATTCATAAATTAGCTCAAATTCGCTACCTCACTGACAAACGGTAACCCGCCCCCCCCCCCAAATTATGCACGTAAAAACAGAATTAAAATTCTTTGTTACATAATACTTCCTCGAATACGCCGCATCTCTTCAAGTTATGTTTAATACTAATGCATAAGGTAATCTTAATATTTTACTGTAAGCCATCTGTGAGGGGGGCCTGGTGATTTGTATCACAGGTTTTTTAGAAACCTACTTCAGACACCAGTCTCTCACAAATTACTGGTAAAAATTTCATGTGTACCCTTAAATTAATGTAAAGTTGCTTTGTAATTACCTATTTGTGAAGAGTAATAAAAAATCTTCGAGTTTTTTGTATTCTCTTTAGTATTGTCGATAATCCGAATTCTCCCGACTATATCAAATGACATTTCAAATTTATGTGAGACATAATATGTTCTGGAACCCTCCGTCCTAACAATGCTCTCCAGCTATACACTCCTCTTCACAAGATCGCTTATGTCTCTAACTCCTTTACCCTCAGTGCTATAAGACTCTGGAACTCCCGCCTTGATACCATCAAGACTTCATTGCCTAAGTAGGTATTCTTTCAAGATGTTTTTCGTTAGCTTTTTCTCTACGAAAGGGATTATACCACGTGATTCTTCATAGTTAAGGTTTGTCCTTCTCTGTTTTCCTCTCTTTTAGCTTATGTATGGATAATTTTATGTATTCAAGTATGTTTATGGAGGTTTTTTTTTTAATTATTTATGTATTATATAAGTGGCTTAAAATTAATTAATTGCCTTTTGTCTTTCACGTTTATTTTTAAAATTTTCTTGTGTGCGTTAATGCATTAGTTGGACGCGTCATTTCAGTGATTTCGTGATTTGTGTCGAGTATTCATATTCACAAATGTTTATCGTTGATTGATTCATAGCCAACACAAAATAATGAGAAGAACTCATTTACTTAATTTAACCGTACAAATCCTATGATTATTTCCAGCGTTTTAAGCACCCATTCCGCTTCCTTGATTTGAACAAATCGAATTGCAAATGGGAATATATTAGAATACATTTTTACAAAGTAATAAAGAAGAATTTCTTCAAAAATCAAAAGAGCGCCAGATTGTTTTTACCAACCGCCGAGAACAATTAGTTATTATGTCTCTTCCAAAATGTCTTTTAATGGACATCAGAATATAACTTTTGTGAATCCTGTCCTTTTGTGTAAATTTGAGGTCGCTTCTGTTTGAACTGTGATAAGTTTTTTTTTTCATTCAACGAGCGCCTTTTGCCATACATCGCTTCATCAAACTTTCATTTTGATTAACCTTTATACTTTTTTTTAAATCATAAAAGACGTGTTTACGTTTGTATGGAGAAAATGCCAACAATTTGTACATGACACTAATAATAGCTTACGTTTTTAGAATGGTTTTTGTCCGTAAAATATTCTACTTTTAGGTAAGTTGTACCTAAAAAAATTAAATCTAGCAAAATTTCATGAAGATTAATAAATCTCAAGTCAAGTACGTGTCAACCAATCGGCTGATTGAAAAGATTAAAAAAAGATTGAATGCGGAAAGCAAAATTACATTTAACATTGTCAGATTTACTTTTTTGAACGTTTACAGTATTAGTATTTTTTAATTTTAGCTTTAGAATAGACGGATAAAGTTGCCAGGATTTTAAGAAAGACGAATGAAGTTTGTTATTTCATTATCTAAATTACTTAAATATTGTACTTTTAGTTAAGATTACATAAAATACTGTCTAATAACCTGCATTTTTTGGCTATTTTCAGAGATACTGTTCATGGTTTTGTCATTTTTTTAAGTAATCTCATTTTATTAACTTCTGTATGTAGTCTCAATAGGCGTCAGTGAGTTGATGTTATTACGCATAGAGAAGCTATGCCAAAATGTGTCGCGAATACGACGACAAAATTGTGACGTATTCCTTGAAATTTGAATTTTGAATACGAAACTATTTGTATGAGTTGATGACAAGTGGCGTCAATTCATGGCCCACGAGTTTATTTACGTAGTATCAGTTCCAAACGCTATTTATATTTGTTTAATGATAGGCGCACTTATACACGTCCCAACATAGACCCTACCACAGCTTCGGGACAATGGGCTAGTGCTAAGTTTAAACTGCAAAAAAAACTCAGCCAATTTTGTCGCCTTTAGTTATGTTTTAGGGTTCTGTAGCCGAATAGCAAAAAACGGAACCTTTATTGATTCGTCAAGTCTGTCAGTCTGTCTGGCTGTCCGACCGTATGTCACAGCCACTTTATTCTGTAACTATAAACATCAGACTGTTGGAATATGGTAGGAAGTTGTATCCTGTTAACCGCTTTACGATTCTTATACAAAAAATAATGATATTGAAGTAGGGGCTCCCATACATGAAACTAAAACAGATTGTTTTTTGTCAAACCTATGCGTGTGGGGTGTTTATGGATAGGTCTTTTAAAATAACGTTGAGGTTTCTAAAACTTTTTTCTTTTAAAGTCTAACGTTTGATAGACAGACGCTTCAAAAGTGGTAAAATGAAAACTTCTCGTTCGATCCCGTCCAAACCAAATTTCGTTAAAAGTCTTTGACAAGATCTACATAATGTTTTTTTTTTTTAATTTTCACTCGCTTAGTTTAGAAGTTAGATGGGAAGGACGCCCATTTCACTACTTTGGAAGCGTCTATCTATTAAACGTAATGATATTGTATTTAGAAGTAGATGACACCTTGCGAACTAAAAGAGTACACAAATATGGCAACGTCTAATTAATGGATGTCAATGGATTGACATCTATCACATCAGAAATCAGATTCGGAACAAAGTCTTAATAGAGTAGCTTTCTTAATATATTTTTTAAAGTATGTAGGTACATTACAATAGACTCGTTGGCCTAATTTTCAAATTGAGTTCACATTTTAGCTTGGTAGTATATTAATCAACAAAAACATTTTATTTTCAAATTATTTAACATTTTAAATATTGAATAATTATCTAATAAATGCAATTTAAATGTATCACGTGAAACGCCATGGCGCCAATATCAGAGTCACGTTCACTGCTAGGCATTCACGATAACGTGACCACATGTATATTTTTTACAAATTAAATTAATTAAAATACACACATCAAAAGTGTCTTGGGATGAACATATATTTTTGCAATAACTTTTCTCCTGATTGATATTAATTAAAATTTTATTTAAGGATTCATCAAATAAAGTGTTTTCGTTTGTCTACAGTAACGATAAACCAAGTCACCTTTGCATTAATAAAGAAATTTGCCATTTTCCTAATAAAGGGCTTTTTGACATTTGGACCACTAACATTAAAGTTCGAAAAAAAAACTGAAATAACAGTCTTCTTTAAAATTTTATTGGGTAACTTAAACAATTAGTAATCCGTGTTTCTACCGCGAACACTAACAACACAAGAACATCGGTTTGGCATACTCAAAATGAGTTCATCCAAATCACGCTGTGGAATGGCCGCCCATGTTCGTTGCAACAACAAAAAACGTCTTCTTGCGACTGGATACCCTCCATATTCGGCAGAGCTCTTCTCTGTAGCATATCCCATGCATGCTCAATCGGGTTCAAGTCTGGCGACTAAGCAGGCCAGGGCAGGACATTGATGTTAGCTGCGGCGAGAGTCTGTCTTACAACTCTTGCGGTGTGCGGTCGTGCATAATCATGCAATAACTGAAATAAGGGACCGATTTGCACTTGTAGAGGAACGATGAAGTCTAATACAATCGTCTTAGCATAAATTTAAGCGTTGAGGTTGCCTCTGATCCGAATCAAATCAGTTCTTCCGCCGATCCAAACACCCGCCCATACCATGATGGTTCCACCACTATAAGGATGGACTTCCTGGCAGGATTTTAATCGCTATTGGCTTCCAGGGGTTCTCCAGTGTCGTATACGTCTCGTATCCGGTCTCATACCAAAACGAGACTCATCCGAAAAGCACACGAAACGCCATTGTTCTTCTGCCCAATTTCTGTGTTCAAGAGCCCATTGATATCGAATCCTACGATTGTGCATTGCTATAGGTGGTACCCGTAGCGGTCTTCGGGAATGAAGGTTCACTTCATGCAAGCGGTTTCTGACTGTTTGGTCGCTAATAAAGTTCCCTGAAGAGTGATGAAGCCTCACGGCTAACATCATGGCGGTTATTGTTGGAGCTCTTCGAGCTGTGATTTGAATGTATCGGTTTTGTCTCCGTGTGGTGCAGCGATACCGTCCTCCATGGCGCTCAACCGACTGATAACACTCAGACTTGTATTCAGAGCTAAAGCCACAGTACGTTGCCGGGAACCTGCTTCTATCATTTCCACGGCTCTGAGAATTTCTTCCCTGCTTAAATGACGTCGCCGCTCCATAATAACGTTGGTTTTAATGAGTAGTAGGGAAACAGTAGCACTAATAATGTCTTCAATGCGTTGTATGTTTTTATAGGGAAAATATTGACAGCTGATTTTTATCTTTTACTCGAATTTGATTGACAGTTCCTGTTTCAAATTATGAAATGCATCAAAAAGGATCCATATAAATTTATTAAATCATAAATTTATTACAAAGCCACATCTCAATCTCAAGAAATCCGCATAAAAATGCTTGATCCCTGGACACTTTTGATGTGTGTAATTACAGTCCTTATTTTAATAAATAAAGAAATATTTATTAATACACCATAGCCATCTGGCATCATGTAAACAGGACGATTCCTTCAAATAACACGCTAATAGTGAGCGTACATATGTTTTTCTACAATCGTGAGGATCATCCCTCACAGATGTGTTTATCAACAGTCTTTTGTTATATTTTTGTTAACGCGAGTGCCGGTGACCTTTTAATCCGTGAGCGTCTACGCTGTTACTTTAAAATAATTGAAGGTGTAATGAGTAGTTCTATAACAGACATATTAACATACATTTCCATAGACAAAATTGTTGGGGTCGTGCAGGCGGGATTCGAACCCGCGACTGCTTATCTTTGTAGTCCGGAACGTAAACCACCACACTGTGACGGTCGTTAAAATATTATTAAAAAATATAGTACCAAACTACTCCATGTAAAGAACTGTCTTAGAATATCGACCATGTTAGTCCGTGGGTTGGCTAAGAAACAAAACTCACTAATTGTATTGAAAATACTTCAATCATGAATGAGAGGCATCATTAAATACAATTTACGTAACGAAAATATGATATTCGGACTGTTTTTTTTATTTAGTTAGGTGTTTCTGCAGTTTTAAATGGCACTGAGGCATAAAGACACTCACGCCATCAAAAACAGACTACGTCAAAATTTTGACCCCAATTTGAAGTGAGGTGTTGTTTAGCTGAGCCATCTTTTAGCCTCTCACCGGTGATCTAGTTCTTAATACAATATCATTGATTAAACGTTAGACTTTAAAAGAAATTTGTTCTTGCAACCTCCACGTCATTTTTAAAGACCTATCCATAGACATCCAACCCGCATAGGTTTGTCTAAAAATTTTTTTGTAATTGTAAAGGTTATAGTTCCATGTATGGGAGCCCCCCCTTAAATATCATTTTGAATTTTTTGTATAAGAATCGTAAAGCGGTTAACAGGATACATCTTCCTACCAAATGTTAACAGTGTGATGCTTATATTTAGTAACATAATAAAGTAGCTATGACATACGGACGGACAGACAGACTGGACGAAACTATAAGGGATCCATTTTTTGCCATTCGGCTACGGAACAATAAAACAGCGATGGATTTTGTTACGGGTTGCGACACGCCAGCGCAAAATACACACAAGCGGAATGTTTTATTAAATAATTTCTTTTTACGAAGATTCGCAAGCCTGCGTAATCAAACTGCAGCCTTCGAAATTTCACTCCAGTTTTTATGATCTCCATATAATTTATAACAACGATACATCTTTAAGAAATATGGCTACATTACTTTATGAACCCGGCTGTTTGACTTTATTACTTTTTTCATGGGAATTCCATTTTCATTGGCGACGATTTCCTTAACGTGATGACGTTGAGATGGGTGGAAACAGGTCGCGAAATAATCAAGGTACATATTTCAAAGCTAGAACGGGAGCTACTCAGAATTAGTATCATTTTTAACCGACTTCAAAAAAGGAGGAGGTTATCAATTCGACTGTATGTTTTTTTGTATCTATGTTATCTCATATCTCAGTCATTAGTCGACCGATTCGCATAAAATTTTTCGCCCACCTTGAGGGTATACCTTCTAGTTGGTCATTGTTGCCAATTTGGGATCTGATGATGGGATTTTGGTGTTATCGAGGGAAATCCTCAAATTTTAAAGGCACGTATAGCGTTTTTTTGCTAGAATCTTAATATTTACGCGTTATTACGTCTGATAGTCTACATCTTGTGGGGCCGAGCTGAAGGTGGAACTCCTTGACGCTTAGGAGTTCAGTAATTATAATGACAGAACTTATGATAGGTAGTTTGTAGCTTCTTAAAAAACAGAGTCATAAGGTGCAACTCCTCTCCCCCTCTCCTGTAATCTCTAAAAATGAAGATATAAAATTAACTTTAATAAAAGTAAAAGCCATCACTTTGACCATCAAGCATCAACTGTCAGAGCACCGACTTCAAAAAGAAATGGTTTGTCTAAAATGGATTCCTTTCCTTTCAATGGTCAAGAGTTTATTTAAGACTTCAACTTTCTTGGAGAAACATAGGTCGAAAAATGTTGTCGTAATTATTAATTCTGATAGTAGATCTCTCACGTGATCTGTATGATTTCAATGAAGAGACGATTTTTTGGCATATTTCGACCCATGTTTCTAGGGGAAACATTTTAGGTTACTGATTCTGAGTATCCAGTAGTATATATCCAGTGTGAGTTACCAGTGATAACATACGGATCCAAAACATGATCTCTAACTATGGGCCTTATAAAGAAGCTCAAAATCACACATCGAGCGATGGAGAGGGCTATGCTGGGTGTTTCTCTACGGGATCGAATCAGCAATGAGGAGATACGCAGAAGAACTAAGTTAACGGACATAGCCTTGAGAATCAGTAAGCTCAAGTGGCAATGGGCGGGGCACATAGCGCGAAGAACTGATGGCTGTTGTGGCAGGAAAGTTCTAGATTGGAGACCTTTCGACCAAAGACGCAGCGTGACCTACGCTACCAAAAACGCGGCATAGAACGTCCACCAACAAGATGGACAGACGACCTTGTAAAGATTGCAGGATTAAACTGGATGACGACCGCTAGTGATCGGTCGCTGTGGAAAGCCGCAGGGGAGGCCTATGTTCAGCAGTGGACGTCCTTTGGCTGATAATGATGATGATGATGATTCTTAGTAGCTCCCTTCATTGCCTGGCATGGGATTCGGTTCTATCCGGTCCATAGACCCAAACAAGACCTCACTGAGAGATCTCAAGACACAATTAGCTTTTACTGCACTGGAACATTAATTTATATGTATGAGTGGATGGTAGTTTTTTTTTTTTTAAAGTCTGTAATAAACAAATAACATCTTAGTAGTATTTGTTAATTAGGTATGTGCATGTAGGGTAGTGACCACGAAAACTGTAAATTGTTCTAAGCGTCAGGACATTAAATTCCATAAAGCTCAGCGATAAATATTACCGAGAACGCGGGCCCGAGTGCGCGAGCCGCCTACTCGGGCCCGAGAGTTTATGTCGACGTCTTTTCTGACGTCATGTTATACATAGCACACGGAGCCAAATGCTTGGTCACCAGCAAGCTGTGTGCCGATCATTTAGGCTCGAGTGTGCATGTTTTTAAGCTATTGCATAGCTTCTATCGCGGGCCTTGAGCGTGGAGACCGAATCCAGAAATTCCGCAACGAAAATAACCTAACAACCATAAACCTAACCTAACCTAACACCCCCCACTCCGACCGGCATAGCGGTAGTACTTTTTAGTTTTTCCATCTATCGATGAATAGCAGAACTTTTAATGACTTTTCGAAATATTACGCTTGTGTCTTTACTTCAACAACCCGCCTTTAGGTGGCATTGGTTGTATAAATAAATAATTATAATTGCATAAGTTGATAAAAAATGCTATGCAATAGCTTTACCGCGGCAGTCTCCGAGTGCCATAAAATCGAGGTTCCCTGAGTTATTCGTAATTTTTATTTTTTTAAGGAAGTCAAAGTTTTAATCAATGAGGAGTATTCGCGTAACTCCAGAAACAAATAATAGGTACTATAAATTCTTCAGAACGTCAGTAGTTATAGGGCCGGGGTTCGTAGCAGTATTTTAGGTTGCACCACAGAAAATATAATAGTACTACGTGACGTGGTTGCACGTCCTAAGTTTTCGTGATCCTGCGCAAAGTGAACGCGACCGCAGCAGCTAACTTTAAGCGCACTTTTAGTTAGAAGTTTCTCTGTACCACACTGCATTCAAAGCTGCTGGTTTGAGTTGGCTGAAAATAGAAAAGTTAACTAAGTTGTGAGAAGGATGTACGAACATACAGTATTTCAGCTGAGCAAAATATAATGATAACTGTTGTTTTGTTTTAAAAGAATGATAAAGTAGTGTGTCGTTGAATGAAAAATTAGGGTGTTTAAATGATGTAAATATCGAAATCGAAAGCGTACATACATGAACGCTGAATACATACAACTCCGTTTTTCGTTATTTGGTTCGGCCGTCGTGGAAAAAAATAGACACTATCCAATGATTAAAGTTCAGAACATTTGACAATACTCATTAAGCAAATCAACGCTTATTGATGGTGGAAACTACCATGTGTTTAAAGACAAGTAGCATGAAAGGGTATAAACGCATTGCAATTATACCTAGAAATAGCACATAGGATTAATTACTAATGATATTTTGTAAGATTCAATATTTTGTATTTTTATAATAAACGGAATACGATGGCCCTTCTTACATTTTTCAACGGTCTGGCAACTCAGTACGACTAGCATCTTTTGGCCGATGGTAAAAATCAGAAGTAACGCAGCCATCTTGCAAAATGCGATTTTCAGGAAATTTTCGATCCTACTGTTTACTGATGTTTTATATCCGTGAATTTTTTATCATGAAAAAAATTAAACTGCTTTCAAAAAAGGGACTAAAAAGCTTAAAATAACGCATTTGTCTTCTATTTAGAAGAAACTTTTTTTTTTTGGAGTAGGTGCATTACGTCAAGCTTAGTAAACCGGGCACCGACTGTTTAGAAATAACATGCACCGTTTCCTAAAATTAATTTGTTTCTCTCTAATAGAGGAGTAATTTATTATTTTAACCTTTTTAGTCAGTTTTTGAAAGCGGTTAAATTTTTACATATTTTTATTTTAGTTTAGGTATTTTTTTTTATATTCTTTATTGCACTGACAAAACTAAAAAATGGCAAAATGACAAATGGTGGACTTAATGCTTAAAGCATTCTCTACCAGTCAACCATTGGGTGAAACAGAAACGATTGAGGCGGCGTAAAATTACACATAAAAGCAACAAATTAAATTTAAACTACTAATATACTTACATAAATAATAATAAATAAACCTACTTAAACATACTTGAATACATACAATTATCCATACATAGGCTAACAGAGAGGTATTCAGTTATTCCTCTTTTCTCTAACACTACTAAACTGATTTGAAAACTTTACATGATTGAACTGAAAAATAATCATCTCACTATGACTTCTCGTTTTTGAGAAATCTTGTGACAAACATACAAATAAACTTACGAAATTTTGCACACGTGTTAATAGATCAACATATCTGATGACATCACATACATACACATTGAATTGATTACCTCTTTTGCCATGGTTGGGACAAAAAGTTTAGTCAGACGCCCTGAATTAAGAAACATTTTTTGCTAAGGCTACCCAGATTGAATGCTGCCGACCACATAGTATGTGTTTGTCATCCAATGGCCAAAATATTCTTGTCACACTGTAATCTATGGCGTCATCTTCCTTACAAAGGCGCGTTTCAACTAGTGATAACAAACTGCGCTTAATAAGCTTATCGACAACAAACGATAAATCAATTATATACCGTTCAATTCGCCCACGCACCCATAAAAGGGTTTTTATGTGAAGTAGATTGACAGTAAACATTTACCAATGATGTCATGTGGCTTATTGGATTATTTTAATGACATGACGTCACGTTGCGGTGGGGAGTGCCAATTGCCAACTATTTCGGAACATAAATTACGTTAAGGATGTGCCTTTTGTCAGGACGTCTCATTGTCACCCTAATTAAGGGTCGTTGATGGATGGCCAGCCGATAGATTAACTAGATGGAGCATAAAAAAACCGGCCAAGTGCGAGTCAAACTTGCCCACTGAGGGTTCCGTGCCAATTTTAACTGAATTAGTGAATCCACTTACTATACTATACCAGCAAATATAACTTTGTTTTTTATAGTGTTTATATGAAGAACAAAGTTATGTTTACAATTGTTGAGAATGTGCTATACCTATCACAAAAACTACTTGTTCGATCCCGTCCAAACTAATTTTCGTTGAAAGACTTTGTTAAGATCAACATTACATATAAGGTCAAATCATTTTAAGTGATAATATTTTAACTGTGTCTTTGTAAACATCATAGCAACACGATACTCTCATTATTTTAATAAAAAATATATATTTTTTAAACAGCCTCCTGTAGATTTTAAAAGTCAATCTGATTTTTAAAAGTTAATTGATTTTATAAGCTACGTCATTGGCATTGCCTTTCTTAATTCAATGTCTATTCCCTATTTGCTCTAATCTAAACGTTAATTAATAAAAAATAAAAATCTGAAAAAAATAATCACCTTCATCTCAAATTTTCTCTAAAACTAGCGCATGAAAACCCTAAGTGTTTTCTACAAAAAATGATTCTTTTATCGTGCTGTATCGGCCCTTTAAATATTATCACTTAAAACGAGGTGACCTTATATTTTTCACGCTTAGGTTAGAAGTTAGTAGGGGTGGGAGGGGACGGGGGACGCCCGTTTTTTTGGAAGCGTCTATCTATCAAACGTTAGACTTCTAAAAAAAAGTTTTTTTGGATCCTCTATATCATTTTTGAAGACCTATCTCCTTCCCTAACTGTACTTATTACAAAAGCAAATAAACATAACAAATAAAATGTTCTTTAACAAAAGTATGTAAATCTTTTATTTATTGTTTTAATATCGTTTCGTTTGACTGGTCGCACTATGAAAGTACTAAATAGAAACCTTGATTTATTTATTCAAACTTTATTGCACTGTTAGTTGTACAAGGCGGACTTAAATCTGCACCAAGGGGACGCGTTGTGTTCTAGAGACTAGAGAATAAACCACGAATGACGCGAAAATATAGTTAGTACAAAAAACTACGATTTTAAGATTTAAGAGTTCCACAGCTTCCATAATATGCCGAAACACAATAAGATAAAATTTTCTCCATAGAAAATCTCAAAACCTTATGGCATTATCTGCCAGTCAACCACTTGGCAATGCAGAGAGTTTAATTAGTAGCGGAACATTAATAATAACATCCTTGGCGTCGATATTTTCTGTACCTAATGAATTATTAAATATACTTTTATGCGAGAAGCTCATCTAAATGATATTAAATTCGCTTAAGGTTACATTTCTAATTTACTTAAGGTACTAATACCTCTACGTATGTGGCATTGACTTAAAGGCACCGAAATATTGACAGTCTGATCCTTTAGACACAATTAAATGATGTGGTTAGTATTTTGGGCTTTACAAATCTAATTGATAGGGTCCAATTACTAAGGTCCTACAAAGGCCTTTGATTTGACATGTTCTTGAAAGGGTATTTACATAATATCATTTAGTATTCACACCTTTGATATTAATAACTACGCTACATTTAATTTTGAGGCGTTAATGGAAGCTTTTTGAACACGCAGCTACGCGTATTACAAGTTATCGCTAATAAAATCAGGAGGGTGTTAAGACATTTTTGTTAATGTGAGAACATTTTAATCTCATCTGATAAAATGTTGAGATACACGGTAGGACTGTTAATTAAGCTTTCACTGATAAAGCAATTAAGTAATCTTAATTATATACCTGCTTTCTATCTGAAGGGAGACATTGAATTAGGTATAAGTAACGATTGTTGAGGGCTGTTTTTAATGATGGCTATCAGATATCTAAATTTGCCTATGCTATATGAATGAAATGTGATAGATTCGTGGATTCTAAAATTACATATATTTTTTTTATTTTAATTTCTGGGTTGAAGGGATTCCTGGCCTTAAGGTAATAAATTGGCACTCATACAGTGGTGGTCATATAATTAAGAACGCTGATTATATGGGTAAGATTTTTTAAAACTAAGTCGTAAATCTAGTTGCATGCATTTTTTTTATTTGTCTCGCTTTCGTAAATCTGTTCATTTAACAAAGCTTTATTCAATCAAAACACAAGATCAACTAAAAATAAAAAGATAAACTTTTTAACAAACTTCTAAATAAAGTATCGCATAATATTCCTATTAGCTGGCTGGTTACGTAATTAAGAACGCTAAATAGTTTATAACTTTATTCAAATTTTAAAAGAGAACACTGAATATATTTGTAGTTTTAGTCACTGTTTGTTTAGTTTTGGCACTATTATGACTATTTGTAAAGATTAAAAGTGATTGCTACTTATAAAAAAATAATCGGGAAAAAAAAGGTGTGATAAATCTACCAGGGAAGTAATAATAAAACTTCGCCGGAAGAATCGGTCTTATAAAAGATTGCCGACCATCTGAAATGTTAAAAACGATGGTTTACTATGCCGTAAAGCATTTTGCTACGTATCTAACTACTTCGAATGTTCTTCGTGTACCTAAACATAGAAAAACAGCTCCTTTTGATGACCGAAACATCGTTCATCTGGCAAAACAAAATCCTTTTAAAGGGTCTAATGAGATAAGGAAATAATATTTTAGTGAAAAAAACTCCAGCACGCACTATTCGAAGACGTTTGTTAGGAGAAAAAATTGCATGAGAGGATAGCAAGAAAGTTACACTTGTTCAAACTTTGCCACAGGGAAGCCCGGCTTGCATATGCGAAATTGTATGAAAACTGGTCTTTCCGACAGTGAAAAAATGATCGTTTTTGTGACGAGACAAAAATTAACAGAGTACATTTTGATAGAAAAGGATATGTATTTCATCCCACAAATACAGCATTCGACCCTAAGTACACGAGACCTAATTAAAGCACGGTCGTAGAAATTAGAAAATTTGGGGGTGCTTTTCTGGACATGGTGTTGGACTTGTAAAGTTTATAGAAGCTCAACATGAAACAAATCCAATACAAAATTATACTGGAAGAAACAATGCTGCCTTATGCTGTTAACGTTCTACCGGTTATTTTGACATTCCAGCATGACAATGATCTAAAACACACTGCACGTACCGTAAAGAATTTTTTTATCGCGGAATCAGTTTCTGTTTTAGACTGGGCAGCTAACAGTCCGGATCTAAACCCAATAGATAATCTGTGGTTTAAAGTTAAGAATAAGGTCTCAAATACGCTGTGTGAGTATCAAAGAGATTTTACGACGTTTTTTAGAAGAATAGAACACTATTTCTGTTGCGAAATGTAAACAAATTATAGAGTCAATGCATCACCAGTGTAAAGCAGTAATTAAAAGTCCTGCATATGCTATTAACAATTAATTTTAGTTAAAATGTATGAAAAAGCTTTTAAAATTTGCGGCGCTACAAATTGTTGTGATTTTTTAACGCATAAACACCGAAGCGGTCGCATGCGACCGCATAACAATAGAATATCCATTGTGTCTCGTTTACATATGCTTGAGGGATTAAATGTAAGTATTTTACAAAAAAAACTTGGGCAAATGAATAAATCGTTCTTAATTATTTGTCCAGATTCAGTACTATTGAAATGTTTACTTTGGTAAAATAAATTAAAATTGAGACAAAAACGTTTGGTATTTTATTCTTTATTCCTAAACTACGTTGCTCTAGTAATTTAGCTATTTTGTAACAAAACTAGTTGTTTTTAAAATGGTACACATCTCTGGATATGACATGTTTTGAAATAAAAAAATCTAGAACTTCTAATCGTTCTTAATTATATGACCACAACTGTATGTACAAACAACAAAGTCATAGGCTTTGACTTTAAAATTTTAAACCTAACAGCTTTTTACAGTGCTACATTTCCAGAATTCTTTAGATATCGGCGTAGGGCAATAAGACAAAGAAATAAGTGAAAGAAAAACATAGAAGAGAAACAATCTATAAACTCTCCAAAAACGAAGTGTTATTTACGTTTTTTACAAGCACTGTGTTGGCAAAGATTATAAATCTTTAAACGAATTTAAAATAATAGAGAATTCAGTTTAAAAAAGAATGATCGTGAAATAGTCCGATCTTCATTTTCATCTTTTTTTAAGTCCTCTGTTTCACTTCAACGCAATTATAAATAAGGTTTTGAACGTTCAATGGCCGTGATGCAGTTTATAAAGGATCCAATTTGCAATGTCGTTAAGCCTAACGACCTGGAACAGGATCCAAATATTTAAGACTTCATGATATGAAAGGCCTGCTTCTAAAACCTTTAAAACCGGTATGTCATCGTTATTGAATTAACTGATCGAATGAATACAGATAAAGAAGGATTAAGAATAGTTATTTAGCCAAAATAAAATCGAATTTAAACCTAGGTATATTATATGTTTCATAAAAGTAGGACGTTTTTCGATTGTTATATTATGATCACAATCTCGAGTTGATCGACCTCTCTTGACTTTTAATCTGACTTAAGGTCCTATGTCCCCTATAGATGGGGCAGAGGGCGTCCGATTCTCGTCCGTTTCTTTATACCAAAGGTCATTGTTGAAAGATCGATCCGGTTTCTTGATGTGTTCGTTTCATTAATCAGGTGAATTCGGGCAAGTGCGCGATTAACCTGCTCTACCCTATCCGGTGGTGGGGCTGTCACCTCAGAGCTTCTGGACTCGCTCGGATTTTCCGAGTATCCCCCCTAATGATGAGATTCTGTTTTAAGGAGCGTAATACTCGCCTTTCGCCCTGCCTCCTCAGCTCAGCTGCAAGTTAAGGTAGTGGGCACGCAGAGCATCTGCAGGAGGTCCCAGAGTGGACGACGAGGACGTAGATGACTTGGACTCGCCGGGGTTCTGTAAAATCGGTGTTCTACTACTAAACACAACCGATGGTTTGTTGGCACTTTTTAGGTAATGATGACCTCACTACGCCAACGATGACGACAAGACCGTGCTCCGGCTTCCCACCCCCACCCCTTTATCTCTCTTACTTAATCTAAATATTTCTTCTTGAACGGGGCAGTTTTTTTTACATATTTAGCGTATCTACAACATGTCGCAAAAAGTTGCTTCTACGCTTTTGTCCTTTCGAAAGAAGGGTCAACCATAAATGAAGGAAGTCTTGAGAATGTTCGCTCAGGGAGTTACTATAGGAAATGTAGGACAATTAGCAAGATAAACTCACGAAATGAGCCGGCAGCGGCCTGGGGAAGAATTTACGGCTTTCTAAAAGGTATAACGACCATAAAAACGAGGTGTTTTATGACGTTGTCTTAGTCTATAGGCCGTATTGATTTTGTGACTAGAAGATAGGTGCTTACGAAAATATTGTTTGTTTGAATTAACGCGATCACGTGGTATGATGCTCGAGTTGCATGTGAACGCATAAAAATATCGTTAAGTAAATATAGGTACTTATATAAGGCAAAGAGATAGCAAGCTTTTTAAGCAGAATTGAACGTTTGTTATCGTTCACAAAAATGATACAGCATAGTTTCAGATATAACAACATATTTGAAGCAATGATGTAGGCTCTGCAGTGAAATCCTTGTTCTCTAACAGTAATATTTCTTTCACTGCAATTTAACCAACATGGTTCAATAAAAAAAATCACGAATCGTTAATTGTACTTAAAGCTGAGATAAAAGTTTAGAATTATCTTAAGAAAATTTTAATTTAAAATGTTACAAACAATTTCATTAGAAAGCACGTTACACTAATCCAAAAATAAAACCCAGACTCGACTAGAAAACGGTAACGAAATTTCTAATATTCACTTGAGCAAACAGAATATTAAAACATATTCTAATTAACGAAATTGAGATAAAATTAAGTCTTATTTCTTGAGTTGAAAGTCCTTGTTCATATACGAAGGCGTTTTAATTATCATAATGTACTTTAATACGTATTTGTAACCTTAGTTCATATCGATCCGTACTTAATACACTTCAAGAGTATATGAAAGACATAGACAAGTAAAGTGAAATAGATACCGCAGAACTAATAAAGGTCACATTCCTAAAAATCTATATTCTTACGTTTGCACAAAACTGTGCTGTATTGCGACGTGGCATTGTAGAAATCTACGGTCTCCCATGCCACGACTAAGTTTGGTGCCTCGTTTTTTCAATACGCGTCGCTTCGCATCGCAACGCAACTTTAAAGCCCTGAAATGCCTGTCAATGTTAACTTTTTATCGAGTGCGTGCTATCAAGTCAGAGTTTAATGATCACGTCATAAACTTTGTGGGTTGTGAGGAGACAAATCAGAAGCAGAACAGATACATAATATTATAAGCACATAATAAGTCGTTCGAGTATGAATCATATTGCCGTTGCTCCTGATCCTAAAAAAGGACTGGCTTAGCTGTTTCAAGCCTATGCTAGTGATGAAGAAATCACAGTAAAAGAAGTTCAAATTATATGTCCTATGGAAACTATGGAACATTGGAATTGTGTGAAACTATGGAACACTTATGTGTTGTACCTCAGTTTTTTTTGTAAACAGTTTCGTATTTACAGAATCCTATAAAGTGGCGTCTATTGTTATAAGTTATCTACTTTGAATTTCGACACCGAAGTGAAAATTATTTTCGCTTTTGATGAGCAAAGCCATTTTATGAAGAAGCATTAATTTCTATAGCAGAGTGTTACATTGAAAAGGAAGCCCAGTCAAAAGAATCCTTAAATAGATTGATTACGCAGAAATAAGTCGTAAGCCGATTGAAGTATGAGGTTAATTTCTTCTTTACAGCTCACCTAGTCTGTACCCCTAAAAGCATTGGGTTTCTATAAGCTAAAAAATACCAATATTCTCTAAGACATTTGAAGAGAAGCCTATTTGGATAAGATAAAGGAGACAGAGAATAGGCCAATACAACACTTATCGCCGTTTTATCAACTAAGTCGTGACTTTACTTAATTAAAAAAATAACTAATAAAAAGTAAAATCGGACTTCCAAACTTAACAGCACTTTAAAAGTCTTAAATTAACTCTTTACCCATTAAAGGAAAAGAATCCATTTAATTACTTTTTGGAGTCGGTGCTCTGATAGTTGATGTACTATTACTTATACTAAATGCTTATTTAAGTAATTATATTTCTTTATTTTTAGTGATAACAGGACAGGGGGGGGGGGGGGTTACACCTTATGACTCTATTCTCAAAGAAACTACAAATTACCTATCATAATTTCTTTCAATATAATCACTGAAATCCTAAGCGTTAAGGAGTTCCACCATCAGCTCAGCTCCACTCAATGTTGACATCAGACGTAACAACACGTCAACATTAAGATTCTAGTACAAAAACACAATAGGTACATACGTGCCTTTAAATTTTGATGGTTTCCCTCGATTGCACCAAGATCCAATCACCATATCCCGACTTGGCAACAATGGGACCAACTATGGATATAACCTCTACAAATTACTGTGATAAGAGTAACAAAAAAAATATACAGTCGAATTGATAACCGCCTCCTTTGAAGTCGGTTAAAAACAAAGACAAAGGTAACATTTATACGCAACAAAGTAGAAAAATAAGGTAAGGTAATAAATTAATCTTGAACTGGGTCGTAAAGGGCATCGTACCTTTTGTCGCCTCGTCCTTGGTAGTGCCCTTGATACTGTCCCTGATACAGTTCCTAAGTACCTGGGTGTTATTACGTAACATGAAAGCCAAGGTGAAGTGTTTCAAATCCGCTTGTTTTGTCAAATTACTCCATAATAATGCCTACTCGCAAATGTAGGCAATTTTATGGAGTGTAGAACACATGTACGAAAGAAAAACATATATTTTAAGATCCGTCAGCTACTTAATTGTGTTGTCACTAAAGGTAATGGTGTTCTGGAGGTCTGTCGGCAATATTTTATAATTATGAGGCTACTGAAAATTTCATTACGATTCTGTCTTAACACACACATACACACCCACATACACACACCCACATCCAAACACAACACACGCACATACATGATTGTATTTCAACTAAAAGTTATGGCTTGCAGCGTTCGCAGTTATCCTATAAATGTAGTAAATAAACAAATACATTAGCGGACACACATCAACATATCAACATTTCCTGACCAGATTTTTGCCAGCATTTTCAAATAATACTTTGGAGCCCTCCAATCTTCCAAGCCTATTACGACGTCATATTCAAATATATCGTCATATAAATCCCTATTTTATAGCAAAATGAAAATGCCAAGTCTTTGCAAATTAATGATTTGAATCGAAGAGATATCTACGTAATAGCCCTGCCGGTATATCATCGGCGTAACTACAGGGTTGGTCAGTTCACGACACGCAACAGCCTGTATGATTATTAGAATTACAGTAATTAAAAACGGATTTCAGGATTTCGCGGCCGAGGGATTTTTCACAAGGGTTTTCCGTCATTGTTTTTGACAGCTTAACGATTGAAACTCCTTGTGCCACAGTTAAATATAACGTTATGTACTAATTAACAACGACATTGCTTGCGAACATAATATACTCGTAGACACTAGAAAATATCTATATATCACAATCATCTAGGTATAATAAGTCCCCATCAACCTGTCGTATGCTTTCAAACTAATTTTATGAATTATAAACGCAATTATTATTATTTATTCTCATGCGCAATGGCGCAAGGCTAGGGAGCTTTATTTGCTGCCGGCCGAAGTTTCCTAGCCACTATGACTTGGGCCACACACAAGAAGAGTCACACACATCCATATCATGACTTACTACCAGGTGAAGTTATTGTTAAATTTCTGCTTTTATGCTTAAATAACAACATTATACCGTTACAGTATTCGAAAATCACTACCTTACACATTATTTCTTAGTAAGCACATTTTATAAAATCATTCCATTCAATTAGAGGAGCGTTTGGCCCGGTTAGCTAGAAGGCAGGTTCGAGTATTGGTTTCTTATTTTATCCATAAGAATATAAAATATGACACTGTAAGTTTTAAAAACATTCTTAAGCCAAAAATCATTTCATTAACCAGTACAACTGCAAAGCTACAACACGGGCTGAAATTAACTTTTCAACGCATCTTATTCAGTTTTACGCACTGTAATGTTTTTTTCAACACACTTGCTCAAAACGACGTTTTTAGTCCACCGATTTTTGGCTCATAATCATAGATAGATGATCATAGAAACAAGCGTGCTTTTTCAGTATATTATTGCACTAGTGCTTTTAGTTTATTAACCCGACCAATTTACATTTGTACCCTAGTACCAAGTCGTAAGTAAGAAGAAGAAGCGATATAATTTAGTCGGGTTATACAATACTTTTATTTTAGCAACAAACAGTATTTATGCGAAAAATAACAGTATCTACATATTTATTTCAATAAATGGTAAATCCAGATTTATTACTAAAAATAGCTCAAATTCATTTAACATTTTCTGTGATTTGTGTTTTAAACACGAATTATTACATTTTTAATCTTGGCTTTTGGCCGATCTAGTTCGCGCCTAAGCCTGGCGCGCGCATCGGTATCGCGGCAAGAAAAAAAAACAACACGCCATTTTTCGTAAATAATAATTGTCGGCTGTGACGAAGTTTGGATTAATTATGAAGTTTAATATTAATGAAAATCAAGTGAAGAAAATGAAGAAAACCTATTACTAACTCCGCCGGACATACGTTACAAGGCGAAAAACGCGTGCGAAAGTCTTTGCCGTCAAAATCGAGTGAAATGTATTATTACTGTTTTAATAATTAAAAGTTAGTAAATGAAGAGTCTTATTTTTTCCTCGCAAGTGTGTTGAAAAACGTCGTATGAAACACGTGTGCCTGTGACCATTATATACGCGGCTTTCTTATGGCGCACTCGCTTTCGCTCGTGCGCACACAATATCACCTTGTATATAATGGTCAATTTAGCACACTTGTATCATAATGTACTATAATATTTAGTACTGAAAGGGGCTGCAGATAAACATATAATTTTAAGCTTTTATAAGCTTGAATCAGATAAAGTAAAATGAGATTTTGAGATGAATAAAACGTCTGATTTTTAAAAATGATTATCAATGTATTAATATATAGTTGTCAAACCGCTTTGATTGCCTAGAGAATTGCGTATCAGTGGACGAAATAAACAACGGGTTTGTGGAAACTGTCCAAATCTAAGTTTTTTAGACCTGGCCGTAAAAATAGACCTCAAAAACTCTCGGTCCACACTCTCGACCTTCTGGCAGAACGTCGATCTATGGCACTGCAGACCTCCGTTAATGCTCAAACCTACAGGCAGCTTAATAGACGAATATTGAAGTCTCTGCGACATGACATTCGTTCCTTTAACACGAATAGTGTTAAAGAAACAATAGAGCGGAACCAAGGCTCCAAAGTGTTTGCAAGGGACATGTCTATTGGGCAAAGCCTGTTGACGAAGCTTAAGACGGAGGACGGCAGTGTAGCGTCGACGAAAGCAGAGGTTTTGAGGGAGATCGAAAGGTTCTATGGGCAGTTGTACACATCAGTAGCCAAACCCGTTGATAGCTCGACCGGAGACCCACGAGCTATCTTGACCCGACACTACACTGAAGATATCCCGGACATCAGCCTCTACGAGATTAGGATGGCCCTGAAACAGCTTAAAAACAATAAGGCACCTGGCGAGGACGGAATCACAGCAGAGCTCCTGAAAGCGAGTGGAACAGCGGTACTTAAAGTCCTTCAAAAACTCTTTAATTCCGTTCTGCTAGAGGGCATCACGCCTGAGGCATGGAACAGGAGTGTGGTGGTGTTGTTTTTCAAAAAAGGAGACAAAACCTTATTGAAGAACTATAGACCCATCTCACTCCTGAGCCATGTCTACAAGCTGTTTTCAAGGGTCATCACGAATCGTCTCGCACGTAGGTTTGATGACTTCCAGCCTCCCGAACAAGCCGGATTCCGAAAAGGCTATAGTACCATAGACCACATTCATACGCTAAGGCAAATTATACAGAAGTCCGAAGAGTATAATATGCCTCTATGTTTAGCTTTTGTGGACAATGAGAAGGCCTTTGATTCGATCGAAACTTGGGCAGTGCTTCGGTCTCTTCAGCGGTGTCACATAGACTATAGGTATATAGAGGTGTTAAAGTGTCTATATAACAACGCCACCATGTCGGTCCGAGTACAGGAACAGAATACGAGGGCGATTCCATTGCGAAGAGGTGTAAGACAGGGCGATGTTATATCTCCGAAACTGTTTACAGCGGCATTGGAAGACGCCTTCAAGCTCCTGGAATGGGAAGGATTCGGCATCTCCGTCAATGGCGAATACATAACACACCTTCGGTTTGCCGATGACATAGTCGTTGTGGCAAAGACGCTCAAAAATAGGAGCCCTGGGCCCCTATTTTTGAATCACTGTGATATTAGGCAATTAATGGCCGATTTTTCAATTATAAAATGTCACGCGGAAAATAATAATAAAGATAACTGAAGTTTTGAGTACTTAAGGTCTATATTTAACGTAATTTCCATTGATAATTATTAAGTTTTCGAATGAAAATCATACGCCATATTCAAGCGAATGATTAAAAAATAGGGCCAATAAAATATACAGTATTCCAAAGTTATATCAAAAATCTCTAATCAATGTATACCATAATCGCTAAATCAATGTAATAACATTGTCATGTTCTATGACTAGATACATTTGTTTGCAGTACATTGCTGGTTCGATTTTGTTAGAAAATAGCAATAAATTAATTTTTCATTGCAATAAAATATAACTATTAAGAATTGATTACATGTTATTTAACAAGTCATTATTTTAAAATTTTGCTCCCATTAAAGGCCACACTCTATGCTTCTTCTGGCGCAGTCGGGTAAACACAAGAAAGGTACGGACAACCGCTCGTCAAGGTAAACACTGCGGTATCTTATGCGGTTGTAATAAGGGGTAGTTTGCAACAAAAGTGGGTAGCCTGATGTGCTGGCGTCTGTACAAAAATTGGCAATTATTTTAGAAATATAAACGGCTCATTTTACCGATTATTACAATTTATAGGCGAACTGTAAATTCTTCACTAATGCAGTTGGGACGGAAGCTACTAATTACGTAGTTAATCATAAATATCTATTAAGTCGTATGATTTACGGTCTTAACCCGTTACCGATGATAGCCGCCTATGCGCATGTCAAACATTTTACGACGAAGAAATACACAGAAAGGCAAGAACCCAATTAATATGTTTGGGGGGTACTTATAAAGGTCCTAATCAAAAAACAGGTGAGAGACTAGAGAGTGGTAATTTCACAATGAAAATGGATACAGAAAGTTTGATGCGTATTCTTTATTGAAATCATCAGTGCTCATACCGAGGAAATCAGTAAAGTATATCAAGTCAACAAAATATTTTTGAAAATACTTTTAAATACTATTTGTTGGTGCAAAATATAAGACGACCAAAGTAATTGAATATTTTTTGCAGTAGTATACAAAATACACATTTTAAACAAAAACAGGTTGTAGTTTTGGTAAGTGACATTCAACTCAAAGATGATATGAGTTATGCTTATAAAAAAATATATATTTTCTCTAAATTATATGCAAGTTTAAAAAAAATAAAAACGAATGGGAAAACTCGCATTCTCCCACGTATGTACGAAATCTACGCCATAGCTAGTAGTATTAAGCTACGGAGAGGCGACCTGGCGTTGGTAGTTGAGACTAGCTCGCTAGTATTGCAATATTAAATTCATTTAGTGAGTTTTTTTCCTTTATTTTTTTTGGCAGCAGTATTGTTTGTATAACCACCCCTGAGTCGATCGTCTCTGACCATAACAACACCCTGCATACATGAAGTAAATTGATTTCTAAGCTTACAGGCCATGTTTCCCCTCTTTATATGATGCTAATCATCTCAACTGTGTTTGGTTTTGCCAGATAGCTAATCTGGATGTGGGCTAGAGTATTGTAGTAAAATATAAAGAAGCGGAAAACGTGGGCTTATATCTTGATCACAAAGGCATTGCTGAGTCCCTTACATCGTGACCACTGCATCTATTCCCATTACCTCAAGACCGAGCGGTAATTACATCATTATCGTAAAAAAGTCAAATAACGCCCATAAAACGCGGGCCCACTTCGAATTTTAATTAAGAAAATAAACAAATCGTGAAGCAAATGGTGCATGACTAGAGTTCAGTTTTAATTTCGTGAAATATGTTATGGAATCGGCAGATGGACTGTAATTAAGTAAATGTGAGGCTAATTATTAATTTATTTACCGTCAAAGACCCAACTGGTGTCGTACTGGGAGAGACACAGGAAATGCCAAGCTGGGATATTTTTATGTATATTGAAAATGACTTTATTTTTTGCGCTTCGACATAAAACGTATAGGTAACGTAATGTAACAATAGTACCAACTTAAGAGTAAAGAATAAAAAAATACACACAATCACAAGTACTAATATGTACTCGTATATGTGTATTGGACACCTATCACATACATTGCTCTGATCCCAAAGTAAGTAGCTAATGCACTTGTATATACTTGTACCACAACTACCAGACCCGAGACAATATAGAAAATTTTGATTTCTATATTGACCCGACCGGGAATCGAACTCGGTACCTCGGGGCGGCTACGCCTTGAAACCAGCGTGCTTAGCCACTACTCTATGGAGAACAATTTCATTTGAAGTCGGTTCATGATGTTCGTGGGTAGACTGTTGCTGTTGGAATCAAAATAAAATCAAATTAATGAAGTCAAATTCCTTTTATTTTGTTTCTTTTAGTGAGATTTTCTAGTTTTTAGTCATTGACCATGCTGCTTAATGATATTAGTGTTTATCAATAGAGAGAACTTTGGATTATCTATCGAATCAAAAAAGAAGAGTTTTAGCAATACATTATTTACGTAAAGGCCGAAAAACTAAAAAATAGGCGGCATAGGCGCGCTCGCGCCTTTTACTAATAAATCGGGCAGCGCCGGAAAAAAAAAACATCTTTCCTAATTCGCTCATATTTTAGACTTTAGAATTTGTGACGTTCAAAACGTTGTGAGTATATGTATTTACAAGGCTCAAAAGTGCCAACGTAAACCTGAATTTGCTTATAAAAGTACGCACTTAAGTGCCATACTGGTAGAACCATCTCGAATGCTATAAACCCGCTTTTAATCCTATTTTAGGTGGTAAAAGTGTACTATGACTCACACTAGGCACTAGGATTTTACCTGCACACACTATTTTTCCTCTTAGGTAGGAACTTACCTATGCATTTCCCCATCGTAAGAGGTGGATTTCATACAGAGGCTTACAATTTTACTGTCAATTCGTTTCTGGCTGTTCACAAATAAACAAATTCACTCCTTCGTTCCTTAGCTTTCAACACCTGCACTAGATGAAAATTGGCGGTTTTGACATTTTAATGCCATAAGATATAGCAGAGAGTTAAAGTTGGCACGGAACCCTCAGTGCGCGAGTCCGACTCGCACTTGGCCGGGTTTTTTTTTTGGTCTCCTGTAAAGTTGGTAAAAAATACTTTCGCGTTGTTGGAAGCTAAGGGACGTATTGTAGTTTTGTGGTTTCATTTCAATGAATGATTCTCACCGCCCACATCCACTTTTACAACATAAGTAGCAATTATTGTATAAGTAAATTAATTTTGACATAAATTTACAAAAACCTTACATTTGCATTCTAATTATTATATTGGATAACACTGAAGTAGGTAGAACCTAAATTATATTGTTTTCTCAAGTTGTTCTAAGCATTGTATCTTTTTACATTATTACTCAATTTTAAAAGTCAGCTTTGTAGGTAGGGAGACTATCTTTGCTAAAAATGTGATTTAATAAAATTTGACGACCACCGTGGTGTAGTGGCTATGCTCGCTGGGTTTCAAGGCGTCGCCGCTCTGAGGTCCCGGGTTTAATTCCCGGTCGGGTCAATTAAGAAATCAAAATTTCCTATATTGTCGAGACAATACCCGAGGGTCTGGGTGTTGTGGTACCATAGTTGTGTCTGATTTTCCATAACACAAGTGCATTAGCTACTTACTTTGGGATCAGAGCAATGATTGTGATTGTTGTCCAATATTTATTTATTTATTAATACACTGTTTTATCAAGACCTCACACATAATTTCACAAACTTGAAACAAAAGACACTCATCTTTAGAACAGTAGGAATCCATCTTAAAGATTGTCTTTAATTATTTTTTTACCGATGACCACCCATTAAGTCGACGGGACTTAATTTCTTATTGTTTTTATTTTTCTATAAACATCTGTTCATCATACTTGGGATATTGTTCTTGCCCTTAAGGTAATCAAAAGATGTTTTTTTCTTAATTAAAATTATTGGAATTCCTAATAAAGGCTTGCGGTATTTGAAATTCTCTTTTTAAGGAATGCTCGTTAATTTGTAGGATGTATTTTGATACCGGGATTCCATAATCCTATAGACCCATATTTAAAGAAAGAAAAGTAGGAAATAAAATTAATTCGAATAAAAATAGCTAAATTTGAGGTAGAATTGTGTAAAGCAATCGTATTCGTTTGACAGTTCAAAACGTACGGTATTATCTGTCAAACGGTAAAGAACAATGCGTTTGACAGATCATACCGTACAATTTGATTTGTCAAATGATTGCGATTGCTTTACACAATTCCACCTCTGAATGAGCAAAAAATTACAGAAACTCAATTTTGAGGTGGATTTGAGTAAACAAATCGTATTTACTCGTATTTGACAGTTCAAAACGAACGGTTTAATCAACGGTCCCATCTATGCAGTTCTGCCGTTTGACGATCATACCGTACGTTTTGAACTGTCAAATGAATACGATTGCTATACACAATTCCACCTCAGTACTCCAGGGTCACGACATCGGATTGTTGTCTGATTAAAAAAAGTAATGATTTGGTCTGGTTTAATTTCAATAAGAAATATGACAAAGTGTTATTTATCAAATGATAAAATAGATACGCAGATATAGATGCTAGCTGCTACAAAAATTCGTTCCAGCTAAGATATTTCATACATTTTGTTCTCCAAATCGATTGCATTCTAACAGAAACCACTAATTGTCTCTGGTGGGGTAATCGCAGAGAATGCACGTTCGTTAGGTTCGATTAGAATAATCCGTACCAACATGGTTCTAATATTTTTGAATTCACTCGTAATGTGTTAACGCATGCGACTTACATCTTCTTTTCTATCGTGACGATTCATTCACTACCAAGTGACCTAAGTAACGATGGTTTGTGTTTTATTGTCTGGGGCAGTTTCGATGGCGCGAATGGTAATAGGTGATTTTATTTGATGTTGAGTCTATCACTCGCTTTTCAATTTTATTATTTATTGCATTGACAAAATAAAGTACAAATGGCGAACTTAATGCATTCTCTACCAGTCAACCATTGGGTGAAGCAGAAACAATTGAGGCAGCGTAAAAGAACACGAAAAAGCTGCAAATTAATAATATACTACTGATACCACCACAGAACACACTGTGTTCTGTGGATACCACTTACTCTCACTGAGAAAAAGCTTACGATTTGACTTCTTGTAAGACTTAGACGGTGAAGTCTTGATGGTATCAAGGAGGGAGTTCCAGAGTCTTAAAGCACTGTTATAGTCTTCTAGCACTCGCTTTTTGTGAGCGATAAAATCCAAGTGATAAAAATATCGGTGTTTTAGATAGCGAAACAAAACGCAATATGTAGCGCATAGTTCTATGCGAATGACACAAAAATAGAGCACCAGTGCAGATTTTCAATTCCGACCACGTTCCGTTGAGTCCTCCCAATTACGGTTTCTTTAAATCGAGAATAAAGTCTTAACTACCTACTAGATGACCCAGTTTGTGATAATCAGGTGATAATGGAAGTTTATTTTTTTTACACTGAAAGTTTGGTTGCGCCATCTTGGTAACTGTAAAGGTTCGTTAGATGTTTTAAGATAAATAAAGGCAATTAAGCATTTACCGTAGAAGATTTGGCTCGTATTGGAGAACAGAATCTAATTTACTTATTTTAAATTAGTATGTAACCCTAAATACCAATAAGGAAAGTAATAATAATAATTCATGCTAAACTTCCCCAGACAAAAATTATAACTAGATAAAAAGCCCTGAATTTGGCTAAGAACTATAAAAAAATAAAAAATCCTGAGAATATCTCTAAGGTTATTAATACACACATCAACATGGTTTAGGGATATTTTAATTAAACCTCAATAACTAAAATTCTATTAACTTTCTGTTAAGACATATTAAAATAACCCTCGCTTAATAACCTATCTAATCTGATAATAATCTTTTAGATAAAGCAAATTAAAAAAAAAACTTTGAAAAAGAGGAATCGTATATATTATGTGATTATAAAATGCAAATGTTACGAACCATAATAATAACAATAACAAAAGAGGAACCATTTCAAATTACGAACAATACAAATCAGTAGATTACGAAAAACTGTTGTTAATTAAAAGGTACTAAGTCATAAAATTTGTAAAATAACGAATTGAGGTATGGCAAAAGTGATTACCATAACACATGAAGCTATTTTGTTGACCATTAAAAACGAATAGTGGTTTGACACGCCATAGCAGGAAGGCAATAAAGTTGAAAGCACTATATCGATAATCTTTTTATCAATAAATACGGATAAGGTCTATCGAACGAGTCATCTGATGTAAGATAAACGGATGATTTGTCGCCGTAGATAAAGCTCATATTTCATATTTGGTGTCAAGAGACCTTTTTATTATTATCATCGATTATGTTTTTTGAAAAAAATGTGGATGACAAATACATATTTTTTAAATTGATTTGTCACATAATCTTTGAGTGCTCAGTGGTGTAGCCTAACTCCTAACATTTACACCTATTTTGAAAAAAAAATACATTTTACTACGCTTCTAACTTAAGTGACATATACGATTTGGATGAAATAATAACTGAAAATATTTTTGCTTTCTTCCTCTTTAGACATTTTTCTTACAATACCTATACTTTAAATTCCAAATAGATAAGGCTCAGAATTCAATGCCATTGCAGCGAAAAGAATGCGTATTTGCAAACACTGCTTTGTCGACAGGGGGATAATTGACAACTAATGTAAGAGTAAACATATTTAGCTACTTGCCTTGTAAAAGCTTGCATGTCTTATTCACCGCTCACATACAGGGGTAAAGTATTCGCATTTGAATTAATATGCCAGAATGGAATTACGATTCTAAAAATGAAATAGCGGTTTGTTAAGAAATGGTTTTTGTTTAATGTTACTTTAGTAAGACCTTAATTATTTGATAGATATGCACTTTTGCACGGTTGCGGTGCGGTGCGGATAATGAACTTAAGCAACTCTTATATACGTGTAGACAACTGATCATAAGTGATTTATGTACGGTTAATTCGTTTTAATTCCTCAAGGATGTGTTTATCAACAGTTTTTTGTTATGCTTTTGTTTAGGCGACCGCTGGCGTCCTTTTGATCCGTGAGCGTCTACGTTAAAATATTTTAACAGCGTCACTTAACCCTTCTAAGTAACCCATCTAACTAAGGTACCCATCCCTTTTTGTTAAGACGGAAGGATATTTTTTTAATATATTTTTTTTTTAAAGCTGTCATCTCTCAAAGGCACGTGACATTATCGCCTCCGTCTCCCTTATTGTAATGTCCTATTCTTCATTATCTCTCATATTTATCATAATTATTAGAAAATCTTATTATAAAAATATTATAGATAACTTAAGGTGCTCGTAGCGCAGTGGTAGCAGCGCTTTGCGAAGCGAAGTTAACCAACCTACTAACAACTAACTATAACTGCTGTTGGAAAACAGTTGGGGTAGATAGCGCAGACGTCATGCCCACGCGTAATGACGTAAGTATTCATAAGAGACCAGTAATTCCGCACGGTTTGGCCGACTGCACGGTAGCTCAATTAGAAGGGCGTTTTGACCGGTAAGCCTGAAAGTCGCTGGTTCGAGTCCCGCCCGTGCACATTTTTTGGTTTCTTATTTCATCTTTATCAACCTACTTATACAAAATATGTGTTATTTATTTTTCTAATAGACCCACCTATAATTAAATATTTTCACTTAAAACGAGGTGAACTTGGAAAAAAATGACAAGCTGTCATCAAGAGTGTCAAATTATAATAGCAAAACAAAACTAAAAAAAGAAAACTTGTTAAGCTCACTGCAAATTTCGCAGCTACGAAAATACCTTTTCTATTTGAATGTTTGAAATGATATTCTTCTCTCGACCAGTTTTATTCAATTTAAATAGTGTGCACACATTGATAAAGTTTTATCTGGCTTGCATTGCAGTTCTTTGATGTTGTTACGAAAGCTTTAAATAGACTATCTTTTACACACTGTCTGTTGGCTGAGAAAATAAATGCAAAGACATTAGTTGTCACTACTGCGCTTCTAAACTTACTTGCAACGTAAGTTGGCAGAAGTTCAATTCAATTTATGCCTTTTAGCATAAATACTTTAGACTTAAGAAACGTCAATGATATATCAGGTATAGTAAGTTAATTTACCAAACTTGATATACCATTGACATCATCGATCGAGAGGGCTATGCTCGGTGATTCTCAACGAGATCGAATCAGAAATTAGGAGTTACGTAAAAGAACTCACTCGGACATAGCCCTAAGAATCGTAAGCTCAAGTGCCAATGGGCAGGGCACATAGCGCAAAGAACTGATAGCCGTTAGGAGAGAAAAGTTCTATATAAAAACCCTTTGTTGATCAAGACGCGGCGCAGGGCGTTCACCGACGAGATGTAAAGACGACCTTGTAAAGATCACAGGATATATCTGGATACAGATCGCTTGCGATCGGTCGCTGTGGTAAACCGTGTAGGAGGCCGTTGTCCAGCAGTGGACGTCCTTTGGCTGATAATGATGAAGAAATAACTTTACATAGAATATCACTGAAATGAAAACAAATATATTTAAATAAATCAAAATTTATCGGTGTGGCGCGGAAAATATCATTTTACGTAATGTGAAGTAACACATTTTTTTCAGGTGCTCGTAGTGCAGTGGTAGCAGCGCAGTGATATCGAAGTGAAGCAACCTACGGCGCGGTCGTGTTATCATGAGCATCTCCGTGCTTCGGACTGCACGTTAAGCCGTTGGTTCCGGCTAATATCGGTTGATATTAGTCGTTAAGCATTCACACACACGCCACAGGCCTTGTGGTCGGCTTGACAACATCTGACAGCAGGGTTAGTCGCTTGCCTTCCAAATACCCCTCCACCAATCCGCACTGAGCCCGCGTGGCTCGAACTACCTCATAGTTGGGGTAAGGCCTTGGCCCTGCAGTGGAACGTTACAGGGTAACTTTTTATTCATATATAACTTTATCGTACTCCGTTAAATTTACTTTAGGTAATAATATTCGAGACTGGCGGCTATGTTCATACTGTTGTTACCGTTTCCTATATAATAGTAAAATAAATAATAAGGAGTGAGAAAACTACCAATCTGCTGTAAAGCGTGTTAAATGAAGCAATAAGCTTTCCCCTATGGGGTAGAACGTTGACTCGTTATAGGCTCAATATAGTGCAATTTGATCCCGTGCGTTTACCAATAAGTACTGCACAGTGGAAGGCAGGTATGTTTTCATACTCAGTAAGCCTACTTTATTCTTACATAATGTAAACCCTTAAGACGAAACTTTCTGATACACCTATGAAAAGGTGCGAGGGAGTGGCTGAAAACCAGCGCTAAGTCACATCCCATATCAGTACAAGCTGAGTTATTCGCCACTTGTTATTTTTTATAATACTACTGTTTGCGTAACATATATTTTTTTTTCTAACAAAGGCAATAAATGTTTCTATTCCTATTTCATTTAATAAGTAAAATGTGATCTGTACGAAAATGCTATACTGCGGAGAGGTGTGAGACAGGGAGATGTTAAATCTCCGAAAATATTCACAGCGGCATTGGAAGACGCCTTCAAACTTCTGGAATGGGAATGGCATCAAAGTTAATGGCGAATACATCACACACCTCCGATTTGCCGATGATATAGTCGTTGTGGCAATGACGCTGGACGATCTTGGCAGAATGCTCGAAGACCTTGACCGAGTGTCCCAACAAGTGGGTCTTAAAATGAACATGGAGAAGACGAAAATTATCTCGAGTTCGATTGTTGTACCCACTCCAGTATCCATTAGGGACTCGACTCTCGAAATTGTCGACGAGTACTTCTACAAGCTTACCTGGGACAAGTGATCCAATTGAGTAGGTCCAACTTCGAGAAAGAGCTCAATCGACGAATCCAACTCGACTGGGCAGCGTTCGGGAAATTACGCAAGAGTGTCTTCTCTTCTCATCTACCTCAGTGTCTAAAGACGAAAGTCTTTAACCAGTGTGTGTTACCAGTGATGACATACGGATCCGAAACATGGTCTCTAACTATGGACCTCATAAAGAAGCTCTAAATCAATAGAGAGGGCTATGCTGGGTGTTTCTCTATGCTGAGATCGAATCAGAAATGAGGAGATACGTAGAAGAACTAAGGTAACGGACATAGCCTTGAAAATCAGTAAGCTCAAGTGGCAATGGGCAGGGCACATAGCGCGACGAACTGATGGCCATTGGGGCAGGAAACTTCTAGATTGGAGACCCGACCAAAGACGCAGCGTAGGACGTCCACCAACAAGATGGACAGACGACCTTAAAAAGGATCAGGATCAAAGTGGATGCAGACCGCTAGTGATCGGTCACTGTGGAAAGCCGTGGGGGAGGCCTATGTTCAGCAGTGGACGTCCTTTAGCTGTGAATGATGACGAAAATGCTAACCCAAAAAAAAACGCTTAAAAATTGACTTAAAGCCTTAAAATAACACATTCATCTTCTAGAGGTATTTTAGAAAATAGATTCTTTTGGAGTCTATGCACGATGTGCGTAAACTGCTGGTGTAACGGCTAAACATTATGTGCCGACTCCAAAATAAAGTGTCTCCCTTAAATAGAAGACGAACGCGTTTTTCTGTTTTGTGACGTCGGTATTTTTTTTTAAAAATATTATTTTATTTCATGATTTTTGTTTGTACTCTACATATCTCAAAAACTACGGGACAGATTTTGATGAAACTTAATTTGACTATACCTAATTAAAATAAAAATAAAACATCTTGTCATGAAATCTCGTTTTCGAGAAAACCTCAGACAAACATACAAATATGTGTACAACCATACATACACTTACAAATTTTGCATTTTGTGTTAGGAAGTCTTAATCTTGTTAGGAACTCTTATATTTAAAAGTCTCATAAGGAAAATTTTATCCAATTCGGATGACATCACATACATACAAGTCGAATGGATTACCTCCTTTTTTGAAGTCCGTAAAAAATATCAAAAAGCAAAAGCACATTTTATGTAAAGCAAAGTAGTATTAGTATGAATACTAGGTAAGTAAACTATGGTAAGCTATAGTGTAGTGTGTAACCCTCTGAGAATAGGATCGACAAAACTTAAAAGCTCCTCTGAGAATTTCAGGTAGGTATTTCTAACAAAGAGAAAAGTAAAAAAAACTAAGGCGCAAGAAAAAATAACCGGTCCTTACTTTCATGCCCTGAAAAGAAGCTTTTTGTGACTGTTTTTCTTAATGCTTTTCTTGCCTGATGTATGAATATTTTAAGGGTTTCGTAGCCGAATGGCAAAAAATGTTATAATTCCGTTATAGAAGCAATTGTGTCAAACAATGAATCGAATCCCGTGTCTTAACGCTATTTGGGCGTATGCCTATGCCACTCGGCCACCGACACATTGGCAAGTCTCTTGAATTTTACAAGTGTTTTTTTGTTAAGATATAAATCTCGCAACATTAATGACGTCACGCAGCCTACACATTAAAAAAGAAGGCACTTGCAATATTCAATAGCGTAAGACATGACAGCGATGACACATGTTCGATCCCTTGTCTGACACAGATGCGATTTACAAATAAATATTATGTAGACAAGCCAATTAAAAGTCAATCATCTTTTTCATCACTACAGTCATGACGGACTGCAATACTTGCCTGATAACTGCTGTTAACTCATTATTGGCGGGAAATTAATAATACAGTACTTCTACGGAATGATCTTCATTTTCTGAGTACACTCGAAACTCACTCTATTATCACTTTGACCCAAATATATTGAGGTTAAAACATCAGAATCATACTTTGAAATAGTTTAAGCTGCCTAACAGCATATTGGATTAGTTGGGATATTTCAAACATAATCCTAAATCAACTGGAGTGCGAATTGATCTTGTGTAATTTTCATACGAATGTCAATAACTAGCCGACGCCCTCTAAAGGGTCATACTATGTAATACTAGGTCTAGATTTGAAACAGCAAACGTCCGACTCTAGTGACATAATTTAACAGCGTAGCAACAGTCTAAAGGTAGCACATATATTCGACGACCTCCGTGGTGGCTAAGCACGCTGGGTTTTAAGGCGTCGCCGCTCCGAGGTTCCGGGTTCGATTCCCGGTCGGGTCAATGTTGAAAACAAAATTTTCTATATTGTCCCGGGTGTGGGTGTTGTGGTACCACCGTTGTGTATGATTTTTATAACACAAGTGCATAAGCTACTTACTTTGGGACCAGAGCAATGTATGTGATTGGTGTCCAATATTTTTTTATTTATTTTTATACACCCGTTACAGGAAGCACCGTATCAACTCGAGGCGTTCAGTATTATTTGTATGAACCTCCATACTTTAACGCCCGTATATCAACTTCGTAACGTCACCACCTCGGACCGAGATCAACTCGGGACCCACTCTCAACCAGCGGCGCATGCGTTGTAACGCGCTTACGGCGAGTTGCCCGATGGTTGTCAACTATCCGCGCACACTGTCAAATGGGCTGTCATTCACAAGAAAAACTGATAGTGGCAAACACAATCCGAGGCGAGGCGTTGCTGTTCCCTTTACGTAAAATGCATTAACAAACGTATTAACTGCATCTCAGTTTTTAATTGCTTGTTGAATATTTTAATCAATTAATAATATCATTGTGTATGTGTGTATTGCTTTGACAGTAAAGCAGCTCTGCTCTACCATCAAATTAGCAATTCGTATAGCGATTTTCCATAATATTGATATAAATATAATATGTATAGTAAAAAAATATATTATTATCATTGTAGTATGACTATAATATTTTAATATCAATGACAATATTTGTTTATGCTGAGTGGAAACTGAACTATCTAGAAATTAGACGGATTAAGCTGGATCACCCCCTGTATGATTTAAACAGATTTCAGTGTTCAACGATACATTAGTAAGTTGCCTATGTAGATTTTGTGATCTGACTTTAAAATTAATATATTTTTTAAAAGGGATCATAAAATTGCTTACAAAACTTGCCAAGCAAAGAAAAATGTTCATTAATCCCTCAAGCGTATGTGAACGAGACACAATGCAAATTCTATTGTTATGCGGTTGCCTGCAACCGCTCGGGTGTTGAAGCATTAAAGTATTTTTTTTAAACTTGGTATAAATATAACCTTTTCTTTCGATCTCGACCTTTACCACTAGCTCGAAAATGCCTATAATATAAAAGCTACAATCTCGCACGATCCCAAAATGGTAGCACTTATAATTGGATAAGCCCGGAACCGCACAATACGGTGAGACACATACGTTTACGGATAATACATTTCTTAGTAACGTAAGGTGGTATTTCGCGCGAAGTCACGTCGCGTCGGCGAGCGTGATCCTGAGTCCACGACATCTAATGGACACACAAGACAGGGCCGGACTAGTTAAGGGCCCCTGAGCCCCTTTTTTGCGTAGCCCCGCACTGTGTTCCGGTGTTTTTATATTCATAAAAATGAAATAAGAAACTAAAAGTTGCGCACGGGGGGACTCGAACCAGCAAAAAACAATGGCAGGAATTTACCTGAGTTTATTTTGAGGCGTCTAAAAATGTGACCTATGCAAAAACTAATCATTTATTTAACATATTTTTTTCACGAAAATGGTTTCTCATTTAAAAGCCGGGCTTAAATTGTAAATATAATAAACAGCTCTCATTTGAATCTAATAAGTAAATTCACTGGTGCTGCCATTTAAAGAAAAAAATACTGTATGCATCATATTTTTATCACTTTAATTGTACTCTTAAGAAAAACATGAAATAGAAATAACTAAGGTTTTCAACACAAAAAGATGTGAATGTATTTTAAAACAATATCATATAACTTGATTGCCAAATGATTTATTGAAAAAGGGAATAGACTATTAAAACAAATTGTAAAATATAACAGCAACACTGACATCCGTCTAAAAAAAAACAAAAGTCAAACGTCACTTTCACAGGAGCTTGTTTTGACTACTTTGCTACCTGCGTTGTTATTTTTTTTAAAAAATGTTCATTTTAAATGGGTTTTGGATTTGGATTATCTTTATTATTGACTCTCGCTTGGCTGTTTTCGGGCATTATTGTTATATTTTGACTGCCGAATAGCCTCTTAGGAACGTTCTTTAGTAGTTTTTTCAGATTTTTATTATATATATCAGATTTTATTAGATATAATCTAAAAATACAAAAATAAAGATAACTTTTTTTTTGTGGCCTCGACAAAACGAAATTTTTATTGATTATGATAATTCAGTGCAACTGCTATCATTTAATCATATTTTCAATCGTAGACGCTAATATTTTTCAGATAAAACATTGTATGGGGCCTTGCCATTGTTCTTTCTGCTAACTAAGTTTCTGGTTGGCCCATACAGTGATACATACGGGCATTGGCCCATACAAGTGACATTGTGAGTGTTTAAAACATTCTAAACCATCGTTCTTATATAACTTTAGTTTTGCCACAATGTCATAGGGGTACCTACCTACTTAGGTGTAAAGAAGTACCAGCAAAAATAAATATAAGCTTAAACACTTCGTTCATCCTAACTTAATTCAGTAAACATGCCTGCGTTACAGGCCCATAATACGCCTTTATATTCGGCTCGAACTTTTCAAGATGTAGTAGGAAACTCGCTATTATCACAGTGAATTAAAAGAGTTCCAAAATTTTTTAAACACCTTCATAAAATGCCTATAGAAATGGGAATCGAATTTCCGTAATGTCTATAGGGCACGTCCATGCCTATAGCTGAACATAAACAGGTCCTTAATACGTCTCTGTCCCGTCCAATCGAATAATGCTCTGGATTTATTTATCTGCGTGTTATTCAATTACACAGTCCACTGTGATGTATTAGAATCGGGACTTCAACAGTATACCGATGTAAATAATATTTCATACTTAATATTTTTTTCCATAGAACGTCAATATTGGAAATTGAATTTTGTATACTCAAAGACCTACATTTAGAATATCGCAATATAAAATAAATAAAAAAAATCGTTAATACCTACAATGTCTTTATTATTTTAAAACACTAGTTCACGAACAATTTAAAATGCATAATTCATCATGGGTTGATAATTACATATTCACAAGTGTTTGTATAAATAAAATAGCTGGTAATTCAGTATAAAAAAATATATAAGAAATAATTAGTTTTCAAGGTCTTGGTATTGCCATTGTCTTCATTTATTGGAGTAAACGGTCGAAATAATCCTTTTAATACAATCTTACTTTATTTATAGTAATTGGTAGTCCCAAATTTCCAATAGACAGGCGGCATATATAAACGAACAAAGATTATAATATAATGCCGCAAACAAGACAGAACATTGTCTCGTACTATGTATGGACAAGGAAGCTAAAATCACAAAGCGAGCGATGGAGAAGGCTATGCTCGGTGTTTCTCTACGAGATCAAATGAGAACAGAAATGAGGAGATACGTAGAAGAACTAAGGTAACGGTCATAAAAAGTCATAAAAGTAATTTATTTATGCAAATAGGCCCACTGGGGGCACTTTTACGCGTCCCAATATAAATCCTACCACAGCTTCGGGACAATTGTGGGCTAGTGCTGAGAAGAAGCTGCGCAAGAAACTCAGTCACTATTGTCAATGCCTCTTTTCAAAAGGTTTACAATGTTTGTAGTGATCATGCAAGTCCATACATTATTATCATTTAAATAATCATCTACTTTATAATACCCTTTCGTCATAAGGGTTTCTTTAATAACAGTTTTAAATTTATTAACCGGTAAGTTTACAATGTGTTCTGAAAATTTATTGAAAAATTTTATACCTTACCCCATGAAAGAATTACCAACCTTTCATAGCCCTGAGAATCAGTAAGCTCAAGTGGCAATGGGCAGGGCACATAGCGCGAAGAACTGATGGCCATTGGGGCAGAAAAGTTCTAGATGGGAGACTCTTAGACCAAAAACGCGGCGTAGGACCACCAACAAGATGGACAGACGACCTTGTAAAGATTGCAGGACCAAACTGAAAGCATGCTCTGCAGACCGCTTGTGAATAGTCGCTGTGGAAAACCGTGGAGGAGGCCTATGTTCAGCTATGGACTTCATTTGGCTGATATGATGATGATGATGATAACAGACAAGACTAACCTAGCAGCATTAAATTATCGCTATCATTGACATGAACTAACTGTACTTGTCAGGGCACCCTTAAAAAGATTCCATCACTGATTAAACGCGTGTATTTTTAATATCTTTAAACAATAAGCGCTCTCGTCGATAGCCGTGTCTCAGTTCGGTAAGCACTCATTATTTTTTAATTATCGTAAGCGATGACAAGTGCTGATATATGATATTTAATTACAAAGCGTCTGTTCTCGGTGCAACATAATTATACAAGGAGGAAGCCTGCGCATAGCAATACTATAACAGCCAACGCTATGTAAGAGACAGTTTGATGACGCGCGTAATTTTTCGAAGCCCTAAAAAAAACAATAAACGCTTTATTTCTCTCAAATTTGACCCTTCACACTGTGACTTTTAGCAGCGATGGAGTCGCGATGCTAACGCACGTTAAGATTGATGCAGTCGCAAAATGTCAACCTTTACACACTGCACTACTTTTAGCAACGATGCTAACGCGCGTTAGCATCGATGCAGTCGCGATGCAGAAGCTGAAAATTGTCGAATTATGCATTAAATTTTAACGACTGCGTCGATACTAACTCGCGACTACATCGATGCTAAAAGTCGTCGTGCGTAGAGGGGCCATTTAAATACACCCTACCTAAGCGTATCTTTATAAGATACGCTTAGGTAGGGTGTATTAAAATGGAATGGTATTGACATATAAACACTTGACGCATTAATTTCGCGCACATTTAATGGCATGTTTTTCTGCTATTTATTTGTAATTATCAAACTGTTATGTGCCTTTTCGTAGATGCTTCGTAGTAAGCAGCTACTACGGCGCGCTACCCACGCGCTACGGAGTGATTATAAATATAATTAATTCTCTGCAGAAAATCGCTAGGGTAACACATTTGAATGCACTAGACAAGTAGTAGATAGGTAGATCTATTAAGTAAAAGCCCAAAACATACACGTATATATTTAATTTTATTGTGGTATATTATTACATTATAGTTATTGTTATTTTTAACCGACTTCAAAAAAGGAGGAGGTTATCAATTCGACTGTATGTCTTTTTTTGTATCTATGTTACCTCATGTCTCAATAAATTGTCAACCAATTCGAAAAACTTTTTCGCCTACCTAGAGGGTATACTTTCTTGTTGGTCTCATTTTTGCCAATTCGGGATCTGATGATAGGATCTTGGTATAATCAAGGGAAACCCTCAAATTTTACTTATAGTATTTCTTTACTTGAATCTTAATTTTGTCATGTTGTTACGTCTGATAGTCAAAATTTTGTGGAGCTGCGCTGATGGTCGAACTTCTTAACGCTTAGGAGTTCAGTAATTATAATGACAGAATTTATGATAGGTAATTTGTAGCTTCTTAAAGAACATAATCATTAGTAAAAACCGACTTCAAAAATGCAAGAGATAATTTAAAATGCATTTAAAAGTCTTAAATAGGTAATCTTTTGACCCTTGAAAGGAAAGGAAGCTATTTTAGGCAAACAATTTTTTTTGGCGTCGGTGCCATCACTTTGACCATCAAGCATCAACTATCAGAGCACCGACTCCTCTTTCCCCCTCCGACCGAAGGGAAGGAAAAATGGCTTCCTTTCCTTTCAATGGTCAAAAGTTTATTTAAGACTTTTTAGTGCATTTTAGTTTTTATGGGTTATGACTGATAAATTGTTTGTTTTTTTTTGTTTTTTTCCACCTATAAATTTATGTGTATACACTTGATGGAAAGGGTTCCTGCAGAATACCAGCATTCATTTCATTCATTCATTTTTCTCCGCACCGACCGGTCCGAATCACCTACTGCGGCCTGCGATACCTGTGACGCTGTTAAACGTGTCCCGGCTTCATTACTCTACAAAGGTCGAGGAGATTGTAGAGTACAAGACCAAATACTCACCGAGGGTCGAACGGTTGGAATCTCGTCATAATACGAATTTCAATTCGTTTGTGGTGAGGGTTCCGACCGAACAGCTGTCGACCTTCATGCAAGCAGAATTTTGGCCGAAGGGTGTTTTGTATCGTCGGTTTCGCGGACGGTTACCGGACACCAAGATGCGCAACACTACGCCGGCAAAATAGTGTTACATTTGTTTGTATTTTTTAATATTATTATATGTATGTAAGTCTTTAAGGTATCTATTGTATGGGCCTTTTGTAGCCTGAAATAAATGATTAAATAAATAAATAAAAAAAATCAAAACCGACGCAGGCTTAACTGGTGCAATCTTATAAATGAGTTGTCTTTTTTTCTTCGAGCTACATAAAAGGAATCCAGTCGTCCGACACTCCAGTGCACTTTGTCTTTTTTTAAGAAAAAGCCGGGACCCACATCACCCAGCCCTACAGGTTTTGGTAACGGCGGTAGATAATTATAATTAAGCATTCATAATTATTAAAATCATTACTCAACGGAAGCGTGGACTGTAGATTTATAACTCGTGTTTGTATTTTAATGCTACCATTTGTCAGTTTAGTGACATTAATTTGACGTCATTACAAAACCTTATTTTTTAAGAAACTGTGACCACTCCTTGTGATTGTCCCAGTTTAATCTTTGAGATAATCGGTTTCTTAATATCGGGGTTCGAAAGCGGAAATACAGGAGGATTTATGTTTTTGAGGTTAGAAAAGCTTTACTCTGTTACAATTTCGCTGTATTTTCGATGATTTTCATCACGTTCCCGCATAAAGCTATTTTCTTACTGCACCGTACCATACCATGATTGTGCTAGGAACGTCTCAGACGCGAATAATATCGTGTTGCGATACGCTCTACCTTGCCCACGAACACAACACAAACGGATTGACAGCGTTCTGTCTCACCGTTGTATGGACCGAGAAAGAGAGCGAGCGAGAACTAGCGATGTTAAGAGCTCGAGTCTTTTGAATCCTAAATTTTGAGCTCGAATGACAAATTGCACCAAGACTTCCAAGACTAGAGAAAAAGTCTAAAGTATATATGAGCTCTTGAGTGCAACATGGAACTCGAGTCTTTTTAAACGCTCGAGTCGTTTTTACAGGGCGACTCGAGCTCGAGTTCTTTTCCGTAATAAAATGTTACTTTTGTGGGATATATTCGTAATCATAAGCGTATTTTGAAGAAATAAAAGCGTTAATTGATAGGAAATATCATTTTAATCATCATGAAAAATTCTTTTTATATTCAAAAAATAATAATCACAAGCAATCAAAATGGATCTTGACGCACATAGGTATGTATAAAGGCCAGAATAATTTGCAACTATTGACTTTATTAAACCTTAATACGCTCAATACATAAGACTCGCGCTTTTTTGGGACTCAAGCTTTTTTAAGATTCGAGCTCTATTTAAGACTCGAGATATTTTTAAGACTAGAGCTGTTTTTAAGACTCGAGTTCTATTTTAGCGCTCGAAAGACTGAAACTTGGTTCGACTCAAGACTCGGAGTTTATTTAGTTCACTGAGTCGTGTAAAATTGAGACGAGTCTAAGAAGGACTCCAAAGACTCGAGTTCTTAACATCTCTAGCGAGAATTTATTTGGCCGGTGCCAACACGCTCCATGCAAGCCACGTTACGATAATGGTGGGAAAGGTGTCATAGTTTTCAATACAAATGATATTTTTTTGCCTGACACGTTCCTAGCACGTTCATGGTACGTGTGACAGCGATAAATTCGGCCATCATTTTACAGACTCCTGTACCAATACCATGATTTACAACAGTTTTACTCGCTATCGACGACGTAAAAAAAGTCTATGAAAAATTGTACAGCGCCTCTAGCGGTCACTGATAGAATTAAAAATTTTCTTACAAAAAGTTACGTCGTCGCTAGCGAGTAAAACCATCGTCGCTATCGAGTAAACACATGGTAACGGTACTGCAATTGTAACTTAGCGAAGTCTGTATTAATGTGATTTAACTGTGACAGGAAATGTAAAGAGGCTATTATATCAACATTATCAATACCTATCGTCTTCGATTTAATAAATTGGCCATCAAAACTGTAAGTTTTAACGGGAAAATAACGAGGCGACACGGGCAAAGATGTATTCTTATCAATGAGATATGGGAGTCGCCATAAAGATATGGAAAGTGGCTTTGAACAGTTAAAAAGTGTGGCATTCTAACTCAGCTGTAGGCATTCTTATGTTATGTTAATGAAATGCTTAATAAGCTTCCCATTTCCATGATACACATTCTATGCTAATAGCGCACATAATTTCACCACAAATTGCTGATCGTTTAAATTGAATTCGAATACCAATATTCTGGATATTTTAAGAAAGTGACTCCCAGTGTTTTTTTTATCGTTGATTCTTTTGAACACTATTGATGTTTTAATGGGTATTTTCGGGAATTTTAAATTAATAACTCGATATTTTGATATCATCCGTCAACTTAAAAAAGACATGCTTTTACCTTATAAAAGTAAATGGACTACGATAAATAAGCGCGATGAATAATACATTGCTTGCCATGTCTTAGAAAAACCTCAAACTGTAAACCATCGCGATAGATCATTGGATTCGATAAAATCCGTCGATATCTTATCGAGTCGCTTTCTAAGCGTAGTCGTAAGGGCCAACCCTATACTTACCGATAAAGAAATCTTGAGTATTAAGACTAGCAAGAAAAACGAAGAATCAACTTGAGGAAGGTAATTCAAGAAAAGAGTTGTGTTGTAAAATGACTGAATCTGACCAGTCACAATTGTCATGAACCTTATATGACCGGTCAAAAACTGCCAAATACATTCAATTTGACCGTATGCAACGAACCGCAAATCTAAATTTCCTGAATCATTTGTCGCAAAACATAACTAAATCACTTACGAATAGTGTGTCGTTGTCTGAATTAGATAGTTGTGTTTACTTATAATGACATCTCATTTTAATAGTATCTATTAACTAACAAACTGTACCGATGTACATGTATTACGTGTAATAAATTGAGTACCTTAATATATTTAATATTCATCGGACCCACATTAACATTTTCATCACATTATCTTTGTTTTTCCATGCTTTCATTCCCTTTTTCCATCCAAAGATTGCGGGTTCTTGCTGAATTCTTACTCTTTGAATCTGTTTGCTGTAAACACGAACATAGAGTTAATCATAGATTCTATCTACCATAACGCAGTTCGTATTTTCTTCCTTAAAAAGTCGTACTGTAGACATTAAACTATAGGCATTACCTGCCTTTCTACTCTTCTTATACTATTACTCTGTATATTTGGATTATTGTTGTTTTCTAATCCTTTTCGAATAATATTTATTGTGAATCTAAAAATGTCAAACTTTCAAAGCTCTGTTATTCTACTTTTCTGTACATAAAACTGTAAAAATAGCCGTGTTTTACCTTTGTTTGCAATTTTCCTTTAATTTGCATTGGGTGATGATTCGTTTTATAGATTGTTTGTGTAAATTGCTTGATTTTTGACAGTTTTTTTTATCTTTATTGACATGGTTGTTATGACAATATCTTTCAAAGTCTGACAACTTCTATCAAAGTTTATTACTTTTTCGGGTTTAATCCTCTGTAAACCACCAGTATTCATGTTCTATTTTTGAACCTACCTCGATCTAAATTTGAACGGCCCAGGCCCCTATATAAGCCTTTACTTTTTTCATTCAAGGCATTCCATTCCGAGTTCTAAGCTCGAACAGTTCTATTAGTTCATCAAATATAACCGCCGGTGACTACTGAAACACCTCCTCACGCTAGGGGAGGGACCGGACACATTTCCGGAGGAGTATCCGAGTCCATTTGACTGCAGTAACACCTCCTCGCTCTAGGGGAGGGACCTGTCTCCGTCTCGTAAGAGGACCCGAGACCAAGTACTTCTGGCACTCCAACTGATCATAACATTTTCTACATAGTTCCCGTTACCCTCATCACTGCTGTGAGTTACTTCTTCACGGCGCCTGTCACCGCTGCACATCGGCGTCGCTGCTACCTCCGCTGTGTCGGCCCTGCACTCCGATGCCGCCCTTTGCTGCCTCCAGGACAATACTTATAGAAGATCTGAAGACACTAACTCACGCCCACTGCACTTTACTTACATTCATACATACATCAACTCATCTCATTTTTCGGTACTGTTTTTTTTTGTTTGAATATAAATTCTTTTCCCTATTTTACCTCTTTTTTTTACCTTCTACTTCTTCACATTTGTCGCTTCACGACAAAACATCGTCAACGAACACAAAGAAACAAAAAAAATTGCACTCCGGGAGTGCCGGCAGAAGTGAAAACTTGAATATAATATAAATTGTAATGTTTGTGTACGATAGCGCAATAAATAAATATTTTATTCTATAAAAATATTTTATTATTATTATTATTATTATTAAATTATTATTAATTATAATTAATAATAATAATAATAATATAATATTTTTATAGAATACAATATTTTTTTATTGCGCTATCGTACACAAACATTACAATTTATATTATATTAAATTACATTAAAAAGTTTATCTCTCAGAAAAATCAACTTACATCCATAATTTCGCCAACCGTCTTACGGTTTTTCGATCAGCCCACGTGTCCTGACGCGAGTTTCACATTTTTCCCCCATCCCACAAAAGTGCTCAACGCCGCTAAAGAAGTTTTCATTTCAAAAATTTCCGGGCTTGATTTTTCAGTAATTAGGATATATATTCATAGTTATTTTAAGTCAAGTATTGTACACATAATATTCTATTTTTAGGTAAGCAATAACGTTATTGTCGGATCAAAGACTTATCTAATACTAAATCAGTCTTTAATATACATATAGTTTCAATGGACAGAGTCATCCAATTAAATTAGAAATTAAAATGTAATATTATTAAGTATAGTATCAGATAAAAAGATTTTATACTTTCACATTTTCTGTTTTATTTTTGTTTTTGAAATATTTATTCAGCACCGGCTCCGACAAGCATGTGAGGAAGAAAACGAGTATGTATATTAATTAATCAGCTCGCAAATAAAATGTTTGTACTTTAAACATTTAGTTTATTGATTTTTTCAACTATACATTTTAATTAAATGCAGGTTGATAAATAAGTTCAAGGACATCTTATAGATTACCAAATCTATAAATAAAAAGCATCAAAAAAGGTATTATTCCGTCGTATTTTTTAAATAATCAGTTAAAAAGTATCAAGATTATTTCGTCCTGCAATCGCAGATTATGATGTGTCTTTGACATCTGAAAAACGCTGCCATAATCTAACCTTTAAGAAAATTCCAGGTGACGCTTCCGATGGACAGACTGTAGTAAACTCTGCAACCTTCGTTGCAGCAGATAGTATAATGCACGAGTATGTAAGTACAATGTCACTCCTGGAGCGAGATCAGTCAGCGGCAATAAATCTAAGACCTTTTACACACTACGACTTTTAGCATCGATGCAGTAGTCGCGCTAACTATAAGGGTTAGCAGTTAGACCCCTTAGGGTCTAACTGCTAACCCTTATAGTTATATATCGAATATATATAAATCTCGTGTCACAATGTTTGTCCTCAATGGACTCCTAAACCACTTAACCGATTATAATAAAATTCGCACACCATGTGCAGTTCGATCCAACTTAAGAGATAGGATAGTTTAAATCTCAATTTATCATAACTGCACCCGTGCGAAGCCGGGGCGGGTCGCTAGTTATATACGTATAGTTATATATATCAGCTGTTCCATACATTTTAACCGCGCGCAAATTGAACTTTTGTATGGAACAGCTGATTTTTTTTTCTCGATTTCGCTATTGCCCCCATAGCAAAAGTTGTTCATATTCATCAGTGGAGTATTTACACAAAATATCGGTACTGATAAAAAAGTCACCCTGTATATATATAGTTCAACCGCAAAACTGAGATATTTCTGACGTCACTTTTGTCGCCTTCGTTTTAATTTCCCTCCCAATTAATGAACTACGAGTATATATCATCCTTATGTATTGCACGATCTTTCTTTAACCTAAAAGGAAAACATTAATATCATAATAATAATAATATGAAGTACGTAAATTGGGAGGAGAAGACGACGAAAAAGTGACATCGGTAACGCATCAGTTTCGCGTATAGAAATATATCATACAGATTTCAATGGCACTTTACAATAAGCGATTAATACTTTCCCTTAAAATTTCTTAATCCTATGGGTCCGCAATTTTGCACACGTGGTTTATAATCTTTTCACCGGGCTAAGTTAAAGTGCCTAATTAATCACACGGGCAAGCTTTCAAGCATTACACTAAACCGTTGGTCGGATATTAGTCAAACATTTGAGCATGGAAGTCTTACAATTATTTGTTATGTTCCTTTCGTTTAGTATCGTATGTTCATCTTCTGGTGCTAAGTGGGGAGTGAGGTGGGGAGGTAGCCCACCAATTTTCAACCAAATTGGTTAAACTGTTCTTGAGCCCCGTCCCGCCCAGCCCCAGCCCTGTCGAAAGGGATAAAAAGTATGCTATGTCCTTATCCTGGTTGTGAGATACCTCCACACCTATTTTCAGCCAACTCGGTTAAGCTGTTCTTGAGTTATATAAGAGTATCTAACACGACTTTCTTTGTATAAAAATTGACGGAGATAAATCGATCCTTTTACTTCCAGAGTTAAAAATCCTAGCTATGGAATTCGCTTGTAGTTTCACGTCAGATTTCTTAAAATGATTTGAATCTTCTAGGCTACCAAGTAGGCTTCTGGCTCACCCACGAGTCTTATTTGTTGACTGAACATTAATTTAAGTTAAACTTATATCGGTAACATTAAGCACGTACATTTTTATATGTGGTCTTAGACAAATCGAACGCTGTTAACACAATGGCACCTTAGCACAACAATGATTTAAATAAGCAATTAGCAGTAAAATGGGGGACAGAGCCTTTCATTCAATTGTCGGTATCGACGACAAATAGCACTTGTTCCTCATACATAAAACATGAACTTTGTATTAACGCCTAGACCACAGTAAGATGGAACAGAACTAAATGTTCTTTAGTTCCTTCGTGATAACGATCAATTTTCAATGACAGAATTCTTACAAACGTGGTCATGCAATGAGGTAGGCCTGTTTCAGAGATCGGTGACAATTATTCGCAGACGGCGCCAAGAAAACCCAGCAAATGAAAACAAATCCTTATCCATGTGACCAAGGTTGGTTTCAGCTTGACGCTATATTATCTGTATTAGCGCTCTCGATTAAAATGTCCAAGTTTACCGACGAAAGTTTATGGCTTATTGCAATCGGAAAGCTGTAAAAGTGCCACAAGTCATAAAAGAGTGCTATAAGAAGTACACATCACTAATTAAAGTGGGTGGCTTTATTACCGCCAGGACATTTGTGTTGGTTGACACTTAATTTCTTAGGCACGCGTTGTTGTGTCATTAACGACTTGTATTCGGAATTCGAACACACTGACCGAAGGATCTGGAAACTTAGTTCGCTTTGTTATGGGTCAGTTACCATGCGACGAGCCTCAACTTTTAATTTAATTGAAATAAACATTGATAATACTGAAATGCTCATTTCCCAAATGAAGTTTATCAATTTCAGGGTAGGCACGAACCTAGTTCCATAAAAGTTACGTTACCGATATGCCATGGTATGCAGTAGGTACTACATACTGCAAAAATATAGTTAAAATTAATTTATAACACTATTCCTGCGTTCTTCTGCAGCTACACATCAGAATTTTGTTGAACCAAAACACTTTGCAAAAAGTTAATCTTCTGAAAAAGCTTAAGCTTCTGCAACAAGAATACAGATGTTTTGGACGGTGTGTAATGTACACAGTCGCTTACACTTACCGTTACAGTAACAACATCGTATCAACTCGAGGCGTTCAGTATTCTTTAGAAGTATTTCAACGCACTTCTATCCACTTCATAACGTCACTACCTCGGACCGAGATCAACTCGGGACCCACTTTCAACTTCTCTTCTCTCTTGTATGTAATTGCTTACGGCGAGTCGCCTGATGGTTGTCAACTATCCGCCCACCCTGTCAAATGGGCTGTGATTCACAAGAAGCACTGCCATAAGTTGTAGCAAACACGATTCGAGGCGGGGCGTTCGCTATCCGGTGCCAATCCCATGCCGAAGCCACGGTAATTATTACCGTGCCGAAGCGCTGCTGTTCCCTTTACGTAACGTGCTTTCGTATGGTGGTTTTGATAAATGGTTCTTAACCTTAAGGCGTCATAAACTTATTTCATATTATGAACAAAGTCACTTTGACTGAAGCCGCATGCCATCGGGATAAAATGGCAGCAGTAAGCCTTTCACATAAGAGACGAGCTGCTTTCGCTCTAATATGAAGGCACACTTACGGAAACCGTCTTACATTATAAAGAAGTTTAGGTACGTATTATTGTAGGATTTACGATAAATACTTGGAAAATATTAAATTGACCATATTTTCTTTATATTTTACCCAAAGACCAACTAAACTGAAGAATGATCAATGCCAACTGAGAAAAATGAAACTTACAAAAACGATGGATGAAAAAGCCTTTATTCCAGTTTTAAGTAGCAAAAACCTAACTAACCGCTAATTACATTTACCAGCAATAAACATAGACTAACCATAAAACACTTTTTTACATTTTTGAGTAATGTTTGTTGTAAGTGAATCTGACAACATTTTGGAAGTTTCATTTTCCTCAATTGGCATTGATCATTCTTCAGTTTAGTTGGTCTTTGGGTAAAATATAAAGAAAATATGGTCAATTTAATATTATCGAAGTATTTCTCGTACATTTTACAATAATACGTTCCTCAACTTCTTTATAATGTAAGAAGGTTTCCGTAAGTGCGCCTTCACATTAGAGCGAGAGCAGCTCGTCTCTAATGTGAAAGGCTTACTGCTGCCATTTTATGTATGAAATTGACAGCAGCGCGACTGCCGCGCGACCATCGCGCTGCTAAAGTAGCCTAAGTGTGAAATCGCTCTGACAGTGTTTGGTACCACACGACGACATGCGGCTTCAGTCAAAGTGACTTTGTACATTTTTATGTAGAGCGATTATAATTTACCTTAAAACTAAACTTGCAAAAATAAACTCTCTGCTACGAGCCTGCGAGCGCAATGGTGGTTCCTAACACACTTCATCTGCTCTAGGAAGGTACCCAACTACGTAAACACTCTAGTGAGGTAAGGGTAGGGATGTCCAAATGATATCGACAATTAATTACAACTGTCAAGCACAGGGGCATCCATGGTATTCATAAGCCAACATACGAAATTAATAATATGCATGCAAAGCAATGATATTGTATTAAGAACTAGATCACCGGTGAGAGGCTAAAAGATAGTCAAGCAAATACCACCTCACGTCAAAGTGAGGTCTTAACTTTGACTTAGCCTGATTTTGATGGCGTCAGTGTCTCAATGCCTCAGTGCGCCTTTAAAACTGCAGAAACAACTAACTAAATAAATAAAAAACAGTCCGAATATCATATTTTCGTTAAGTAAATTGTATTTAATGATGCCTATCATTCATGATTGAAGTATTTTCAATAAAATTAGTGAGTTTTGTTTCTTAGCCAACCCACGGACCAATATGGTCGATATTCTAAGACAGTGCCATGCATGCAGTAGTTTGGTTCTATATTTTTTTATAATTTTACGACCGTCATAGTGTGGTGGTTAACGTTCCAGACTACAAATATAAGCAGTCGCGGGTTCGAATCCCGCCCGCACGACCCTAAGATATACGTCTATGGACATTTATGTTAATATGTCTTTGTTATATAGCTATAAAGTAAACCTTCAATTTCCTTAAAGTAACAGCGTAGACGCTCACGGATCAAAAGGTCACCGGCGCTCGCGTTAACAAAAGACTGTTGACTTGATAAATACATCAGTGAGGGATGATCCTCACGATGGTAGAAAAAAATATGTACGCTAACTATTAGCATGTTATTTCAAGGAATCATCCTGTTTACATGATGCCAGTTGACTATGGAGAAATAATAAATATTGCTTTTTTTATTTTTTTATTTTGGACTGTAAATATTTTCATTATTTTAATATATAAAAAATATACATGTGGTCACGTGATTGTGAATGCCTAGCAGTGAACGTGACTCTAATATTGGCGCCATGACATTTCACGCATTCACGTGATACGTTCAAATTGCATTTATTAGATAATTATTTAATATTTAAAATGTTTAAGAGTTTGAAAATAAAATATTTTTGTTGATTAATATACTAACGAGCTAAAGTGTTAACTCAATTTTAAAATTAGGTTAACGAGTATATTGTAATGTACCTACATACTTTAAAAAATATATTAAGAAAGCTACTCTATTATGACTCTGTTCCGAAACTGATGTCTGATGTGAATGATGTCAATCCATTAATCAGACAGTGCCATACTTGTGTACCCTTTTAGTTCGCGAGGCGTCATCTACTTCTAAATACAATATCATTGATGCAAAGCAAAAAGAAATACGATTTTTTGGTATACTTGAAACCTGGAGGACTATTTTAATTCCTTCCCTCCACAACAAAAGTCAGGGCTTCCAAATTATCTCAATACACTTCAGTACGTCCTACGTACGTCATTCAGCGACAAAGGCCTTTGTGAAAACATAACGGAACTATTTCGGTAGCCCTGATGCCGGATGAAGATAATATGGTAACCCTACTTCGTACGAGTAGCAACATGACCCATTTCACATTGATGTGGGCGACAAAAAGCTGTCATTACCAGACTTGATATCAGGCCCTACTCTGATAAATGATCTGTATTTTTGACTCTTAGCATTTTCATTTTCTTATCTATTCCGAGAGCAGCACATAAAAAACCGGCCAAGTGCGAGTCGGACTCGCGCACTGAGGGTTCCGTGCCAATTTTAACTGAATAAGGGTTGACAGCAAATATAACATTGTTTTCAATAGTGTTTGTATGAAAAACAAAGTTATTTTGCGGATGTTGAAAATGTGCTATATCTCAAAAACTACTAGTTCGATTCCATCCAAACTAATTTTCGTTGAAATTGTTTGTTATGATGTACATTACGTATTTTTTTCAAAATTTACACTAGCTTAGTTTAGAAGTTAGAGTGGGGGGACGCCCATTTTACCACTTTGGAAGCGTCTATCTATCAAACGTTACACTTTAAAAGAATTTGGCTATAGGAACCTCTATGTAATTTTAAAAGACCTATCCGTAGACACCCACGCATTTTTTTTCGGTTTTAGTTTAATGTATTTAGCCCCCCCTTTAATTATTATTGTTTTTGTATGAGAATCGTAAAGCGGTTAACAGGATACATCTTACTACCAAATTTCAACAGTGTGATGCTTATAGTTACAGAATAAAATGGCTGTGATATACGGCCGTACAGACAAACAGATAGACAGACTTGACGAAACTATGAGGGTTCCGATTTTTGCCATTCGGCTATGGAACCCTAAAAAGGTGCTGTTTGAGGAGCTTGATACCATCTTTCTGGTTCAGTTCGTACTGTCAGTAATTAATGTATAATATGTTTTGATACTAGATGACGGTGAAGATTGGGTATAAGGTATTGATTGTCCATTTTTCTATTTATTACATTCTTTTAATGTCAAACGAATCAATGAGACTGAATTGGAAAGTATGTTTCATTTAAATATCTCCATGCTACGTAACGTCCCGGGAGACAACATTAGGCATCACTATAAATAAGATGTCCGTGTGTTTGACAAACCTTCTTCTTGTCATTTAAAGACGTGGCTGTGTTTTGGGCACTCCTTTGGGCACAGACGTAAGCAAATAGCATGGAATGATTCAAAAATAACAATATAGTCTTGGCTACATACATAGTAGGGTCCTCCAGAGTGGTATTGAGCAGACTGCCTGGATTGGCTATCGAATATTAGACCGTAATTGTACTTTAATACAAGGAAAGGTTGGGTAATCAGTGAAACCTTAATAACATTATAAAACGATTTTTTACATGAAGAATGCGACGGATTAAGTTAAGAAAAAGAAATAAGCATAACCAGATCTTTTGCTCCAAAAAAATAAAAAAGGGATAAGGTGATTGAAGTGAGGTATGGATGATTCTTTTAAGTACACGCAAATGTATAAATAACACTATATCTAACTTACAGTTGACTATTTCACAGGTATAGACAAGCTTGTGGAAAGCGAAAGACAGTTTTATCACTAAATCGTTCGCTTTAGTAATGTAATTTTGCTTATCTAAGGACACAACGTAAATCTATTCGCTATGAGTACACACTACCGTTATTAAAATAATGGAACAAACCCTGTCACTGCCACTGCGCAGCGAGAAAGTGTGCAAAATAAACTTTATTGACTCAAAGCGGACGAGTTTGGGTGGGTGAACGGGGAAGCGGAGGGACTGTCATACCCATGTTTGACAGATCCAGTTTTACCACCTTAAAAAAAAGGTTATCAATTCAATGTGTATGTATGTGATATCATTGGAATTTAAAAATATTTAAGTATGTTGATCTGTTAAGACTTCCAAGCACGTTGCAAAATTTCGTAAGAGTATATGTTTGTTGTTTTACGATATGATTCTTTTTTAATTCAACTGAGGTAGTGAACATTTTATTGAAATATGGGTTAATAACTAGAAATCATGATGATGAAAAATAATTTGAAAATTTAAACCGCTTTAATAAACTGACTAATAGCTTTAAATGATGTGCGTAGACTTCAAATAAATTTGTTTCTCTTACGTAGCCGGCAAATGCGTTATTTAAAGCTTTTTAGTCAGTTTTTACAAATATATTTTTTTATTATCATAACCGAGTTTAACCTTACAGTTGGATTGTCAGTCGAATCCGTGTGTCACGAGCGTAACATTTTTAATTCTCGGAGACTAGTAACGATGTTTTAATGACGGTCCGGTCTTTCTTGAAAGCAAGGCATCGAGCGGCTTTAAACAAACTTTGTAAGCACAATTTACAATTACTTTGATTATATTGTAAGCCCGCGGTTAAGCAATTTTGAGTTTACACGCAGGACTGATTTGGTTAGCAAAAAAATATAAATAAGAAAACACTGTGAGAAAAAGCCTAACAAATACAAAGGTAGATGGATAAATGGATAATTTCGTGATTTAGATAACTACACATAAATACGTAATTTGATGAGAATACCAAGGTACTTATTTACTTTTCAAGAGATCGTGCTTCTTACCGTTAGCGCATTCGTGTAGCCGGCTCAAACCTTGTTCTTTACAGCAAACCATTGAGATCTATCCAACCAACCGTATAAGAATGAATTAACAGAGAATAGTTAGTTACACTGTAAGTTACAAAGGTAGGTACCTTAAGTGCATCGATTTTGTATGTTAGTAAATTACAGAATAGAAACGATCGAAATCGATGCAGACGCGCGTTAGTGCCGATGCAGTCGCATTTAGTACATAATTTGTCAATGTCCAGCAACAGGCAGGTTGACATTTTGCAACTGCATCGATGCTAAAAGTCGCAGTGTGTAAAGGGTCATAATGTTAAGTGTAAGTCAAGACACCCTAGACCTTAGCTGAACGCCGGTGCCAAAAACTTTACAGGGAGTTCCTGCAAAAGTTAACTTATTTTGAAATGCAAGATGGGACATTTCGCCAGAATAAGGAGTTACAGTTTCGCATAAATATGGTAATATAAGTAAAGAGGTTGTTGAAGCTTTGCGAGCAGCTTATAATATTACTTCGTGAATAATGATTTGTAATTCCTAATCAAGTTTCAAATAACGTAAGGTAACGCTTTTGATAGTTTTTTATTTTTTATTTGCTATAATGTTAGTTGGATGCTAAATTAATATGGGATAAAATTTTGAACATGGTTTAAATCATAAACAGGTATGTACTTACAAATAGGTATCGCAAAACTAGAACTAAATCATAATTATATTTTTTCTGCATCTTTCTGCTTTTGAGTTGCTTAGGGCCGATTATAACAACGTCAGATGAGACTTATTTATTTATTTATTTTAACTTTATTGCATTGAAAGTTGTAAACTTAGCGGTTTTAATACTTTGAGGCATTCTTTACCAGACAACCGCTTAAAAATTCGATTTAATATCCGACCGAATAATTGGCATAATACGACCGATTTTAAAAAGACATTTACATAAATGATTGCTGTCAAACAGCTGACTTTTTCTTAAATGAGGCGTATTGTATTTAATTCGACGAATGCAAATAATATTCTCAGACGTTGGAAAATTCAGGCCTTAGTTGTTTGACACTTTTATGTTAGCTCAACGTGCAGAGCTGTATAAAAGCTGGCAACAAGAGCATAATAATATTACGGATTGCGGCATTTTAAAGATCAATCAATCCTCAACCACATTGCGGCTTAAAATCTGTCTATTTATAAAAAAAACAACCAATATTTTGTTCATAGAAGCCACGAGTACTTAATCATATAGAAAAAAATACACAAGTAAAGACATTCAATATTTTCCCAGCCTTCTGCCACCGAAATAAGACAACAACTTCCAACATTTATTTAACAATACACCGAATGTCTCCACTGAGAGCCCATATCCAGTGTCGTTGCACCTTGCCGAGCTATTTTCGGCCTTGTATGCTTCCAATAAGGGATATTTATTTATCTACTTCAAACACGTGCATTAACTTGAGCGCATTGTTTACACTTTTAATAACGATTGTGATTTAATACGAGTGCTCTTAATGCGTCTTACTGATTGTTCGGAGCTGATATTATGATTATTATAAGTGTAGGTTTTGTGTTTGTTTGATATTAGATGTCGCAGTTGTCTTTTGTAGCTTTTTGTTACTTATGATTACTTAATAAGTTCAATGTCCTTTGCCGAGGATAATAAAATATACGTGAAGCCAACTTACTTTTGCCAATAAGATACCTAAAAGTAACGTTTGTTGCTTTCATATCTTGCAAAATTTAGAACACAATGTCTTCGGGATAAATTAATATCTATATGTTATAGAAAATTTATGATATCCGTCATTGTATACAATTCCTTGGAATTGAATATAGTTCTTAAAATCACCCGAAAATGTGTAATGCAAATTATATTAACACATTTTCTAGGAAACTTCTTTATTTCATAAACAGCAGACGGAAATGTTTTATATTTAAATTAATTGTAACTTTTTAGTTTCAATGAGAGCCTTATTGAAATCTCTGATCCTTGAATCAGAATTAAAGATATTAGATACTGTGTTTTTGTTACATAATCATCTTACTAAGCGCCTTATTAAAGTCTCGATTCTCCATATAAAATCTTGTTATATTTACTTTCTTCACAAATAGTCTTCCTTACTATCATTTCTAATACGATATTGGAATTCTATAAAATTCCTAGGAAATTTATGTATTTCCCAGGAAATTTATGTATTGTCCTGAATAATATCTGAATAAACATTTTATAAATTTACTAAATAAAAATAATATATTTTTTTAAATAAATATTAGTCACCATTCACATACATTGCTCTGATCTCAAAGTAAGTAGCTTGTGTTATGGAAGTCAGACACAACAGCAGTACCACAACACCCAGACCCGAGACAATATAGATTTGATTTCTACATTGACTCGACCGGGAATCGAACCCGAGACCTCGGAGGGGCGACGCCTTGAAACCCAGCGTGCTTAGAGCCACTACACTGCGGAGGTCGTCAAATAAATAGCTTCGGAAATTGTATAACATTTACATATAACAGGTGATAGATACAACATACGTTATTTATTACACTGCTTTTATGATGTATTTGAAAGCACAGATCTGACAATAATAGTATTCAGGATCCGTTGCACCTTGTACATTTCAGTATTTTACTCAAACCGTATTGCTATTATCGCTTTCCTATTATTACCATCCAATACACTAAAACGAAGCCTGTGCTTAACCTCAAACGGACCAATCACACTTACCTCAATAGACGTACTATCAGTCTTGTAGCCAGATTGATTTAAGTACGACTGTTATATTACTATCGGCACACCTCGCTGACATTACCCCTTGAACCTTTTCTGTTCCGTGACATTGCGCTGTAAGACCTCGGTGTCTCAGTTTATGAGCCATAAGTGACCACACGTTCTGTCCTGAATGGGACTGGCCCTTCTTCCATAAAAATTGTGTCACGTTTTTCTAAACGGCTGTGATTTTTTCCGAGATAACGTGCTAAATCTTAATAAGATAACTTAGTTTAATCTAATAGTTTGGAATTTTTAACACTCAAAGTGTTATTTTTGTATTCTTATAAGATGAATACTGTTGCAAAACAGACGGGTAGATAGCGCTGACGTCATGCGTAATTGCGTAGCCATAAGAAACCGAAAATTTCGCGTGGTTGGACTGTCAGCACGGTTTCTCAATTGGAAAGAGCGTTGGCCCGGTTAGCCAGAAAGATGCAGGTTCAAGTCCCGCCCGTGCGCAAAATTTGGTTTCTTATTTTTCATGTTTTAGCCATGCATCCATAAGAAGGGGTAGATGTATAAAATATCAAATATTAGACGTATGTAATTATCTCTGTAACGCAATTCTATGAGTTGCTTTATTCTCCAGGCATTCGGTTGGGATTAAGAGCAGTTAGATAAAAGTTGACCATGGTTCACCCCGCGTTCTGCCCAGCTTAATTTTATCTAGTAGCCTAGTAGTGAATGTTTTACTGATACACAGGGACTTCAAAGTGGCGTCGCCATGAAACCTAGCATGCTTAGAGTTATACCAGGTAAACCAGGGGCTCTATTTTTAATCACCCCCTTGAATATGGCGTGTGATTTTCGATCAAAATCAAATAAAAACTCAATGGAAATCACCCGAAATATAGACGTTAGTGCTCACGAAATTTAGTTATTCTTTTTTTTTATCACTCCCGAGTGGAATTATACTAATTTTCATTGGGAAATTGGACATTAATCAAATTATATCACACGCCATCTTGATGCAAGTGATTCAAAAATAGGGGCCCAGATCGTCGGATCATATGAACGATACGTTTTGGCGCCAGATATTGGATAAACTAAAAATTATTAAACCATGGTCAATTTAGCCTTAGGGTGCGTGCTATAGCCATAGCTCAATGACGCCGGCAAACGCGCCTTTTACGCCAGGAATTCCACAATCAAGATGTATTACGACTCGATTCTAAACTGTAAGGTATTTTCTTATTAAGTCTGCGGTGGAAGTCTCAACAAAATTTACCTACTTGTCGTAAACCAAATCGCGTTTGAAAAAGCTGAGACGAAATTATTGTTTTCGTGATGTCATCGCATCTACAACACATCTACTTCACCTTTCAAGAAAAAAACTGTTTAAAAGTGTTTTTAATTATAATGAAAAATTGTTTTCAATCCATAAAAACACGAATTCACCAATTTTATCTCAGCGTTTTCCTAATCGTGATTTTGTGATCGACGGGTAAAACTAGTCCAGACTACCGCGCCTGAGTCGTCATAGTATAGTTCTGTTTTCCTTGACTTCATAGGCACCAAAAGTTTAACCCTATATGGGGTGCGTCAAACTCTTGAATAAAGCAGAGACATAAAGATTTTTCATGTAAGCAACAGGTGCCTACATATTTTATAAGACGTATCGTTACAACTTTTATTATAAGGTAACTGCTTTATGCTGTTTTCCTAGCATGCCTTTGCCCGCGTGTATTTCCCATGCAAACGTTCCTTTTCCTCCTAATTTAGGCATGTTTGAAATCAAAAGGTATTTCATCTTTTCAAAGATTTTAATGTTAATAAAGAGATACAGTCAATAGCTTAGAATATTCTTAACACTCACGGTGTTATTTTTGTATTCTGCACACACGGTAGCTCGATTGAAAAGAGCGTTGGCCCGGTTTGCCAAATGTTGCGGGATCAAGTCCCGCCCGTGTGGAATTTTAGGTTTTTTGTTTCATCAAGAATAATATTGAATCTCTTTCGTTTTTCGCAAATAATTTCAAATTTAATCATATAAAAATGTATTGCAAAAAAGCCGCTAGAAATCATACCCAAAATCACGTAGGCGTAAACTGATATAAATTTCTTTAGAGCATATCAAATTAAAATGGACACCAATATGAATTTTCTCACACACATTTTTACGAAATTCCTTTTAATAAAGTAGGCAGGTTGATATTATTAAAAAGCTTATCTTATACATCTCATACATACTAATGAAAACTACATGGGAGGTGTCACAAGAGTAAAATTCAAATTTCTTGCGTTGTGTCTTCATCTTGTTGACCGTAGGGCCGCTTTCACCTTTGGCATAGAACAACATCACTTCAATACGTATAACACCAGTAGTCGACAACCTTTGGCAAGCCATTCCATGCATATGGCATCCGATATTCTGAAAATAAAAGTTTTTTTTTAATTTCTAGATTTATATTAATGAATAAAGGAAATATTATTATGAGAATTTCGATTGCTTGCAGAATTAGACGATATCCGTGGTATAGTGGCTAAGCACGCTGGGTTTCAAGGCGTTCAAGTTCAAGGGCCGCTCCGAGGTCCTGGGTTCGATTCCGGATCAGGTCAATGTGGAAGTCATATTTTTTACATTGACCCGACCCTGGGTGTCTTGGACCACGGTTATGTCTGGTTTGCATAACACAAGTGTTCTGTAAGTTTGCACTTGTGCATTGGCTACTTACTTTGGGATCAGAGCAATGTATGTGATTGGTGTCCAAATATTTATTTAAATATTTTTCTGTCAGTTCCCTACTGAAGAGTTGTCCTTTTCGCGCGCAAATAATGTAAAATAGATAATTTAATTCACTTCTAGAAAGCTACATTGTTCTTATGTGTAAAAAATATATTATCTAATAGCTATCTATTAAAACTAGCGAGTTTTCATGCAGTTCCATGTAAAGTAGCGTGTCGAGCTTTGCCGTCGAATGGCCCGTCATAAAAGTTTAGACGACCTCCGTGGTGTAGTGGCTAAGCACGCTGGGTTTCAAGGAGTCCCCGCTCCCAGGTTCCGGGTTCGATTCCCGGTCGGGTCAATGTTGAATTCAAAATTTTCGAGATTGTCTCGGGTCTGGGTGTTGTGGTACCACCGTTGTGTCTGATTTCCATAACACAAGTGAATAAGCTACTTACTTTGGAATCAGAGCAATGTATGTGATTGGTGTCCAATATTTATTTATCCAATATTTATTTATTAGTTTGAGTGCAAAGACTTCATTAAAAAACTGTGGCCCTATTCCATACTTGATAACAGTGGTCTACTGTCACATTCACTCAAAAGGTTGGCGACCGCTGGTGAACATCATTTCAATTCGTGTACGCCTTTTCTATTGGCGATGACACTTCAATCTAGTGCGATATGTGGTACCACAAACAAAGCATTGTGCAACCCACAAAAATAGTTTGGGCAAGCGTGATCCGGGTATCTACTTATTTTGACGAAAAGGTCACAAATATGTTGGTGAAAATGCATTCGGTATTTCATTTAAGTTTATTAAAACCTTATGAACTGCACGATTTTACTGAATTTTATTTTTTTGGATTAATGAATTACTTTCCTATTTACAATTCTCAAAGGATTATTGTAAACACGTCCAAATTTACCAATACTAGGCTTTTTTTAGTACATTCGTTTTACCGTACTCTTATTCTTATTATTAAAATTTATTTTATCTTTTCTTATTATTATAATTTATTCTACTGTTAGTTATACAATTCGCGGACTTAATACCTTGAGGCATTCTATACCAGTCAACCGCTTGGGAATGTAGAGAGGCTAATCAGTAGTATTATTCTTCCGTTAATGGATAACGGAAGAATAATACTACGAAAGTCAAAAAATATATGAAAATAAACACTTTCAGTGAGTGATTTTTTTTCTTGTCGTGAGATTTATTTACTTCAGTTGATTCATTATAACCTCATCCAAACGAAAATTAAGTTGCCCTTTGCCTGTTCAATCAAAAGATAATCATCTGACTCTTCAAACCCTTCTAGCGTAAAATTAATTACTCTGCAGAACCCTTTTATAATAAGATGTGTGAACCCTAAAACAGAGAACCATTGTAATAATGTTTGTTTAAGGAATTACGCGCTTGAGATTATTGAATTTATAGTTTCTGTTGACAAGAGTGATTTCGCTTTATTTAAAATAAATAGAAAACAGATCCAACTTAAGTAAAGATAAACAGTTTTTTTTATATTAAAATTTGATAGAAAAAACATAAAACTTTGTACAGAGAAATAAAAAACTGAAGGTAGGTAGGTACGGTCAAGATCTCTTACCACTTTTAACGAATATCGCTTGCGCACACAAATAAAATAGGCGTCACTACAAACAAAAGACGACGCGAGGTACAAGCGATTTTGGGTCTTAAGGCGGTTAGGCCTGACCGTTTTTATCCGAAACCAAACTTAAGCGAATTAAAAAGTACACTAAAGATCTAAGGTTCTTTTTTTGGGTCAAATGACGAATGAATGACGATTTTTTTTTGTGGTTGTTTTTGGCGTAAATTGGGACAGGATGATTATCTTTAGTAGAGTCAATTAAGTAATTCTAATCACGTCTCTCATTTGTTTTTAATTCATTCTACACCATTAACGACCAAGTAATTTAAGTAACGTTTAGACCAATCTTAACTTTACTGCATATATTTACCCAAAATTACGAAACCAAATCCCATATATTCAACCTGTTGTACAAGCAATTAACAACGAGCTTAAGCATAAACAACACAATATAACATTTCCTACAAGAACCCCGATGTTTGCTTAGCCACGATAAATTGTAAGTAATTAAGAATGATGCAATCTCTGATCTTAGTTAAGCACGATCATAGTTAAAGAAAAAACGCCAACACAAACAACGTGTAAATACTAGCGGTCCCAGCGAACCCGGCCCCGTCCGGCTTCGGCACTATTTTATAGGTTACTAGCGGACCCAGCGAACTTCGCCCCTAGCACCGTCCCGCCCCGGCCCCGTCTCGCCCAGCCTCGTAATTTTAAAAGTTAAGAAAAACACTAATTGATCAGTTATCGAGCGGGATGAAAAATTATCAAATCACTGAACTGGCTATAATACAATAGGGGTTGGTGAATATAAAAGTAAAAATTTAGAGTTATATACTTGTCAAAACAAAATAAGGGCCACGAGGTATTTTTTTTTTCATTTTGGTGTAAATTATTAAACATTTACATATTGAAAGTAGTAAAATATTGAGTATACAAAATCTTTGATACCTAAACTTTTTAATATTGTAGTATTCATTTAATGCTGGCAACAATTTTAAATAAAATTTGATTTAAAATTCTTTTTGAAAATTTTGATTACATTATCTTTGACGTTTTGCTTTCCTTAGCTTCTTGGTTTATTAAAAATTATCAGACTTCATTGATATCTCGAGTCAGAAACATCTTTTGAAATATGACTCAAGCACGCAGGCGTCACAGATTTTGAATAGCTCTTTGAGAAAATCCCAATTGCAAACCCACAGATCGCTGCAAATGACCTTCTTCAATCATTGTAACGGCTCTGGTTGCTGTCAGCGAGTCCATATGGACTGTGGGCGATCTGTGGGTTTGCAATTGGGATTTTCTCAAAGAGCTATTCAAAATCTGTGGATTCGTTTCCAAGAGACCGGCAGAAGAAGAAGAAGAAGACCTGGTTCAGGCAGAGTTCGCATTACAACAGCTCAAGAGGATCGTTACATTCAATTAAGTGCGCGCCGAGATCGCACAACGACGGCCCGCAAGCTGCAAAATCGTTTACGGCTCACAACGAGTACTCGTGTCAGTGACCAAACTATTCGTAATCGATCGATTGCATGAAACCCAGCAGGCATCAAGAAGGCGAGTTGTCCGTGTTCCACTAGCCAGAAATCATCGTGCAAATCGTTTAAGATTTTCCCGTCAACGTTTGGACTGGGACATAAACCAATGGGGCATGGTGCTCTTCACAGACGAATGCAAAGTTATTTTTTTAACGACGATCGGCGTATTAGAGTATTGAGAAGACGCGGCGAGAGATTTTCAGAAGCCTGCATCCATGAAGTCGATCGTTTTGGTGGTCCAAATGTATTGATTTGGGGCGGGATAAGACAAGATAAGATACACGGTAAAACTGAGCTCGCTATATGTTATGCTAAATGAGGGTACTGTTACTGCTCAGCGGTATATTGAGGAAGTTGTCAGACCACATGTGATCCCATTTGCCCAGCGAGCGGGTCCTGGATTCATCTGGATGCAAGACAATACTCGTGCACACACGGCTCAAGCGACTCGGTTTGTACTGGAAGCCTCTCAAATTCAAATCTTGCTGTGGCCGGCGAACAGTCCGGACTTAAATCCAATAAAGCACATGTGGGATCAGTTAAAAAGAAGAGTAAGAGACGGTGATCAGGAAATCCAAAACCAACAGCAACTCATCAACGCTGTTAAAAGGGCCTGGGAAGAGATTCCAATGGAAAATATCAGGCATTTGATTGAGAGCATGCACTCCAAGCTTCAGGAGTGCGTAGCAAAACGAGGGGGCATACCCGTTACTAAAAGATGAGCATGGAGTATTTTCTTTTGCTTTCAGTAACTTTACATTGTTTTTATTTTTAACCTTTAATTTGTTTTTACTTTCAAAAGCAAATAAACTTTTTAATCATTATTATTGGAATAAATTTATTGGTTTACACGGTAAAAACAACATTAGTTTTCGTTATGGAGACAAAAAAATATATATCGGTTTTATAATTTTCATTGTACAGACAAAATATCTCGTGGCCCTTATTTTGTTTTGAGTAGTATATGTATTTGTAATGCCATATATTAAAAAGATAAAAACAAAAAATTTCGTCCAAAAATAAATAAAAAAATGGGTTAACAACCCTTATAGGGCTAAGAAAAATAGATAGTAGCCGATTCACAGACCTGCTGAATACGCATAAAAAATTTGGTAAGAATCGGTAAAGCCGTTTCGGAAGAGTACGGGAACGAACATTGTGACACGAGAATTTTATATATAAGATATCCTATTCAGGGCTAAGACTAATCCAAGTTATAAGTGGTACTAGCGGTCCCCCGCGGCGTCGCCCGCGTGAATTTCGGATTTACTGTAAAATATTTATTGAGAGCAACAATTTTCTTTAAAATGAAATGCTCGTGATGATTAATTATGCCAATTTTTAATAAAAATAAATACGGGTGTGTACCTAAACACCTTTGAAATAGTACACTATTTTTTATCAAAATGAACATAAAAAAGTTTGTAGTGACTAAACCATATTAGTTATATATATATATATATTATGCTGTCGTGGCTTTTTTGATGCACTTTTCAAAGCAAAGCAAAACAATCCCGTCATACATGCTTTTGATGTATCTTAAATGGTTTACGCTGCGTATGCAACGGAAGCTCTCTAAAAGGAATATTTCCTCCCATTTTTTTTTAAATTTCTTTATGTTGCTCTGCTCTTATAAGTCGTATCGTGATGTTTTATAGCCTTCAGCCAATAAATAAGCTATCCAAGACAAAAATATTTTTTCGAATCAGTCCAGTAGTTCCTGTGATTAGCGCGTTCAAAAAAACAAACTCTTAAGCTTTATAATATTAGGTTAGATAACTAAACCGACTTTCTCTTATGTATTTAAAAGAAAAAGATATCTGGGGTTATTGCAAGAAGAACTGCTGGAAAAATGATATCTTTGGTGAGAACGATACTGCAACTAATTTTGGCGATTAATATTAAGACCGATTTCGCTAAACACGAATGTAATTGACACACAGTAAAAGTGCTCATAATTAACTTTACTATTCAGTATTAAAAAAATGTCCTGACCATGCATTTAATGCAATACCATCCCTCTTTGATAAAGATGATAGAAATGAATTAACTCAGAAACGACGACATCACACTTCCTTTGTGTGCTTTGCTCAATAATTATAAAATGCTAATGTAAATTTAACCTGTAAATGTACCACTGTATGAGCCAAACTCCACCACGTGGGCTCTGGGCGTATTGGTGGAGGGGTGTTTGCAAGGCAAGTGATTGGTCGCACTTACCTTGCGTAGTTAGGGTATCTGATTAAGCTTAATGACTAATATCAACCCATATTTTCCAGGGCTAACTGCTTAACGTGACTTTGAAGCACGGAGATGCTAGTAAAATACATCACTTCTACATGACATACAAACACGACTGCGCAGTAGGTTGCCCAAATTCGATACCACTACCAAAGCGCCATCACTACTGCACTACGAGCAAATTTATTCTTAACCGACTTCAAAAATAAAAAGGGTGTTCTCAGTTCAACCTGTATGTTTGTACGTATGTATGCATGTTTGTAAACATACGAATATCCCGCCTTTGGATAAGTCTATTTTGATGCGGCTTTAACTAAAGTATTTATTTCACTGAAAATAAGGTTTAAGTAACAATTTTAGTCCAATCAAGTACATTGTATCTTGAGCAATAACTAAAAACTTCGATTTGAAGTCGGTGCAGATGTCAACCTTAACGTACCTACTGCAGCAGTCTACTTACGCACATCATGAACCGACTCCAAATGAGTTTGTTTCTCTTGTAATTGGCATTATTTTAGTTCTTTGTTTGTTTTCGAATTCAGTTCAATTTTTATATATTTTTTAACACCCCATATTGTTGGCTGTTCAGATTAGGCTGTAGTCACTATCAGTTAACAGGACAGAAGATGGTGGCTCTGATTGCATTCGAAATAACACCGTAATGAACCACTTTAGGTGACGGAATTTTGATCACTTTAGTTCTATCTCTAAGAAATTAAGTACAAATGTGACGTCATTAGTATTTTGAAGTCACTTGAAAGCTCCAAAGTGAAGAGATCTGGGGTCAAGAATGAGTCTATAAAATTTTATGTGGCGTTGAGTTTAATAGATTGTAAAATCTAGAATTGGTTTTATGAAACCGTTAGAATAAAAACAAATGAATGTTAATTGAATACTTACCCGTTTTTTAGGCTGAAATATGGTCTCGCATTTGATTATAAATAAAAAAACGATACTTGCGTAAAATTTAAATATTTATATTAGTTCCTAGCCCAACATTTATTAATATACACTTCTATCATTTAAGTCTTGCTATTGATAGAAAATTCAACATTATTATGTTTATTTTACCTCTCATAATTACACATAATAAACAGCGAGTTTCTGAGGGCACGTTAACTTTAAATAATACTTCTATAGATCTTGTTAAACATATCGTATAAAGAAATAAATATCATAGTTTTTAAGTTTTTGCTTATTACAATTTAACCAATTTTATTGTGTTGTGCAGTTATAAAGAGTATTTATCTGTGAGATGTTGCCACTTTGTGAAACCAAAACTATCAAACTGAATTTCATATCGCAATTTAAAGTACACTTGTGAACAAAATAACCTAAGATAAAGGCATTTTGTCTTGTAATGTGATAAAATGAATTTGTAATCTAAGATGAACACGATATTTTATATTTATTGCCTCTAAAAGGAAAATTCTATGAAGAAAAGTAAAAATAATATGAGAATATAAAATTAACAATTTAATGGTCTGAATAATATCCCAAAGTTAATGTATAATCTTAGGAGCACTGTATGTATTTACAACATAGAAAAATTCTTATCACTATTTGCTTTCTGATAGCTAATAGAAATACTCAAAAACTATGTTATTATCCAAATTATAAACAACTCAGCACTCGAACCCAAAACTTTAGCTTTAGTAACATTGCCTTCACTCCACTATAAGCAAGTTGACCCATCACCATCATTAATTAACCTACTTTGTAGGGATATTAGGTAACTGGATCGCTATCGCTTTGCAATTTTAAGTTTATGAGCGTAATTAACACATGTTTTTTTCGAGCCACAATACACAGCGAGACGCAACTGCAACGAAACATTGTTTTATTGGAAACTAGCGGACCCAGCGAAATTGGTTTTTCGCCCCCAGACCTGTCCCGCCCAGCCCCGTAACTTTAAAAGTGAAGCGGTCCCAGCGATCATTTCTTCGCCTCGGCTCTGTCCTGCCCCAGACCCAGCCTGTCAAAATATCCTCCTCCTGGTTCTAACCTAACTCCCAACCATTTCGCTCTGGCCCCGTCCCATCCCAGCCCCGGTCCCGTTTTACGGGAAAAAAATATCCAAGTGCTTTTTTGTTTCAAAGCTATCTCCCTACCAATTTTCAGCCTAATCAGCTTAGTCGTTTTGGAGTTATAAATAGTGTAACTAACACGTCTTTCTTTTATGAATAAAGATTAGTATCAAACTAAAAAGTTGCAGTTTCCGTCACTATTACGTTTTAACGTGATCTAGGTCATACCAACATTGACAGAAATAAAATAAATAGTAAAATTTTGGATACCAATCACATACATTTCTCTCATCCCAAAGTAAGTGGCTAATGCACTTGTGTTATGGAAATCAGACACAACGTTGGTACCACAACACCCAGACCCGAGACAATATAGAAAATTTGATTTCTACATTGACCCGACCGGGATCCGAACCCGGAACCACGGAGCGGCAACGCCTTGACACCCAGCGTGCTTAGCCACTAGACTACGGAAGTCGTCAAACAAAAAATGACAAATAACAGAAAGTTGAGTTGAGAGAGAGTCGTTTTACGATTGCATTCGCATCGCTATTGCTGCCAGGTTACATAACCACTCGACAGAGTTGATAAGCTTTTAAAACTTATAATTACGCACTGTTTTATTTCGTCAATCAAAATATTTGTACATTAACATCACTAACTCTTAATGGACGGCCATTTGATCCGTACATCCAAAGTAATTAAACAAACCGTTATCTTAGCACAAATCTCTTGTACTATTAATTATACTTGATCGAGATAATTTGAAATATTAAGTTAATGAGAATATAAGCCGTCGGCATTTATCATGTTTAATCCAAATTACTGGGTGGGATGAACAAACCCTGTGTGTGTTTATTAAACTGATGTTTTCAATTAAAAACGTGCTTTTAAAAATATTGCAGGTAGCACTTTTGCTTTTCTGAGCGCTGTGTCTTTTTTTTCTTTCTTTTTTTCTGTTGGTACTTTAATTTAAAATATAATGAAATGTACTATGTATTGATGCAACTTTGTATAATGTTCGGAAATATAAATTCCATGAAAATTGTTATTATTTTATTATTTTAAAAATTCAGGTTATTTCACTTTTTCGTACAATTAATTTTAGATGACATAACTTTATATCAATTTGGCATTAAAAATCGGTTTCACAAAATGAAGGCAAATGTAATTAATCAAATAAATGGGTGTGTAATATTTAATTCACCTATGACCTTCCATTAGTTGGGATAATGACGTAGGTATATTTCGCAATTGGTGTAACACAATATACTAGGATGGAGGCAGCCTTATAATTTTGTTTATGTTCATACGCCAAAAATATAACTTGACACCACGACACCTAATTTAAATTATCTCATTTTTCACTCATCACCACATAATTTGAAACAGATCCCAAGTCAAAATTTGTTTTGTTTTATGTGATGCAGGGGCAGATATTTGATGAGCACATTTTTGCCTAAGTAATTCATGTTTATATGTATTTAATTCAAAAAATATTAGAGACGCCTAAGCCTGCTGTGTCTATTTTATCTATGGCTAAACCAAAAGTAATTGCATGATCTACGATTGTATGCAAATCTGACATGATTATTTCATATGTCACGGCGTTGCGCCTACACGTCTTACCGTTTTGATTAATTTGATTATTATGGGAGTAGAAATTGTATTGCTTTCGCGTCGACTTAACTGTCAGTGGTTCTCAAAGTGAGCGAGGCCAATGCCTACTGAGAGTCTAACTAAACACTTTTCATGCCACCTAATTGGCTGCACACAGGATGTTGTTTTGGTCAGTGACATCCGACTCGGAGATGATAATATGAGTTATGCTTATTCAAAAAAAAACTTTTAATTATATGCAAGTTTTATAAAAGAAAATCTCTTCACATCATTCTAAAAAATCATGATGACAGAACTTATAACAGGTAATTCGTAGCTTCTTTAAAAACTGAGTTATAAGGGTTAAATGGCCAAATCCCCCCCCCCCCCCTCCTGTAATCACTAAAAATAAGTAATTTAACTAAAAAAAGTAAAAGCCGACTTCAAAAACAATCACTTTGACCATCTCGAGCATCAACAGCCAGAGCACAGACACCAAAAAGATATTGTTTGCCTAAAAAGGATTCTTTTCCTTTAAGGGGTCAAGAGTTTATTTAAGACTGTTTTGTGCATTTTGTTTTTTTTTTGTTTCAAAATCCTTAATCGGTTTTTTTGACATTATAAATGAGAACCTAATTTGAAAAAATTTATGTGGAATCTTTGAAACAGTTGGGGCGGGCGAAGAAACAAGTTTGAGAGCCATTGCAAGTAGAGTAATGGAATAGCACTTTCTTTCGCTTTGTAGCAAAGGGTCAAAGGGAAAGAGAATTTCCATTCCGACGCACACCAGCCGTATCAAACAAGGCTACTTGTCGTGAGTGAGATATGAACTCGTTTTGTGTTTACAAGCAAATAGGTCAGGAGGCCTACTACGGAAAACAAAATCTGACAATATTTCGGATTAAGGATTGCATACGAATGCTCCGGATCCACAAAACGATGATCGTATTGACAGATTTCGTTAATCGTAGTATGCACTCTGTAACCAAAATGAAAACAATACTTATCTGTTGATAAACAAAGAGATATCTTTGACGACGCGTTTGGTGTATTGGTTAGAGCTCCTGACTAGTACGCCAGCCGTCGCGGGTTCGAATCCCGCAAAGGGAAAATGTTTGTGTGATGAGTACGAACATTTGTACCTGAGTCATGGATGTATAATATGTATTTAAGTATTTATGGGAGACGCCCCCGTCATAATCGTTGTATGGGATTCGTAACACAAGGAAGAACATTCCTAACTTCGAAACCACGGCAATTGGTGTGTTGTCTGGTGCATATTTATTTAATTATATTTGTTATATCGGTATTGTATAAGCACCTTGCTCTGAATGACCCCTGAAGCTCTATTTTTGAATCACTCGATTGGATGTGGCGTGTGATTTTTGTTCGAAAGCAAACACGCAATTGACTGACTTTTTGGAATCACACCTGTGTGGAATTAAAGTTTTTTTTTTATTAAAAAAATTAAAATGAAGTAATTTGAGAACGATTACTAATTTTATTTATTCAAACTTTTTTTTACAAGTTTTCAATTACTTTGCAGAATGCTCTCAACTACCGCAAAAGTATTTAGTTAAAGTCTAACTTTAAAAAAAAAACATCCGATTTGAAATGACAATGAAATAATATATTTCACAAATCTGCAAACGTGTTGTTGGATCAAAGTGGCTTGCATAGTTATCTATTCAAAGTATTTAAAGATTGCGTTGTTAAAGTCGTGGAGCCTTAATCCGGAAGGTATTAAATCGATAACTTCTCATTGTGTAAACGAGTAAAGAATTAGGAAAATACTCAAGCACTGTAGTAAGGTCAAATAAATATAATCTAACAGTAACTGTGACCGCTATCTCAAGCAGATTTATCTCCATATAAGGAGAAATATATCGTTTACTCTAACAACTTAACGACTAAATTGCAAGCTAGGGTTATAAACTACCGGCCGTTAGAATGGCCTGTGGCTTATATTTTACCAACTGGATTCTACTTAAGTACTACCAAGTGCTTACAGATCAAAACGCTAGCACTTTTTCTCAAGATAACAATAATGTACTAATGATACGTAAAAAGAAGCTACCGTTACGATAAATGGCAATAAAAAAGCTTATTTGTTATTATTATTTACATTATTATAATCATTTATCCATAAAACACTTATTTCTACAAATATTCAATGTCTTAAACTTCCTAAGTCTGTAATATACATACAATTTATTGTAATTGTCATAAAATCGATGTTAAATTATAAACTTCTATAATAGATAAACGTACTCGGGCCCTATTTTTAATCACTCGCCTCAATATGGCTTGTGGTTTCTGTTGAAAAAGTTTCACATTCGAATGTAAACTAGATAAATTCCACACAAGTATGATTTAAAAAAAAAGATAAATTTATTCAATATTTCACGTGATTTTCGTTGATTTTCAATCGATTGTCGAACGAAAATCACTCGTAATATTGACGCGAGCGATTCCAAAATAGAGCTCCTGGCCGTTCCTTAGGTACCGAATTAGAGTAGGATTTATGGAAGCTTACGGAAGGAATTAACGTAAATCTCGTCGCCGAAATCTAGAGATTACCCCACAGAGGATTCGGTAAGCATTGTTAGACTCATATTGAAACCGAGAGTAAAAGGCTGATTTACGCTATACCCTGCCGGCGCCGGGCCGGGCTCCGTTGTAATGTCGATGGGAATTTTTCCGGTTCCGGCACGGTCTGGTCCCAGCACGTTGTAGCATGAATCATCCTTCAGTGTCAATACTGTCTAAAAGGTTTATATTAATAATTACCTCCTGGTAACGGCTGTTAATGTCAACAATTCTAAGTAAGTAAGTATACAGTACAGAAGTGTGATCAGGCGCAGGACCAACAGCTTTACGTGCTTTCCGAGACACGGGGGTGAAACACCGCCATCTTTCAAACTCCGGGCTACCTTGATAGTTTCTGAACAGAAAAACCCAGGTACATATTTTTGGACTGACCCGGGGATCGCACCCGGGACCTCTGGCGCAGCCATCGCTTTGAAGTGCGACCCTCTTACCGCTGTGCTACCGAGACAAGATGTGGATATAAAGTGAGCGTACTTAAACATATATAAATGTTGATCTACTGCTTAATAACAATATTGACTGTGCGCGTTGCCACGTTTGCCAGCAACCGCGTATGTGAGTTCGCATAATCGCACCAGTCGCACGCAGCTGCCACTGTGTTTACTGCAGTTAACTGCATCAGTATATCAGGGCTGACAGGCCTGGTAAACGCATAATAACATGATTTATCGGCAAGATGGGCGAGGTTTGATAGCACATTTATAAAGAAAACAGAAGCATCTTTTAAACATAGCCTCGGATAATAAAATCGTTTTGAGAATGCATTCACACTTAGATGAAAATAAAAGATTACCGTGAATAAAGAAGTAGATTAAAAACGCTGGAAATCCACCACAGCATATAAATTCGTATTATAGAGGAAATCTGTGGTTTATCACATTTGTAAACCACAGCATATAATACAAGGGTGGTATTACAAAAATACTAAACCGGATACAGGCTAATCTGACTGGATGCAGTGTGAGTATGACAAGTCGTTTAGATGGCCAGCCTCTTATCAATTGACATATTATTTGCCCTTCTTTCCTCTTCCACCAAAATTACCTAAGATTTAAAATTACTTTGTTCAGTTTATTGACCTATTCTTTTAAACGTGTCAGCCCTGAATATTGCGATCGCTCTTAATTAGAGGTTGCCGCCATGCTCCTGGGAAAGATAGGGCGCTATTTTTGTTTTATTATGCTATATTTATCTCAATCTCGTAATCACAGTCATTAAAATTTAAACACACTACAAGGACTGTACTCTGTAAGTATCTATAGTTAAGTGTAGACGCTCACGGATCAAAAGGCCGCCGGCGGTCGCATAAACAAAAGCATAACAAAAGACTGTTGATAAACACATCCGTGAGGAATTTGACAACAGTGGTTCTGTTGGACTTATTTGGATAAGTTATATACCCACTTAGGCCCAAAATTACAGCCTGTATTAGGTCAAAGTTCTACTTAAGATAAATTTAATGAAAAAAAAAAGTAATTTATGTTCACTAATCATTTCGGGAAAATACTTTAGTATTTTACAATTTTGATGACCACAAAAAGGTATTTTATCATTTATTTTACTGGTTATGAAATAAGAACAAGCGTCAAAATTCTATAAAAACATTTGATAAGCCAGTCGAAAATTAAAAATCACGTCACGTTTCGTCCGAACTACAGAAAACCACAGATTAACATTCTGGCCCTGTTATTACGTGGATATAAATCGTCGAATAAACTACTCTTGAATGCAAACGGAAATGTCACATGGTTGCATCCATGCACTGAATCCGAATCAGTCAAGTCGCAATGACCCTTCATATTTTAATAGACCGTTACTTTTTAAGTAGAAAAGTATAAATTCGTTAGTAAGCTAACTACTTGGCAGCATTTAAAATTACATTTCCCGCACGACTTGTGTATTTTACAGAAACGCATGCTTTTTACAAAAAAAACGCAAAAGAAACATTTCTATATTATAAACTTAATAAGAGTCTATAATACTCACAGCCTAGAATACAAAACAAGTCTCAAGTGGCTTAGGCAGAATACTACTGCTGTAATTCATAGGAATATTTAATTTCTTCAACAATCTGTCTTGTCGTTTCCAAGAGCATAATTCCCTGGTCTACTACAAATTTTGCGGCTGGCAACTTTGCGCGAACGGTCGTTTCGTATACCGGTTACGTACCTCGATTGCAATTGTTACTGAGGATATGACAGTATTTTGAAAATGTCGCACTTAAGACCGAGAGCAAAAAGGCTTTTCCGTTATTTGCAGTTATTTCTTGACAGTCACTTAATTTCAGCCGTAAAAGTCATTCATTTATGCGAATACTGGCTAGGCTAAAACTGGGCCACTTTTACACGTCACAATATAAACCCTACCACAGCTTCGAGACAATTGTGGGCTAGTGCTGAGAAGAAGCTGCGCAACAAACTCAGTCACTATAGTCAATGCCTCTTTTAAAAAGGTTTACAATGTTCGTAGTGATCGTGCAAGTCCATACATAATTATCTTTTAAATTATCATCTACTTTATAATACTCTTTCATCAAAAGGGTTTCTTTAATTAGTTTTAATAAATTAGCGCAAAGCAAAAAGCAGTAACTTAACGTTGATGCATTCTCATTGACCATACCTCACAGAGAAAGAGGCAAATTAATATATCAAATTCAAAAAATAAATTAATCTAGTTGACGTGTTTGAGATAAAAAGTCTTTACAAACATTTGACCGCGCTGATAAATAACAAATCCTCTAAAAAAAGCGTTTATAGGACTGGTAACGGCTACTACGATCATGCCACATATTGATGGCAATCGCATCGCTATTGCTTTCAAGTTACATAATCGCCCTTTCTTACCTAGCAAACTAGAAGTGGTTTGCGCCCCGCGGGAAATCACCAGATTAATTATAAGAATAGTTTGACAATCCACCATTAAGCGCTTAGCAGTTAAATAAACATTGGTGAAATCATCAGTAAAACATTTTCAATTAGACTTTAACGGTATTTTTTTATAGGAATGTAAATATTGTACTCTATCTATCAATTTTAATTATCAGCCTCATTACCAGCCATCATTATCAGCCAAAGGACGTCCACTGCTGATCATAGACCTAACGTAACCTTGGGGAAAGGATTTATAGTTCTGAAATGAAAGTTGTAAGCATTTATTTGATAGTGCTAGGTACGGACAACAGCACGTCATGGTAAACACTGCGGTATCTTATTCAGTTGTAATAAGGGCTAGTTTGCAACAAAAGTGGGTAACCTGATGTACTGGCTGTACACTGTAAAAAGTGCTCTACCTAAGTCTAAGCAAACACTTTTAAAATCAATTTTAGCCAAAAATACGGACAAAATTACTGGGCAAAAGTTAAACAGTTGTGTATTTAATTATACAGGTCGACGCTTTATCAAAGTAACTTTCCCGTTGCTTCTGTTTTACGTTGTTCCCATAAATAAGTTATTTATTAATGAATGAGTTGTTTAAAGATAAAATAGCCGTTAAGTTTCTCCGCTTTAAGATAACCTTACGAAGCTACAAAGTAACAATCCAAAGCGGACCGTTAAATCGAAGAATTTAAAGGTTGGCGGCATCGACTGTTGCTTTTTTAGGATTTCTATTGCATGAGATAAAGCATATTTACGAAATCTATCGTATAATATACTTAGTAAATAAAGTACTTAGTTTATACAGAGATTGACAATATATTTTAGGTATCAAACTAAAATGAAGTAAAGTTTATAATATAATTTAAAAAGACAATCAATTAATCCAACTTTCGATTACTTAAAAACTTTAGTAAAACTACCGAAAGACAAAGTAGTTGTTGTTGACGCAAAGTATAATTATAAAAGACATTGCACAGTGTGTCGGCTTACCGGCTGGTCTTAATAAACCTAAGAAGATTTGTAGTTGTTTCTCATTGGCGTTAGTAAAAATGCATCCCTTAATTTCAAGGTGTCCAACTGATAAATTAGGAACCCATTTTAAATTAAAAGCTCGTTCTGTTTTACGTCTTTTCGTGCGTAACAGGTTCACGGTAATAAAGATCTCGCCTTGTGTGTATTGGAGCGATGAGATGTCACTGGCCACCTAGAACAAAAGTTTGAAAACTATTTAAGAATAAAACGCAATCGGCCGTGTTGCGTTTAGGAGGGGCTAGTTTAAAAAAGTCCGTTTTTCTTAGCTATTCCAATATTGTAAACAATATTTTCATAACTTTAAAAATGTTTATTTCAAGCAATCTCAGCTCATAATTATATTGGTTACTATTTAAACAAAAATTTACTTATAAATTAATGTTAGTAACAAATTATTTATTATTTACTAATAATTATTTAAAATCATATTTCAATTAAAGTTCATTTCATTTTATTATTATCTTAATATTATATAATTTTAATAATGTCTTATAACTTTTATAATACTGTCAGTGAATAAAACTAATTCACCATCTTATTAAAAAAGATCTCAGTGTTTATTAGATTAGAGAATAGTTAGGTTTAACGATTAATTGCCTACGAAGTATTTGAGTTTTGTGTTTATCTTATTTTAAAATGATTTATTTTGATAAAAAGGAATGTCAAGATTGTTAACACTATTCGACTAGCAAAGAAAACCGGACTTTAGTGACACAGATACTCAAGTGAAGAAAAAATCAAGGAAAATTCTCTTTTTAAAAATGGTTCAATTATCAATGTTAAGGCAATTAATGAGGCGATAGCATTTAAAATAAAAATCTGTATTTTATAAAATATTTAATAACACTTAAAGCAGAGTTTTTTCTCAAAAATTAGAGTCAAAAATTGCAGAAGAAAATTCCGCTTCTATCAAAATATTTTCGCCTTCCAACGTAAAATTCTTAACTTTCAATTGCCGGTTAGCAAATTGCTTCATAATATTCCTTTGGTCACCACTCCTAACTCCTCAAGAGTTAAATATTTATATGTATTAATGTAAAGTAATTGCTCACGCCAAAGTCTTTGAAGTATTCCTTATGCATCATTTTGTTTCTCACCACACTTCAAACCAATTACTACGAAATTTGAACTTTACGAGCGTTTGAATGCGTTAAGAGTTAGCTTGTTTTCTTTGAGAAGCCGACTTATGGTTTTGGATTTCGTTTTGATGTTTATAAGTCAAGCTGACTATGACCACCATAACTAGAACCTGTACATAAAGGACCAACCTTGTGTTTTGGTATTTATTTATAATGGAAGTGTCGACCTTAATATGCAAGGCAAGTTCCAATAAAAAATCGCCCTTACGTGTTTGATGGATGAACGCATAGAGCATAATGACTTTGTTAGTTATTTATATGTTTGTTTTGGAGTAGTTACCGACTTCAAAAAAGGAGGTAATCAATTCAATCTGTATGTATGTGATATTGTTGGAGTTTGATAATATTTAAGTATGTTGATCTGGAAAGGCGTGTAATAAGTGTATGTGTGTTTGTATATTTGTATGATTGTCCACGGATTTCTCATAGCAGGATGATTCTTTTTTAATTCCATTAGTTATATTTTAACTTATAGTACAGTGTGTATTTCATCAAAATCGGTTCAGCAGTTTTTAGATATGGGTAAATAACTAAAAATTTTGAAACCGCATTCAAGAAACTGACTAAAAAGCTTTAAATATCGCATTAGCTATTTACTTCGGACAAACAAATTCGTTCGAAGTCGGTGCATGATGTAAAGCTTCCTACACCTACAGTCTATCATTCATTACCTCCTAATGATAGCTTATGCGATATTTTTTGCTTTTTAGTCGGTTTAATTTTTAAAATATTTTTTATAACCATCCATATCAATACAAAGAGTGCGGTAACGAGCTTGAGACCCAAATTAAACATTAAATCAACTTTAAACCAAAGCAAGCAAAACTAAAAAGCAAAGGTTCATTTATATCAATAAATTCAAATTTTAGAATTGAATTTCATAAATACGTACGCTCCAGTACGAGGGTCAAACTGAAAGTTCTTAGAAAATCAAAAACTGATTACATTAGCCAGTTATTAGTTTTATTATATCTTTTCAAAATATTGTCCATTGACGTCAATACACCGCTGCATGCGATGGAACCACTGGGAAAAGCACTTTGCCCACTCGTCCTTAGGGGTCTCTTCAATGGCATCGCGATACGCAGCCACCGCTTCTTCAGCATTCATAAACCGCTTTCCTTTAAGTTTTTCTTTAATTTTTGGAAATAAATAAAAATCACAAGGCGCGAGGTCGGGGCTATACGGCGGGTGACCCAGTAATTCAACGTTTGATGTCGCCAAATAGTCGATCGTTCGCTTGGCGGTGTGCGACGAGGCGTTGTCGTGGTGAAGGAGGATCCTACTGCGAGGTCGTTTCTCTCGAACTTTTTCCAAGACAAGTGGCAAACAATTGGTAGTGTACCATTCTGCAGAAACAGTTTTTTGATCCTCTAACACAATTGTTGCGAAATGACCTATCCTTCCAAAGAACGAGGCCACCATTTTTTTTCCCGCACTTCGATCTCTCTTCACTTTAGTTGGCAACTCCTCGAAAGGAAACACCCACTGAGCAGATTGTCTTTTGGTTTCAGGATCATAACAGTAAATCCAGCTTTCGTCACCTGTTAGTATGTCGAACACAGCATTTGAGTCACCTCCGTTAAATCTTTCAATCATTTTACGGCACCAATCCACACGATGGAGTTTTTGAGCCTTAGTCAAATTATGAGGTATCCACCGGGCGCAAAGCTTCCTGACCGCTAAATGTTCGTGGAGGATTTTGTGCACTTGACTCATACCGATGCCTAAGCTTGTCCGAATCTGCTGATAGGTCACTCTTTTGTCAGTCTCTATCATACGCCGCACAACACAGATGTTATTTTCAGTCGTCGCCGTAGAAGGCCGTCCCTCACGTACATCATCAGTGAGATTAGTGCGACCACGTTTAAACTCATTAAACCAGTTGTAAACAGTCGCACGAGATGGGGCTTCATCGTGAAAGGCCAATCGTAGTCTATCATAACTTTCTTGTTGACTTAAATGACATCGAAAGTCATAAAAAATCATTGCACGAAAATTTTCTCGTGTTAAATTCATGTTGACGTGACACAGACAATTTTCAATTTGCCGCCAAATCGTAAAACAAATGACAAATGAATGAAATATATACTCAGTAATATTGGCAAAGAGTTCTATTTTCAAATTTTAGAATATTTTTTTTATTATATTGTTTATAAGTGGCCAGTTATAAGAACTTTCAGTTTGACCCTCGTATTTGAGTATAAACCGCAATTATATCTTCGTCGTTCATACAAACACTATGAAAAACAAAGTTATTTTTGATGTCAAAAAATCTCAATGAAGCGGTTTACTTATAGGTGGATCCCAAATTCAGTTGAAAGTTTGCCACGGAACCCTCAGTGAGAATGCGAGCCCGACTCGCACTTGGCCGGTTTTTATTCATCATTCTCGCACCAAATAAATATTTCTTTCCTTATTGCGACACCTCAAAATATTAGAGCAGAATAATCTTCTATTTATAAACGCAGCTTTTGTTCTAGGCGTTGTGCTTTGTATTTAATTTACTGTTCACGTCAGAATATTTTAAGCTTATCTGTGTCATAAAGTTTGTTCTATGATAAGGCTTACGTTAAATTTTTGGACAGATGCCAAGGTTTGAAATGGCAGACTGTTCGGCATTTTCAGCATTCGTGTGTAACAATACAATTTAAACTGACACTCGTTTGAGATCGGAAAAGCGTAGAAAAAATAATTTACTCACTATGCTTCGAAATACTGACAAAGCGATCTGTAGGTAAAAAACTAAATTTAATTAAAATATTTCCCATTTAAGACAGTAAATGTATTTTACTGATTGGATTAGCATAATAGCTCATTGTTCAAGCCAGCCATAATCCAGGCTACATGACTGGATTATATAAATAAAGGTTAAGGGCTTGTTTCACAATTAATAAATAAATGAGCACTAACCAAGGAGTACTTCAAATATAAAACGTCATTTTGTATGAAGTAGTGGGCGACGCCCATGAGAACTTATTGGGACGTTTTTTGATTTTAATACCAAGATATACATTATAATACTAAGATATACGTCCCAAGCTAAAGTTATATCATTCAAAGAGCACATTCTACGCCATTATTCTTTCTTGCCCCAACAAAATGTCAGTCAACAAGGCGTTAACTGATATCGCTTCAGTCAACATTCCCAACTGGAACTAATGGGAGCATAATTTTTGTTTGTCCGTGCATCGTTTGGTATAATGAATCGGCCGAATCACCACAGTTAACGATGTTTTGTGTTCGGAGGCCTACTGTGTCAATCCTCGGTTATATGATAGCCGAATAAAAGGTGCTTTTTGACTTAAAAATATATATATTAATATACCGAGATATACTCTATATCGCTTACCTTAGTTTACATTAGAACACTTTTCACTTAGAAATATAATATTTGATATCCCGAGCTATGTTTTGGAGCGATTTGAGATCCACGCCCTGCCGCCCCGGTGGTGGACTATCCCATATTGTATGGAATTTTTAAGAAAATGTATATCTCATAGTGTGAACGGATGATAGATTTATCTCGAGATATAAAATGTTCATAATATGTATTATAACCTATTGACAAAATGCACCTGGAAACATGTGTAGAAACGGCAAGATGCCGCTTCTACACATGTTTCTCCGTATTGCCACTTATTAACTTTTTTTCTTTTAAGGGCGGTCGTTGCCAACTCAATTTTCAAATTATGGCCTCAAAGGTACATACTAAAGCGTGTTTAAGAGCTCGTGGTCAAAAGTCTAATCATATTTATTGCCTAGATAAATAATGTATTTTCGTACAATATTTACGTCCTTAAAGATAGAATGATTCACTTTGAGGTCACCAAACGTGACATATTATAATCGAACATTGCCGAGTAGGTGGTGTGAAAAAATATTTTTGCCATACCGTAATAAGTTAATAAACCTGCTATTATTTTTGGTCATGTTATTTAGCCATGTTGTGGATAATAGTAAACATCATTTAATATGGTTCTGTTGAACCCACTACTGTGCGGCATGCCAGTAGTCGTATATATTTGTTTTTATAGTAGGACCCCAGAGAAAGTAAGGCCCAAAGGAAGGTTACACACCAATTAACAGGTTTTTTTACAGAATGATATCCTTATAGTTATGTTATTGATAGATGTGTGGTTTTGTATTTCCGTTGTTGTAAAATGCTTTTTATGTTAAATAATTCAAATGATTGGTATTTTTTTATGTAGGATATTAAATTTTTATAGTAATGATGAACGATTTATAAATAAGTTGCCTCCTTTATACCTGTCAAGAGCATCCTGCTGTTTAGCACCAAATTAAACGTTTCTAAAACAATTTAATAAACTTTAATGATGTAATCTCATTTGCCTAAGTTTGTAAAAAATATATTCCAATCCCTTTTTAAACTGGTTAAACTGTGCCATTAGATGTATTTAATACTAATCCCAATCCTTTCAAGTGAAAATAAAAAAGAAATCGATCTCGAAACCCATTGATAGATGTAAACAAATCACCTTTTAGTGTAACTTATACAAATGCTACACGGAAATCGAACCCTGATTTCGGGAGACGTAACGCAGACACCGAGATAATTCTGAAAGTGGGCCACCTTGCTCAAGAGACTGGATTTGTATATTATTAAAATAGTCTGAAACGTATCCTTAATCAATTATGAATGTGCAGGATAACTGGTGTTTTGTGAAGAAACTAGGGCTTATTTAAGATTTTACGAATAGGGCAATGAGGCGTTGGGGGTTAATGTTATAATTTTATATAAAATCTACAAATGATTCGTTAATTACTACTAATGCAAAAGCACGAAAAAGTCATGTATTCTAGTGATTCTGTATTTTGTTGTGCTAGTCTCTATTATGAAACCAGTCAATCAATAAAGCATTTATTGTTTCAGCTATTGAGACCATGCGGAGAGTATGGTGGGGTAAAGAAAACGACCACAGCGCATGCCGTGGCAGAAAAGTGCAGCTATCGGCGTTAGTCCTAAATCTTGTTCATGTCTGTCTTGCTTTTAACATGGGTTATTATTGATGTTGTATTGTAACTGAATGTGTAAGGCCTGTAATACGAAACGATCATCGAAGTAAATTACATATAATGCAGTATTAAACCATTTTACATCATTTCATACGGTTTTTTGGTGTTTTTGTATCTTACAATATTAAAATAGTTTGCTTGATTATTAAATGTTAAAATAAGGTATTACTAAAGTTTAAAGCGCTATTTAACGGATATAAATAATAATAAACATTTGATACACGAATTTTATTTATAATTCACATTTTAACATGATTCAACGTGAGCAATATGAAAATATTTGTAAGTTGCAAACTTTTGGTCAGGTTTATAAATTAAAACATACATAAGATCATAAAATATAATCTAGACTATTTGTTCGACATCAATGTTTTCATGAGACGGCTCTGAGTTGATTAAATTATCTTAACTTCGCAACATTTCACTTTGATGACGAGGTATTTGGTAGCGGTGACTTGACTGTAGGTTAATGTTCTTCTCTTCTTATTTTGGTTGATTTAATATTCTCTGCTCTTCAAATCAAACCAGTAAAGTGCACTCTAACAAACAAACTTCATAGCGTAATAATATTAGTATAGATAGATTAAACTGAGAAATGTGTGCCAGGGATATTTCAAAGCGTGTTGGGCTAAAAAGCCATTTGCTCCTTTTGCAATTTTCATCAAAGATTTGGGTTGGGAATTCATTTTTCGTTTTACACATTCTGAAATAGTTTATAAAACAATTTAAATTTTGTGCACGACAGAAGTGCGCGCCATCTTGAAAGTCCAACTTTCGGGGCAAATGTCAAATGCTGACCAACAAGAGTTTGTACATTTTATATTTAATTAAAATATTTAATGTGAAATAAAGAAAGCCAATAAAAAAGTATTTTAGAGGCAGTTGGTACAGGCGGTAGTAAGGAAATTTTAAAAAGTTGATCATAATTTAAAATACATTTCAACCTGCCACTTGGGCGTCCAATATTTTTAATTTTGGACTATTTAACATTTTAAGTATTATAACATGTTCTTAAAATTCGTCTTTATTGAACACCAATCACATAGGGTACGGACAACAGCACGTCAAGGTTAACACTGCGGTATCTTATGCGGTTGTAATAAGGGCTAGTTTGCAACAATAGTGGGTAACCTGATGTGCTGGCGACTGTACATTGATCTGGGGTGCGATTGTGAAAAGCAATCGTATTCATTTGACAGTTCAAAACGTACGGTATGATCTGTCAAACGGTAAAGAACAAAGGGTTTGACAGATCAAACCGTACGTTATGAACTGTCAAATGAATACGATTGCTTTACACAATTATTCCAGCTCTGATTCCGAAGTAAGGAACTAATGCACTGTGTTACAGCAATCATATATAATAGTGGTACTACAACACCCTGACCCAAGAAAATGTAGAAAATAATGACTTATACGAGGGTCAAACTGAAAGTTCTTAGAAAATCAACAACTGATTACATTAGCCAGTTATTAGTTTTATTATATCTTTTCAAAATATTGTCCATTGACGTCAATACACCGCTGCATGCGATGGAACCACTGGGAAAAGCACTTTGCCCACTCGTCCTTAGGGGTCTCTTCAATGGCATCGCGATACGCAGCCACCGCTTCTTCAGCATTCATAAACCGCTTTCCTTTAAGTTTTTCTTTAATTTTTGGAAATAAATAAAAATCACAAGGCGCGAGGTCGGGGCTATACGGCGGGTGACCCAGTAATTCAACGTTTGATGTCGCCAAATAGTCGATCGTTCGCTTGGCGGTGTGCGACGAGGCGTTGATCCTACTGCGAGGTCGTTTCTCTCGAACTTTTTCCAAGACAAGTGGCAAACAATTGGTAGTGTACCATTCTGCAGAAACTGTTTTTTGATCCTCTAACACAATTGTTGCGAAATGACCTATCCTTCCAAAGAACGAGGCCACCATTTTTTTTCCCGCACTTCGATCTCTCTTCACTTTAGTTGGCAACTCCTCGAAAAGAAACACCCACTGAGCAGATTGTCTCTTGGTTTCAGGATCATAACAGTAAATCCAGCTTTCGTCACCTGTTAGTATGTCGAACACAGCATTTGAGTCACCTCCGTTAAATCTTTCAATCATTTTACGGCACCAATCCACACGATGGAGTTTTTAAGCCTTAGTCAAATTATGAGGTATCCACCGGGCGCAAAGCTTCCTGACCGCTAAATGTTCGTGGAGGATTTTGTGCACTTGACTCATACCGATGCCTAAGCTTGTCCGAATCTGCTGATAGGTCACTCTTTTGTCAGTCTCTATCATACGCCGCACAACACAGATGTTATTTTCAGTCGTCGCCGTAGAAGTCAGCCGTAGACCTCACGTACATCATCAGTGAGATTAGTGCGACCACGTTTAAACTCATTAAACCAGTTGTAAACAGTCGCACGAGATGGGGCTTCATCGTGAAAGGCCAATCGTAGTCTATCATAACTTTCTTGTTGACTTAAATGACATCGAAAGTCATAAAAAATCATTGCACGAAAATTTTCTCGTGTTAAATTCATGTTGACGTGACACAGACAATTTTCAATTTGCCGCCAAATCGTAAAACAAATGACAAATGAATGAAATATATACTCAGTAATATTGGCAAAGAGTTCTATTTTCAAATTTTAGAATATTTTTTTTATTATATTGTTTATAAGTGGCCAGTTCTAAGAACTTTCAGTTTGACCCTCGTATATACATTGACCCTAGAACTCCAACCCGGGACTTCGGAGTTGTGATGCCTTGAAACCCAGCCTCAACCACTAGGCCACGGAGGTCGTCACCACGTTGAAACGTGTTGATATTATGCGATGCACATCCTTTTTTAGGGTTACGTAGCCGAATAGCAAATAACGGACCCCTTATAGTTTCGTAAAAAATAATTGTATTTGAGGGCTCCCAAACATGGAACAAAAAAAAATTGCACTCCGGGAGTGCCGGCAGAAGTGAAAACTTGAATCTCAACGTTGTGCATTTTTTATTTTTTGGAATAGTTATTATCAATATAAAAGTACTATCATTTTTGTGATAGAATACAATAATAATAATAATAATACAATAATAATAATAATAATACAATAATAATAATAATAATAATAATATAATATTTTTATACAATACAATATTTATTTATTGCGCTATCGTACAAAAACATTACAATTTATATTATATTAAATTACATTAAAAAGTTTATCTCTCAGAAAAATTTCGCCAACCGTCTTACGGTTTTTCGATCAGCCCACGTGTCCTGAGTCCTGACGCGAGTTTCACATTTTTCCCCCATCCCACAAAAGTGCTCAACGCCGCTAAAGAAGTTTTCACTTCAAAAATACTTAAATCTATGTGTGTCTATCTATAGATAGGTGTAATACTTTAACACTGAGGTTTTTAAAGCTATTTCTTCTAAATAGACGCTTCCAAAGTGGTAAAATGGGGACCACATTAACTTTTGAAAGGAGCAAATAAAATAAAAAAAATACACAGTTTAGTTTTCTATAAACACTTTCAACAAAAGTTAAGTATTGTTTGTACGGGATCGAACAGGTAGTGTTTGAGATATAGCACATTTTCAACAAACGCAAATATTACTTTGCCCTTTGTATAAACACGATGAAAATCAAAGTTATTTTTGCTGTCAACAAAATATTGTGGTATTTTAGCTAAGTGGAAGTAATTCAGCTAAACTGTTCAAAGCGCGAGTTCGACTCGCACTTTGAACTTAGCGGTTTTTTTATTCATAATCAGAATTTAGGCCACGATCACTATGATGGTATGAAAGTAATAATGAAGCCGAGGGTGGATGCACTATCAACAACGGATTCTTAAGGACATCGCATCAAAATACCCGCAAATTGAAGCGCAAACATCATTGGAAGGCGCGTGCGCGCTCTCTTGCCTCTTGACCTGCGCAGACGCAGGCACACGGAACATGAGTTCATGTAAGTAAGTATAGTGTGCAGAGTAGAGGACCAAAGCTAAGATGTTTTTAAATTATAGATACGTCGCATGCGCTCGAAAATTGCTACACGAAAGGCAGGTAATTACCCGGAGTGCATTCAGTTGGGCACGTTTTCTCTTAATGGCTATACGGCCCGACAGAGCACCTTAAATTATTTCTCGTTTTCTGGTAAGAATGCCTTCCTGTGTGTTCAGGAGTAATACCAATTACACTGCAACTGTCAAGACAAGAAAAACGTGTCATTACATTTTTCATTTAAATGTATTAAAACTTAAAACACGTATTTAGTCTTTACCTTAATTTGACAATGAGCCAATGAGCGCTCAGTAGCAATCAGTACGTAACGAATGTTATATGTTTATATATCTCTTTCTATCAACAGGCATGCCCCATCATTTGTCTCTATTAGCGTTTAGTGTCGTAATAAATAGCTATACGTTTGTATATAGAGTAATCCTTGCGCCACTTTAAAATGTTTTTATGTTGGTGTATAAAATGACTATCCTTTGGAACGTCATCGGACCTAAGTTCGTTGAGCTTTGGTGCTGGTGTCAGCATCTTATCGAAAACTTTACTTTCAAACTTCAGATATATCTATCAGGTAACTCCTGTAGCAATAATTATACTGGTAAACAACAAAGTAAAGAATTAGACCCTTTTTTCAGGTGGTTAATTTTACTGTAATTTTATATAGGTACTCGTAGCGCAGTGGTAGCAGCGCTTTGGCAGTGACACCGAAGTGAAGCAACAAGCAACCTACGGCGCGGTCGTGTTTGCATGGGTGACCATTCCGACCATACGAGGGTCAAACTGAAAGTTCTTAGAAAATCAAAAACTGATTACATTAGCCAGTTATTAGTTTTATTATATCTTTTCAAAATATTGTCCATTGACGTCAATACACCGCTGCATGCGATGGAACCACTGGGAAAAGCACTTTGCCCACTCGTCCTTAAGGGTCTCTTCAATGGCATCGCGATACGCAGCCACCGCTTCTTCAGCATTCATAAACCGCTTTCCTTTAAGTTTTTCTTTAATTTTTGGAAATAAATAAAAATCACAAGGCGCGAGGTCGGGGCTATACGGCGGGTGACCCAGTAATTCAACGTTTGATGTCGCCAAATAGTCGATCGTTCGCTTGGCGGTGTGCGACGAGGCGTTGTCGTGGTGAAGGAGGATCCTACTGCGAGGTCGTTTCTCTCGAACTTTTTCCAAGACAAGTGGCAAACAGTTGGTAGTGTACCATTCTGCAGAAACTGTTTTTTGATCCTCTAACTGTTAGAGGATCAAAAAACAGGATAGGTCATTTCGCAACAATTGTGTTAGAGTCTAACACAATTGTTGCGAAATGACCTATCCTTCCAAAGAACGAGGCCACCATTTTTTTTCCCGCACTTCGATCTCTCTTCACTTTAGTTGGCAACTCCTCGAAAGGAAACACCCACTGAGCAGATTGTCTTTTGGTTTCAGGATCATAACAGTAAATCCAGCTTTCGTCACCTGTTAGTATGTCGAACACAGAATTTGAGTCACCTCCGTTAAATCTTTCAATCATTTTACGGCACCAATCCACACGATGGAGTTTTTGAGCCTTAGTCAAATTATGAGGTATCCACCAGGCGCAAAGCTTCCTGACCGCTAAATGTTCGTGGAGGATTTTGTGCACTTGACTCATACCGATGCCTAAGCTTGTCCGAATCTGCTGATAGGTCACTCTTTTGTCAGTCTCTATCATACGCCGCACAACACAGATGTTATTTTCAGTCGTCACCGTAGAAGGCCGTCCCTCACGTACATCATCAGTGAGATTAGTGCGACCACGTTTAAACTCATTAAACCAGTTGTAAACAGTCGCACGAGATGGGGCTTCATCGTGAAAGGCCAATCGTAGTCTATCATAACTTTCTTGTTGACTTAAATGACATCGAAAGTCATAAAAAATCATTGCACGAAAATTTTCTCGTGTTAAATTCATGTTGACGTGACACAGACAATTTTCAATTTGCCGCCAAATCGTAAAACAAATGACAAATGAATGAAATATATACTCAGTAATATTGGCAAAGAGTTCTATTTTCAAATTTAAGAATTTTTTTTTATTATATTGTTTATAAGTGGCCAGTTCTAAGAACTTTCAGTTTGACCCTCGTATAAGTGACGCATATCACGAGCATCTCCATGCCTCGGAAGGCACGTTAAAGCCGTTGGTCCCGTCTAATATCGGTTGATATTAGTCGTCAAGCCTAGCCAGAGGCCTTATGGGCGGTTAGATATCATCTGCAGGGTTAGTCGCTTGCCTTGCAAACACCCGTACTGAGCCCGCGTGGTGGAGTATGGCTCGAACTACCTCATAGTTGAGGTAAGGCCTTTGACCAGCAAAGGGGCGTTACAGGCTAACTTTACTTACTTTATTTTATTACTTTTATTTATTTACATAGGGATAGGGTATATAATACTCGTACTAACATCAATAGTAAGATTGCACGCTGATTTAAGCAGCGCAATGTATGTGTCTTAGACTCCTTTCACACGACTTGCATCGATGCTAAAAGTAGCGCACTGTGTAAAGGTTGACATTTTGCAACTGCATCGCGACTGCATTGTTGCTTAAAGTCTCAGGGTGTAAAGGGTTTTAGGTTAGACATGTGTTTTATATCAACTCAGTGATAAGACTCATAAAGAAATTCCATAAAGTACGAAATAAACTTCATACATAACAACATAACCTTTACAAATTGAAAAAATCGCTTGACACATGTTTTTATATCAACATAACATTAAACCATAAAATCATTATTACTTGAGGAATATTAATTTCATGAAAATACTTATAAAAAGAACGATAAAAAAAACATAAAAAACGTTCACAAATTAAAAACATCATCTATGCACCATTAAACAAACGCCGGTGACAAAACGCAAGTCGTAAATATCAGCGATTTAACCCATAGCTGTCCGAGAACAACGCCGAAACAATTGGCGTAAATCACATTTGATTTACGCCACCGTTCGTAGGCTTGTTAATTCCGTGTGTTAACTTCTAACCGTGTTTGGACAGTCGGGAACTGAAGTGATATTTATTGAAAAAAAAAGTAAATCAATACTAGTTTCGGCAAGAGTAAGCGTATGTTCCTTACATACAAAGCAGGTACAGGTATAGTATAAAATGAGAATACCCTATATAATTATAAGGCGACCTTCCTTGCTATAAAACAAAAAAAAAACATATAAATAAATATGAGTCGAGTCGCCATTTTAAAGGGCTTCTTAATTCTTCCATACTTACTTACTTAGAATGTTTGGCAGTCAATTTGAATTGCAAATATTGGCAATCATCATATCCTTTTTAACCGACCTCAAAAAAGGAGGAGGTTATCAATTCGACTTATGTTTTTTTTTTGTATCTATGTTACCTCATATCTCGTTTGTCGTCCGATTCGAAAAAAAAATTCGGTTACTTAGAGGATATACCTTCAAGTAGATCCCTTTCAAATTTGGGATCTGATGATGAGATCTTGGTGTAATCGAAGAAACCCTCAAATTTTAAAGGCACGTATAGTGTTTCTTTACTAGAATCTTAATGTTGACGAGTTGTTACGTCTGATACTCAACATCTTGTGGGCTGAGCTGATGGTGGAACTCCTTAACGCTTGGGAGTTCAGTAATTATAATGATAAAACTTATAATAGTTTGTAGCTTCTTAAAAAACAGAGTCATAAGTTGCAACTCCCTCCCTCCCTTTCTCCTGTAATCTCTAAAAATAAAGAAATAAAATTAACTTTTAAAAAAGTAAAAACAGACTTCAAATCTAAAATGCACTAAAAAGTCTTGAATATACTCTTGACTATTGAAAGGAAAGGAACCCATTTTAGGCAAACAGTTTCTTTTTGAAGTCGGTTTTTACTTTTAAATTAATTTTATTCCACGTAACTTTGCTGTAACCGTACTAATTACTTGTTGACTGTACCTACCACAACAGTAGTGTCACTTGGTTACAGTAGTTACTCATCTATGTATTTATTATGATAACAACTACACGGGGTTGTCTATTTTGCATGTATCAATATTCATTATGTCTCTATAGTTCCATAATTAACGTGAATCGTAAATTTTCTCCTACATAATATATTTTATCTACTCTCATATCGTTAAATTCAAAATACAAAACTCAAAACGAGTTTATATAGACGTACTTTATAAATAGTATATCGAAATGATATTAAAAAAATAATTGTGACACTATTACTCTAACAAAATAATGTTATAATATTTTTTTTTTCATTACGATACAGATTACAGATCATAGATACATCTATTTAATATTTTATCTGTGGTTGCGCGCGCTTTGGCGCATGCGCGGTGATAACGGGAAGAATTTTGGCGTCATAGTACGTTTGTGTTTCGGTAGATAATTATTAGTGTTTGTTAAAATGTCTGATAGTGAAAGTGCAGAAAATTTGACAGGTGCAGGAAATTTTAGAGACTGCGACAGCAGTCTGTCTTAATCTACTACCAGTAAAGTCAAGAAAATTATACGATAAATGTTATCAAGACTTTTAGCATGGAAATCTTTATCTGTTATTTGATATGTTCGTGTTCAATGAGAGTAGATAAAGTAGTGTATGAAACAGCACATAACTAGGTATTATACACTCGTGTGATACTTTTAAAAAACTCGCTTCGCTCGTTTTTTAAACTCACACTCGTGTATAATACCTCGTATTATGTACCAGTTTCATAAACTACTATAACGTACAGCTGGGTAGGTTAAAAATGTTTATTAAAGTACTTCGCGAAACGTTTGTAAAATCTTTATCAAGAAAAACAAAACAATAAAAAAATAATACGTCTGTTACAACTGTCTAAAAGGTGACGCATTTTTCTTCTATTTAGGAGAAACAAAATTCTCTAAAAATCCTTTTGGAGTCAGTGCTTAATATGTGTAGAATGTTGGTGCCCTTAAGCTTGACATGCACTGACTCAAAAGTTATTTTTTTGGAAGTCGGTATAAACATCAAATAACTTCAATTTTCAAGTTCTATTTGTAAGTACATACATACTTCTAACTTAAGTTATTCCAGCACTCAAGATCACTAGCATGAATAGTTATGCTAGCACTAATAAACTGTAAAGTTCAGTGGTATGTATGTTAAGCTTTTGGACGTTCAGTTCGCATAGCAATGGTATAGCATTATTTCAGTGCGTTTATTTCGGGCACTGTTTTACACAAATTGTAAGTTAGGGCGGTAACTGCCTGCTACTGGGCTAAATAGGGATGGGAAGTTGACCACGAATTTGTGTAAAAGTGAAGAAAAAAGGTTATTATACAGGATGTCTTAGTCAGTGACATCCAACTCAGGGATGATAATATGAGTTATGCTTATTCTAAAAAATATATTTTCTTTTAATTATATGCAAGTTTTATACGGGAAAACCTCTTTACAACATTCTAAAAAAAATGAATGGGAAAACTAGCACTATTACGCGTAGCTAGCGCGTATACTAAATACTACGCCGTAGCTAGTAAGCAACGAAGAGGCGACCTGGTGTTGGTAGTTTTGAATCGCTCGTTAGTCCGAAATATAAATGTTTTTTTTTTTAGATTTTTTCCATTATTTTTTTGCATCAGTATCGTTTGTACATCCACCAAACTCGGTCGCTGACCAAAACAACAACCTTGTATAACTTATTTCAACATACTCGAATAGTGAGTGAGTGAACTAGGGTAAACAGTTGTAGTAAGTGGATGCAGATCGATGCATTGGAGAGGTACTTTTTAGGTCCGCCTACATTTGGTGAAACCTTCTTTACACAGGTTTAACAACTTTACAGTTGAACATAAAACAGAATTATAATCCAGAACAAAGGTGTGAAACTGCAATTCAACGAATGTGTACCCAAGTTTATCTAAAAAATTAATCATTGAGCTCAAAATATTAATAAATATGATAGTGAACACTGGGAAATCAATGGGACCAAAGAGAAATCACAGATAAAATTAACAATAATAAAGATCGAATTAAATAACAAACAATGAAAATCAAAAAAATAAAATTTACAAATTAATAATTTTCCAATTTTAAAAACAAATCAATAGAAATCAAAATTAATTTAAAAAAATATAAAAATAAAAAACAAATGTAAATTAAAATAAACATTTTCATTTTAAAATTATACCTTCTACATTTTTTGCGATTAAGCCTGTCGTGAATCAAACTCGGTTGGGTTTTATAAAGTTCTTTATTCGATCAACACACTTATCTTTGATACAAATCACTATATCTAGCCACATTAATAATTATAACTACATTTTAACATGGGTTCCTTCCATCAACCTTTCGCTTCGGCGGTCAGTACTAGACTGGCTCGCCTTTCGAGTGCACTCCGCAAGTCAGAAAATAAGAAGGGAAGGGGCAGCCAGTGTTGCCATTTTTAAATAGCGATAACGTTATTCGATAAAGTAACAATACTCGTTTTTATATAAATAACGTTAACTGTAATTATAATGAGTTAAGATTACAACAGGGCTACTGATTGAATCTAAATACAAAAATCATCACATTCGGCCATCCGACCTAATGCACCTCCTGGTGCATTTTTTAATATATTTACAATGGCGCATTTATATCAATACTACTACAGATACTACATTTATCATATTACAAGCAATAAAGATTATGCCAAAATTAAGCTGTTGAGTACACATTAGAAAATCATCACATTCGGCATTTAAGTTTAAGAAGAAATATAGGTTATGCTACAATCATGTTGTTGAGCTCACTCAGTAATACATAATTACAAAATATACTTATTAATAACAATTATCACCTTTCTAGTACTTTTTATAATTATAAATTATTTTTGGTTTACTTGACCAATATCGCTTGATCTATTGAATCTTTAGATTGATTATGCTTTATCAAGGGTGAAGTATTAATCCAGTGTTTTATAAGACTTGCGGCAACGAAAATTTTATACATCTTATGTCTTTTATGTAACCGGGTTCATAACCTATATGTACCTATAATTTCATGGTTATTTCGTTCTAAAGGCTAATAAGTTAAGCATGGTTATGTTATTATAATTATGATCACAATCGTAATTATTAATGAGACTAATCTTTTTTTTGAACTCCTGTCTATGAATGACAAAGGGTCATTTATCGAAGCCATTTTTATTTTATTTTATTACAGTCTATTATGTTCTAATATTTATATTTAATAAGAATTTGAAAAAAAAACATCTGATTTTAAGATAACAAAATGAAAAGAATCTTTAACTTAATTGACTTTTAAATTGATGAATGAATGAAATTTATAGGTAACTTTTTGTAGTTTTAAGTGTGTGACATATTATCCTAACTTTAAAGAGACCTTATCTACATAAACAACAGTTCATTTAGAAAGTAATAAATCAGTCAAGTCAGTAAAAAAACAAATTATTGGACACCAATCACATACATTGTTCAGTGTTACGAAAATCAGACACAAAGGTGGTACCACGACACCCAGACCCAAGACACCGACCGGGAATCGAACCCGGGAACTCACAGCGGCGACGCCTTGAATCCAGCGTGGCTAGCCACTACACCACTGAGGTCGTCAAATTAATACCTCATTACTACAAATAACATCATTATACTCCATTACAATATGTTTTCGAGTCTTTAATTTCTATCATCGACATTTTCTAGCATCCAATTCAATTTTTGAATAACTTAAAGGAATGACTGAACGGTGCATTCAGCAATATGATAATAGTTCACAATTTGTATAATGATAATATGTATACAGTAAATAAAATAATAAGGTGAAAACAATAAAGTTTCTTTCTGAAACACAGTCTCATGATTTGAATTTTTCATATTAAGTAATGTATTAGGATATAAACCTATGTATTGAGATAGATATTAAGAAAATCACTAAAGCATCCATAGTAAATGTCACTTGTTAATCGGGGAGAACATAATCAAGTATTATTGAAGCTATTTAGATAACTTTTTTTTAAAGTTAAATTTCGTAATTTGCGTGGCGCATATCAATAATGAAAGTTATGAATCTTAGCACTTAAAGTCACACGAGGAGAATTAAGCTATTATGTATATTATTAATAACTCGTTGTTTTTTTATTTATTGCAATTGAATGGCCACCTTAATGTCTGTTCTCGATCTCTTGACTGTTTACAGAGATACAGTCACTTAAGGGATCATTATTATTATTATATTATCTGAGTGACTTATATAATCTCTTATGATCTTTCAATTTATTGTTACCATAAAATATTACTTTATAGTTTATTTTCCCTAATATTATATGTGTCCGTATGAGAAAAAAATCAATATTTAAGGGCCCATATTAAAACATATTTGTTAATTATTTACGAACAGTACATGAAGATGTGGTTTTTATTTAGTAGTAGGAACAAGTACTTACTTCACTTTATTAATCGTTATACAAATAATTTAAATAGAATTGAGATTAGATTTAATAGTCAAATGACATTAATAATTAAGCCCTACTACGAATACAATTTACTCAGCAAAGTAAACTCAACGATATTATGCTGTTACATGTAAAAAAAAGAATAAACTGCATGATATTACCAAGAATACAAAAAAAATTTCAAGGTGGGGAACTAGAATAAAAACTAGTTTTGTAATAAAGCCTTTGTGCATAATTATTTATTAATTGATCTATGAGATCACGGTCTCCTATTTACGTTTTGGCGTGTAGACGTCCCTATTCCCCATTTAAATGTATTGCGCGTATTTAGTTATTCCAAACCCAAGCATATTGCAGAGCAAACGTCGTGTTTGGCGTCGATATAAAATTCATAAATGAAAATATATTTCTTTTTAAGTCAATGCTTAGTGTATTATTTAAGGTCACCTCGTTTTAAGTGATACTATTTTAACAGAGCATTAAACAATAACATAGAAAGAGGACTCATTTTTTTAAAAAAAGGCCCGCATACGATTTTATTTTTCCTAACAAAAAAAAATATTATTCTTTAAGGGCACCCTGTCCCGCGACAATGCATTTCGTCTCTTACGTAAGTACTAGATTGAGCGAAAACTAGACAGACGTATATAATAAAAGTGCTAAAAGACAATAAGTCTAAAAATAATATCACAAAACAAATGTTTTAACAAATTGTCGGAGTAATGATTTATAGATAAACAATGACATTTAAAACAAATTTATTTAGACATTGAGGATACATTAATTTATGTATAACTGACTGTCTTCTACTCAGGAATACTTATAAGGAGGTTATTCAATAAGTAAAAGTAAAGTATACCTACCGAAGCTTGTTATTGATGTATAATTTCATTTTTTTTTAATTTGTTTGTGCAGCATTACAGAAATATGTAATATGTTATTTGATTCCTAAATGTTTATAGAAGTCATAAATTAATATTAATATGTATAAGTATAGGACCATCTGTCCCAAAATCAATATAATTACTCCACAAATTATTAACAGGTAAAACTCACCTATAAAATTGTTTTACTTACATGTAGCGAGCGATGTTAAGTTTGTAATTAATTATTTATCTACTGTGTATTTCTTTCATTAAATAAATGATAATTGATAAACTTTTTATATACATTTCATGTCTTACAAGTTTGGCGGTTAACTGCGCTATCAAAATTGCAACGGAATCTGCTACCCTTTATAGTTCTAGTATGGTTAAAACGACAGAACAATTTATATAGAGGAAGTAAGGGTATTTTCTATGAATGTTATATAAACGAACTGCATTATAACGCGTTACGCGACTTTAATGGCGTTTTGAGTAAGCCGACAATAAAATCACCGCCAATAAGATAATTAAGTCACAACGTTAATTCAAGTAAGAATTTACTGACATCGTGTGTTAATAGGTATATTTTTCTCATGATCGTGATAAATGCGCGGTATTTTCGCAAAGTCAACTTCGTATATTAGGTCTGTGGGAGCGATTACAATATAAATATTACACTAATTTATTTTTAATTGATCTCATACAAGAAGGTGAAAAGGGCTTCTGATGTTTATACAATTACCAAAATTATCAGTTGTACGGAAAACAGCACGTCAAGGTAAAAACTGCGGTATCTTATGCAATTGCAATAAGGTTAAGTTTACAACAAAAGTGGGTAATTTGATGTGCTGTCGACTGTACATATATTCAAAATTGTGTACTCACTCTCAACAAAATAACCCATTCCACTAAGAAGAAGTGTTGATATTTTTTTCTTTTGTAAATGATAAATAACATCCTAGCCTACCCGCGACCACGAACGCTGCAATGGTTTTAAAACGACGGGAATCAAGATAAACCTCCGCGAAAAATATCAGAATTGTGTGTACAAGGACTTATCCAGTGAATGAATATACTACAGTTAAAACATAGTAGCTGTTTTTTTTTCTTTTTGTGATCGGAGCCAAAAAGTCACTTCGGATTGTGTGAAACGGTAATTTCAGGTAACTCGACGGTTTCGAGCGTTGGTGACGCCGAAAGGGTACCTTTTGATTTGTGACTTCCTTTAGAAGATGTGGATGTCCTCAACCTCGATCGCGAGCTCTTTCGTCTTTTTAGGCCCAACCAGCCTGGTTTGATCTCGTGCTTTTCAGTCTCATCACCTCGGAAGAAAAAGAATACCAGCATTAGTGTTGTTATCAACAAAATCATATTTTGGATATGGTAATTATTTACTAAGTTATGGTTTCAATAATAATCTTTGTAAATGAACTGTATGTATTTATGAGAATAAATGTCTTTAAATCTAATTACTATGGAGCCTATTCATTTATTACAGCATAATTTTAGTAAAGGAATAATGTTGCAAATAATCCTGAACGCAAGTAAGAGCGCCTATATGGCTCACATGACCGTTTCTAATGAAAATTTCTAGTAAAAAAATTCACAGTTAGACTTGACCTTTTGTAAAACACACATAGCTCTTTCATGGCACAAATGGCCCGATCTTATCGAGGAAAATACATAACTACTATACGTAACTTACATGTACATAACTAATGTAGATGTATTCCACAATAAATGAATTTGGTTGATTGATTGACTGACTTGGCCACTTCTGCTGCTTCTGAATAATTGAATGTACAGAACTATGGACACACTTGGCCTAAGCGACACTCTTGGCCGCTACCTAAGAACACACTTGGTCCACGCGACACACCTGGCCGATATTTAAGGACACACTTGGTCCACGCGACACACCTGGCCGCTATTTGAGGACACACTTGGTCCGTGCGACACACCTGGTCGCTACATAAGGACACACTTGGCCCATGCGACACACCTGGCCGCTACATAAGGACACGCTTGGCCCACGCGACACACCTGGCCGCTAAAACTACTTTGTAAAATTTGACACTATGGCCTTCATTTCAAGTTATATATTGAATGAGTTCGAATGTATATTAATTTAAAATAAAAATGTATAAAATTATTAATTGGGTTGAATTAGCAATAAGGCATTTACCTGAAAATGCCTTTATATCAAGTCATATCAAATAGAATTGAAGTGAAAGAAAAATGATTCTAATTTAATTTACTTGAGTTGGTTTAAATTGAACTCAGTTAAATAAATAAAAAAAACTCAGTATTGCTTAACTCACTTACATAATCAATGGGTGTATTAACAAATTATATACCCTATAGGGCACTCAATTCAAGTCATATAACAAACGAAATTGAATTGAAAAATAAGAAATGATTCAAATATTTATAATTAAATTGGATTGAATTGGTTGAAATTTAACACAATTGATTAAAAACACACAATTGTTGAACTCACTAACATAGATTATAAGTCTGTTAACAAATTATGGATGCAAAGTCTGAAATAAAGTTTTTTTTTATTGTAGGTATAATTATTTATGAATACAAAAATATTAGCCCTAGAACAGTTGCAGGTTGAACGGTTATTCTCAATCTACTAGACATAGCTACCTACAATAGGCAATGACATGATATTATTTAATACCTATTTCTTTTCGTATTTCCTATTCGGATGGAGGAACTACTGAGGTCATTTATTATATTTAGTTGCTCATACTCGTGTCTCGTATCCACTGAACATTATCAAGGAGTAGCCTTGACCAAATGGTCAGTTAGAAACTTAACACAATTTTATCAGGATAGTATCACTACAGTCTACTTACCATAGCAGAATACTATCCCAACAAACTGATCAATTTTAAGCAAAAGCTTGTTACTTTACGAAAACTAATTCATAAGCGATTAACAAATAGAGTATAATAAAATATTATAATATTATAATATTCGTAAAGTATAAAAAATAATAATAATAATAGTACGTACGTACCCTTTGTGAGCTGAAGGTTTCCTCTTCCACTTCCGACGTGTCGTGAATCAAACTCGGTTGAGTTTATAAAGTTCTTTATTCGATCAACACACTTATCTATGATACAAATCACTATCTCTAGCCACATTAATAATTATAACTACATTTTAACATGGGTTCCTTCCATCAACCTTTCGCTTCGGCGGTCAGTACTAGACTGGCTCGCCTTTCGAGTGCACTCCGCAAGTCAGAAAATAAGAAGGGAAGGGGCAGCCAGTGTTGCCATTTTTAAATAGCGATAACGTTATTCGATAAAGTAACAATACTCGTTTTTATATAAATAACGTTAACTGTAATTATAATGAGTTAAGATTATAACAGGGCTACTGATTGAATCTAAATACAAAAATCATCACAAGCCTATTTACTATACACATTTACATATCACAAATCGCATGAAGCGTTCTTCCTTAAATGTTATTATCAAGCTCAAGGTTTGTAAATTACCCTCATATAAGAAAGCATAACATCTTATTTATTATTCTAGCTACACCATCCCATCACTACACCTGAAACATTGGGCCGTAAAGCGCTAAAAATACAAAGCATTCTGTTGTCAAGTGCGCCTGCGTCTGCGCGTTATTTATTGATTGCGCGCGCGCAGTAAATCATAGTGCTGATTCAAAAGCTCGAAGTGAATGCATTTTGTAGCACCTTATGGACACTTTTTAGGCTCGTTAAGCTACACACGGGGAGAACACGTATAAGAATACAATGTGACCCAGATACTTAAACATGTATTCCCTTTCTAAGGGTTGATTGTAGAGTTTTATAGGGGGTACTACATTGGGGCATTTACTGCCAGCCTTAAACACCATAAATTATGACTTTTTGGTATTGTACAGGCCACTTTTTTGGCCTTTTAAGCTTCCTACACACGGGGAGAGTACGTATAAGAATACGTATCTAGAGCGTGTTGCGTGTTGGAGGTGTTCTGAAAATTATGTCTGTGTATTAAATATTATGAGTTATATTTATACATTTGACAACATCACATACATTGCTCCGATCCCAAGCTAAGTAGCCAAAGCACTTGTGTTATGGAAATCGGAAACAACGTTGGTACCACAACACCCAGACCCGAGACAATCTAGAAAAGATCGTTTTCTGCATTGACCCGACCGGGAATCGAACCCGGAACCTCACGAGATGGTGACGCTTGAAACCAGCGTGCTAGCCACTCGACCACGGAGGTCGTCGAAATATAGGATTGACTATTTCAATGCCCTCATCATATTCTTATAAATAATGTTGTTTGTGCTATTTCTTAAACGGAGTTCATTAACGTTATGACTATGTAATTAACTTGGTACACAATTACTTCATGAATTTATATAGGACACGTAAAAACCAGTCAAGCGCGAGTCGGACTCGCGCGCTGAGGGTTCCGTGCCAACTTTAACTAAATTAGGGTTCCATTTACTTCCACTTAGCCAAAATACCACAACCATACCATACCATATATTTTGTTGATAGCAAAAGTAACTCTGTTTTTCATTTGTATGAAGAACAAAGTCATAGTTGCGATTACTGATAATTTGCTATATCTCAAAAACTTCTAGTTCGATCTCCTTCAAACAAATTTTCTTAAAAAGTATTTGTAAAGCAGTAGACGCATTTTTTCAAAATTGACACTTGCTTCGTTCAAAAGTTAGAGACTGACAAAACTATAAGGGTTCCGTTTTTGCTATTCGGCTACGGAACCCTAAAAAGCACTTAATATTAGGTTAAGAGAGAATCATCTTGTCTTTTGAAATGTTCACATCTAGAAATACCAACGATATAACTTGAAACTATTAAATTGGCCTCGGGAGAAGAGTTTAAACCAAAGTTCCGTAAGAGAAGCCAAACTATAGCGGAAACCGTGGAAACTTATACCATAGAAACATTACTGCGTATAAGTTCCGCGAAGGGTTTATTCTTGCTTGTAAAGAGTCTTGCTGCTAATATTAAGTTTGATTAGTTAAATAATGTACCTACTAACTTGTAAGTGTATGTGATTTCATGCAACAGATTCTTTTAGCGTCTGCTTTCTGTAGCCAACTTAGGATCAGTTTTTTTATCCCTAGTAATGGACTAACCAAAATGTCAGTGGCTATTTTAATGACCATTGGTTGAGTTATTTTTTCTTCAAAACACATACAGTCGTTAATATTCAACCACTGGTAACGTGATCTTATTATTACTACGGATCAAAAAACTGGCCCTTAAGGATAGATCAATAGATAACTCCGTTCAGATTGTTTGGTAAAAGGTGTAAGTATACAGGGTGACATTACAAAGTGGTGCAAAAAAACGGCTGTTCCATACACATTGATTAAACCGAAAGTAACTTTTGATTGGAACAGCCGATTCTTTTGTAATAGAGGGTATTGGTTCTATAATAAGTAAAAGTTGTTCATAATTTCAAGAAAAACCCACCCAGAAAATTAGGTACCACCATGCAATGTCACTCTGTATAGTGTTCTCCTGAGGCGGTTCGACATGAATTGAAGTCACTCAGATAAACGCACACGCAATATATTTTTTGAGGTTTAAAACAATAGATGGTTTTGGTTTTCTCAAGATCACGTTTAAATATGCAATTCCCCTTCTCCGGTGTAGCAATTTTTATGTCTCTGGATATAGTACCTACTTGATTTATCAGTCGAAAGGAATAAATATCAATAATTGTCGTGAGAACCGGGGCCTTTATGTCCATGAAATGCTACTTAAAAGTACTCAGCTGGCCGCTTTAACCGGCGTCTTAAAAGAAAGCAATAATTACAATTCCTTTTCTTTTGAGTTGAAGACTCGAACACGCGTAAGGACTATTGGATTCAGGTCAATAAGTTTCGCGAACACAGAAATGTTCAAGGCTGCTTTGCCGTCAGCATTTCAGAAGTGAGAATTCAGCAATTCTCCACGACTGTATTAATTTCCATGATTCTTAGGTACTTATACAGGATGTAAAAAAGTACAAGCATAATTCAAGGTGGTTGTCAGTAGAGTTGGATTATAGGAAAAAGTAATAAAATTATGAAAAAAATATTTTTTCAAGACTTGACTCTTGACCACGCAATTAACTTTGGCTCATCCTTTTTCTTTACAGAATGAAAGAAAATAAGTAGATATAAGATAAAACGTTCACGGGTCCCTTAAACCTCATGCAGGGGTAAAAAAGTACGAACCAAATTAATGAGGGTGATTTAAGTCGAGTGCAGAATACAGAAAAAATAATAATTTATAACATATATTCATAAAGATGAAATAAGAAACCAAAAATTTGCGCACGGGCAAAAGTATGTAAAGAATAACTGCTTGGGCCATCTGTTTCATAAATAGACGGCTAGATGGCGCTAAGCGTCACACAATTGACGCTTTCATAAGAAACCACAAATTTCGCAGGGTCGGACTGACAGCACGGTAGCTCAATTGGTAAGAGCGTTTGGCCCGGTCTGCCAAAAGGTTGCTTTTTTATACCAACTTTTTTTGATCCCTGTATAAGTTTTCACATTATGATATAATAGGTCTCATCACGTTCGCATCTTCTTTTGTTTTTTGTGACGTGCGTACGTGCAAGCGATTTTCGTGTGAAAATGGTCAGGTGCCGGAGACAACACCGTTCCTATGATTATACCTTTATCTTGAGCATACTATCTGCTTTCTTTTTAAGTAATTCTTGGTACGGCTACTTACTGAAAGAATCATTACAATTTTATTGCCTGCTTAACTTTAATTATCTACAGGTTTTATTTCGGGACGGTGAGTTCATAGATTTCTTTTCGGCATTTCAATCAAGAGTCGTTGATAGTTCTAATGATTTATACCGATTTTATAGGCGAAAGTTTATTACGAACATTATTTTCAACACAAGCCTTACTTTCGACTCGATCAGTATTCAGTTATTTTTATGTTTCAACTTGTACTCATTCACACAAGTTAGAGTTTAGTAAAGTTTAAATGTTAAGACTTGATTTGATGAAAATCATTTTAACTTCTGATATGCTTCAACTTTTTACCGATTTCAAAAAAAGGAGGCACTCAGTTTGACCTACATTTAATGTATGTCATATCTTCAGTTTTATAAACTATTAGTCCAATCATCCAATGCTTATTTATCTGAAATATTTTTGTAACTATACACGTATACTCGTTAATTTTATAATTTAAAAAAAAACATGTAGGTGTATATGTACTTGGTAGGTACTAAACTTTGATATACATGATGCTAAAAATCATTAGCAAAATCGTATTAAAAAATAATCACATTGCAACCCATAGTTCAAACAGTCTTAGTTCATACGTAGACCTTTCAAGCAATCTTTTTCCGCAGTGTACCTATTTCCGTAATACTGATCTATGTGTGGGTTATTCCCTAACATGCCCCGGGGTGTATTATCCATTTGGGACGACTTTTAATTTAAAATTATATAAGATTATTTTATCTATCTAAAACTTTGCATACAAACAAACTGTATATGGTGTGCTTAATACCAAAACATTCTTTAGCTGTCAGCTATAGATTTAAACTGAGAAATAGGGTCGTGTGAAGAAAGTGATAAAAAGTGATATGATAATAATTAAACATCCACTCACAAACGCAGACTATATTGGTACACATTTATTTACAAACACTTTGGTAGAAACATTAACATTTTTAATACAGGCTTGGAACAATTCATTATCAGTCAGGTTATATAAAAAAAACACAAAAAGTACTTGTAGTAAACTTTAATTTCATTCAACTCGTCCTAATTATACTTTTGTACGACAAGTTGGTGAATTATCCGACTAGAACTAGGCCTACTAAATAATAGACTAGTAAATAGTATGGACCTAGTTCTTGAACTACAGTAAAACTGCAATTTGATATAACAGTGATTTAAGTTAATTTACAACTACAATGTCACTATTATAAATATTTAGGTTTTTCAAGAGCCATTACGTAAATGCCATCGACAAGCGGCTCAGTGCACAGTTCTTCACTCGATCGCCAACAGTATGTATATAGTCCTCCTAGCCGATTTCGATTACGGTAGCCAGCCACGACTGACCGACTGCGCGGGACATATTATAGTGCACAAGTGTAGCACAGGCCGTTGGGGCAGGAAAGTTCTAGATAGGAGACCCTTCGACCTAAGACGCAGCGTAGGACGACCACCGAGAAGATGGACAGACGACCTTATAAAGGTTGCGGGATCAAACTGGATGTGGAAAGCTGTGGGGGAGGCCTATGTTCAGCAGTGGACGTCCTTTGGCTGATAATGATGATGGTAATGATGATGATTTAAAAAATAACTCCGCGAGTTGACGAATAACCCAAACTTTGTCACTAGCGTTAAATATGTGACCAATTCGTTCCAAACAGTGCAAAGACCGCTATGCAATGTTTAGAGTGCAAAGGGCCCTCAACCATAGAGTTCTTGGAAGGGGCCATAACCTCGCGAAATGCGGATTGTGCGCGCGCGCAGGCGTGGCACGCTCACATATCATGCGTTGGACTGCACTGAAAAAAAAACAAGTAGCTTTTAAAACGTGCCATGTGTTTAGAGTTGGAGTGAAAAAAGTGGCCACCTACAGATATTGAGTCTTTCCGACCACTACTAATATCTGAAGTTCGAAGATGTGTATGTTTTACGAGTATACTCTGTTAACATGCTATAGCAGCTGTCCAATCTCGATGTATTGTAACAGAATAAATAATAAATATCCTCTGGACATTCCCACACATCGCCATCTAGCCCCAAAGTAAGCTACTCAAAGCTTGTGTTATGGGTGCCAGACAACGGATATAATACTTAACTACTTTATATTTGTAAATACATACATGATATACATAGTTGCACACAAATGTTTGTATTCACGGGGATCGAACCTGCAACCCGCTGCGTAGTAGGCGATTTCTCGACCACTACACCAGACGGGTCGTCAATTATTTTGCGATCTTTACAAAGGTAAAGATCGCAAAATCACACAGCGGCACCGCTTGCTACCGGACACTGTGTAAAATTATGCGGGCCTGTGTTCCGCAGTAGATGACCTGTGGATGATTCTGATGATGGTGCCTAATTTTTGACAGTGATTCTTCTTACAAGCACTTCAAAACGTCTTCCAGTCGTATTGAGATTGGCCATAGACGCGGGACATTGCTTAATTCAATTCGTGTATGAGAAAAGTTCACCGATAGAATTTTTTTTGTCGTAAAAAAAGTTTTTTATTTCTTAGGGTCACGATTTCTGTTTATTTAGATTATGTTTGTACGATATATTTTTTTACGTGTAGACATTTTACTTAATTTTTTAGGTAAAACAATTAAAAGAGTTAAGAAAAAGTTCGATTGCCGCGAGAATCGGCCTCCTTACATCAGGAACTACTCGTAATTTTGGCCCGAGGGACTTACTCTGGCGATCGCAGGTTACGAAATAAGTCCAACCAACCAACGGAGTTTGGAAACCGAACGGAAACGAAGTACTGATGGTAAGTGTTAGTGGGACTGACAAACAGACTGTATTATTTTATATGAAGATCATAAAGAATGGTAAGAGGTTCGTCTGAGAAACAAACCGTTTGATCAAAGATTTTAAAAGAGTTGCGTAGCAAAGATAACTATTGTTTCCTACGTCGAGCTGTACCTAAACACATTGAATTGAATAAATTGTTATGTTTAATGTTTTAAATATAATGTTTAAAAAAAAATTGTTATGTTTGATGTTAAGTATATTGTTCTGGCAGATCGGTTATGAATATGTAGTTTTTAAAGTTGAATTGCTGAAATGAATATACCGATGCCAGATTTATCGATGCTTTTTCTGAGAAAAAATTGAGTTAATGTGAGATACCCCTCATCACGCTGTTAAACTTGACGACGAGTCGAGTTTATAAAAAAACATAGTAAATATTTTCCCCGATAATTTCTTTTTATGAGCTCAGTGAAGAGAATTTAAATTAAAATTAAGTTGAAAAAATTTGAAAAGCACTTAATCTTAGCGTGTAGATATAACTCAAAATAGAAAACGAGCCTTTTTAAATATTTATTTGTTTTAAAAATAAAAGTAAGTTATGTTTCCACGTGAAGTAAACTGGATTACAATTTTCTGAATTTAAAACCTGTAATTTCGTTCAGTCATCTTATATCAGGTCACCTGCCTACTGAAGTATAGGGTATCTAAATGCCTTCGATAAATAAATAAACAAAGTCCATCGAAAATGTAATTTCAAAAGACAACCTGCCATTACTTATTCAATTTGAACACAGAAAAGCTGTTTCAGGCCTCTCCAAACTTTGATGTTTCTAGCAGAATACAGTTTACTCGAATATTCAAATTACATCGTAATAAAACAAGCTTCGGATGACAAAAACGAAATAGCGTATTTTGTAAAAAAAATAAACTTATTAACGTAATGGAAGTAGACGCAGAAGGATCGTTATACTCCAAAGTAACGTGTTTTTTTTTAACTGCATGTCATCATAATCATCATTATAGCCAAAAGACGTCCACTGCTGAACATAGGCCTCCCCCACGGCTTTCCACAGCGACCGATCACTAGCGGTGTGCATCCAGTTTGAACCTGCGATCTTTATAAGACCATCTGTCCATCTTGTTGGTGGACAGATGGTCTTATAAAGTCTTTCTACGCTGCATCGTTGGTCGAAGGGTCTCCAATCTAGAACTTACTGCCCCAACGGCCATCAGTTCTTCGAGCTATGTGCCCTGCCCATTGCCACTTGAGCTTACGATGATTACGCGTTATACGTATGATTGTCACCATAACTTAATTCGCGAAATTGTTACTAACGATGAAATTGTTTTATCTACTTCAACTTTATTTTTGAGAAAAGAGTCCAAGTCCCAATTCAACAAATGTTTTAAGGGTTCTGCAGCCGAGTGGCAAAAAACGGAACCCTTAAAGTTTCGCCAAGTTTGTCTGTCTGCAGTCTGTCTGTCTATCTAAAGTCTAACGTTTGATAGATAGACGCTTCCAAAGTGGTAAAATGCGAGCCTACTTAATTCCATCTCTATTGTGGATAACGAGAAATCAGATAAATTGGATTCAAATTACAATTCTCAGTATTCCGGTTGGAAATTGCCGATGAAACCGAGAGACGTAATCACTTCACCGTTAATGCAAGTTGCAGTACCTACCAACACAGCGCGGTGATATGTTAGGGCCTAAGGGCCGTTTCCCACGGAGACATTCCGTTTGCAGGAAGAGACTGTTTTCTGCAGGATTCAGGATCAGGTTTTGAGTTTACTCCCGCCCCTCCGGTCGCAGCGTGATGTTTTATAGCCTCAAGCCAAATATATTTTTTCAAATCGATCCAGTAGTTCCTGAGATTAGCGCGTTCAAACAAACAAACAAACTCTACAGCTTTATAATATTAGAATTCGTAATAAAAAGCATAAGCAAAATAGTAAATAGCATTCTTTTAAGAGTTATACAGTTTCTAAAAAGTCCAAAACGATCATAGCAACATGCATCAATGACTATACATCGATGGATTAAATTCACTCCTGTGCCTGGCTACGGTTTGGCGATTGGTTTCATCGGAAATACCGGATCCCTTGTGCTTGTGTATTGTTTACTTGCATCATCACTGTATAAGTTAATTTGATAGGTATTAAATTTTATCAGTTTCGATGCATTTTCATCATTTTGAATCTTCACCACATCATCATACACAAACCACGTCAGTTATTTTGCCTTTTTCTGTTTAGACCCTTGATTAAAAGTACTATACGTACGTATAATGAAGGTTATAATATAAGGTTCTAAGAAATCGAATCTATACTTATATTATAAAGCTGAAGAGTTTGTTTGTTTGAACGCGTTAATCTCAGGAATTGCTGGAAGTGCGCGACATATTATGTCTATCTTACATGGTTTACTTACTACAAACTTCTTAATTTTCATAAATTAGATAAGAATGAATGTACTTACTATTTTCACTGGTGTTTCCCACGCCATGCCATGCCATGGTGCATCTAAATGCACTCGGGTATTTATTCTCAAAATAAACATTTTAGGCGACCTCCGTGATGTAGTGGCTAAGGACGCTGGGCTTCAAAGCGTCTGCTCAGAGATTCCGGGTTCGATTCCCGTTCAAGTCAATATAAAAATAAAATAAAAATCTATAATATCTCGGGTCAGGATTTTGTGGTACCACCGTTGTGTCTGATTTCCATAACACAAGTGCATTAGCTACTTACTTTGTGATCAGGGCAATGTATGTGATTGGCATCCAATATTTATATTTATTTATATCCATCATCACGAGCATTTCATTTTGATCAAAATTGCTCTTTACATCATTTAATTTCAATAAATATCTTAGAGGCTATCACAGTTTTAAAATAACTTCGCACCAATGTGTCCGTACAAAGTGAGTTTGCGCTAACCGCTGTGGTTGCTGGGCTCTTACTAAATGAAAGTATGTGTAGTGGTGCGTTGAAATGTTTTACGGGAAACCTTATTTCGACTACGGTGGCCAGTCACAATGGCTAACCAACTGCACGGGACATATTATAGAGCACAAGTGTGTGCGCAAACACAGGTGCACTCCCTATTCCTTTCACTCTCATAGCCCGATGGGACATCAATCTGACACGACCGGAGACAGATCAGGCGCAGGACCAACGGCTTTACGTGCTTTCCCTAGGCACGGGGGTGAAACATCGCCAACTACCAAACTCCGGGCTACTCTGAGAATTTCTGAATAGAAAAACGCACGTACGTATTTTTGGCCGAACCCGACCTGTGGCGCAGCCGTCTCTTTAAAGTGCGACCCTCCTCTACGCCACCGAGGCAGTTAAAAAACTTTATACATATATCGTGTGTGCTATTAACGTTTCATGCTCAATTTAAGTGAGGTATGCATTATTACCATCATATTAAATCGCTGATCTCATAACCAAGGAAATTGCTTCATGCACGGCCACAATAGCTACAATAGGTGCTTCAAAGTTGTCTAGGCGGTAGGCCTATCTAGTTTCCGCCTTAATGATGTGCTGAAGATGCCCCATTGTTGGCGTTCTATACGTGAACGGATCTTATAAAGAACCCTATCCACGCTAAACCAATTATGACGCAGAAACCTGCCGTTAAGCTGTACTGGGATATTCTTGAAATCATGCGAATATTCTAGAGAATACGTGAGATCCTGCTGCCGAAGTCTGAAGCAAACATTTTGACATTTCGCGTAGACAGTTTGAGTTTAATGATTTTCTGCTGCAACAAATATTATTTTATCTTACATATCTTTGATTAACAGTCATTTTTAAGAAAAAGTCTTTAAACGCTATTAATAAATCCTCTCAATCAATACATACACGAAACACCATTTTCTCTCAGCGTTTTTCGAGAGCCACCAGGTTGTATTACAGGGAACTAGGTCGAGACTTCCATACCAGAGGTGGAATTGGGTAAAGCAATCGTATTCATTTGACAGTTCAAAACGTACGGTATGATCCATAGAAAAAATGAATAGAAAAAATGAATAAGGTTAGAATGGTTTTGATCGATCGTTTGTATGGGAACCTTTGTCGCCGGTGGGAGTTACCGCGCTGTTGCTGCAGTGATAAAAGTACCAATCAATGAATTAACGCACCAATATCACAAACCAATCACAATTTCCGCTAGAAGCTCTGTGATTGCTGTAATTAGTACTTGAAACCAACTACCAATCACAGAGCTTCTAGCGGTGAAACCTCCAATCATAATTCAGATACGTTCGTTCTTTTATGTCAAAATACTAGTGATGTGGTAAAGGTCGATTATTATAAATTCAATTACCGATGTAATGTTGTTTCTCTTTGTGAATAAACATGTAGGATTTAAGTTTGAAATATTTTGGAAAATTTAACAGCTCATTTGATCGCAACAAAGGGTACTACTATTGCCTTTCGTTGAAAACAATAGAAGAAAAAATTTAGTTGCTAAACGTTACTTGAAATAAAGTAACTTATACCATTTAACATTAAAGTAGTTTCTAAAAATAGTTCTATTAGAAGAATTGAATCATTCTTTGTATAAAGAATAAGTAATATTACTTATATAAGACAAATAGATTCCAATTTAAAGATAAATGTTTAAAGGTATAAAGGCATAAAGGCCATGGTCTACATTATTCAGGTATTATATCTTACCATGCTATTTATTCATTTATATTCTTAGCAATACAATAAAGCTGAAGAGTTTGTATGTGTTTAATCGCGCTAATCTCAGGAACTACTGGACCAATTAAAAAAATGTTTTATGTTGGATGTCTTATTTATCGAGAAAGACTTTAGGTTTGAACTTTACGCTGGAACGGAAGGGGAGGGAACAAACTCAAATCGAAAATAGTTAAGGTTACAATTAAAAAATACAATATACCTATAGACGTATGGTTGACCGGTATAGAATTCTTTTGGCATTAAGTCCGCCACATGTACAATTTTATGTTTCGTGCATGCATGAAGTTTTCAATAAATAAATATGACCCAAGTTAGTATGGTGGATAAGTTAAAGAAATGTACAGCTGCATGATACAACAGTTAACCTTGCAGTGCTTTTGTTCGCATTTAAATCACATCACCAAAGGGGCTTTGCAGAGGTTTGTTAAATTACAAAATTATACACAAACTTACAATAAGCGTATAGCTGACTACAAATAACTCTTACAAAAATATTTGTATGCAGGGTTATTAATAATATGACCGGATCCTTTTAAGAGTTGATGGGAGAGCTCATTTGGGATAATCTTGATCCCAGAATATACTTTCCAAAAGTCAACCTTTTTAAGAAAATATTCTTTTTAAGTTTTTGTAGGAAAACAAGATTTCGAAGTAATGATTAAATTAATACCGAATGCTTTTAGATGCAGTAAGAAAATATCAACCGATTCTAGCTTACTACGAGGGTCAAACTGAAAGTTCTTAGAAAATCAAAAACTGATTACATTAGCCAGTTATTAGTTTTATTATATCTTTTCAAAATATTGTCCATTGACGTCAATACACCGCTGCATGCGATGGAACCACTGGGAAAAGCACTTTGCCCACTCGTCCTTAGGGGTCTCTTCAATGGCATCGCGATACGCAGCCACCGCTTCTTCAGCATTCATAAACCGCTTTCCTTTAAGTTTTTCTTTAATTTTTGGAAATAAATAAAAATCACAAGGCGCGAGGTCGGGGCTATGCGGCGGGTGACCCAGTAATTCAACGTTTGATGTCGCCAAATAGTCGATCGTTCGCTTGGCGGTGTGCGTTTCTCTCGAACTTTTTCCAAGACAAGTGGCAAACAATTGGTAGTGTACCATTCTGCAGAAACTGTTTTTTGATCCTCTAACACAATTGTTGCGAAACGACCTATCCTTCCAAAGAACGAGGCCACCATTTTTTTTCCCGCACTTCGATCTCTCTTCACTTTAGTTGGCAACTCCTCGAAAGGAAACACCCACTGAGCAGATTGTCTTTTGGTTTCAGGATCATAACAGTAAATCCAGCTTTCGTCACCTGTTAGTATGTCGAACACAGCATTTGAGTCACCTCCGTTAAATCTTTCAATCATTTTACGGCACCAATCCACACGATGGAGTTTTTGAGCCTTAGTCAAATTATGAGGTATCCACCGGGCGCAAAGCTACCTGACCGCTAAATGTTCGTGGAGGATTTTGTGCACTTGACTCATACCGATGCCTAAGCTTGTCCGAATCTGCTGATAGGTCACTCTTTTGTCAGTCTCTATCATACGCCGCACAACACAGATGTTATTTTCAGTCGTCGCCGTAGAAGGCCGTCCCTCACGTACATCATCAGTGAGATTAGTGCGACCACGTTTAAACTCATTAAACCAGTTGTAAACAGTCGCATGAGATGGGGCTTCATCGTGAAAGGCCAATCGTAGTCTATCATAACTTTCTTGTTGACTTAAATGACATCGAAAGTCATATAAAATCATTGCACGAAAATTTTCTCGTGTTAAATTCATGTTGACGTGACACAGACAATTTTCAATTTGCCGCCAAATCGTAAAACAAAGGACAAATGAATGAAATATATACTCAGTAATATTGGCAAAGAGTTCTATTTTCAAATTTTAGAATATTTTTTTTATTATATTGTTTATAAGTGGCCAGTTCTAAGAACTTTCAGTTTGACCCTCGTAGCTTAACGTGTTTCATGAAGCACGGAGATGCTCGTTGTTTAGGTCACTTAAATATGATTGGTATGGTCACTCATTAAAACACGATCGCGCCGTAAGTTGTTTAACTTCGGTATCACTGCCGAAGGGCAGCGGCGGCCTTAGGGGGTGGCGAACTGTGCATTCGCCCAGGGCCTCGCTCTTGGAGGGGCCTCGCGCAACAACCCAAGCTCATATTTTAAAAAAATATATAAAAATCTAGCCTAAATTATAACTTTTAACTTTAATTCTTATTTATTAAGGAGTGCAGGGTAGCCTCGGTGACTGCCGTTAAATACCAACTAAGCAATATGTGTAATGCTTTAAAGGATTTAGCAGAAAATACAACAGATTGTCAGTTGTTCAGTCAATGCCATTCTATAGAAAAGGACATAACAACCTTCGAATTTGGAGTGTCACTTGTCAAATGGTATTTTGTCAAAAATAAATGTTATAAGTAAAATGTGGTAAAGCAAAACAATGCACTTAGATGTGTCTATACAACACCTATATAGATACATTCATAATTTGGCTTGATAATTATATAGAAAATGGTTTTCAGTCATCCCTTCTTTCAGCGACAGAAATAGCCGAGGAAAATGATATTGACAGACAGTTTATGTCATTGCCGACACTGTGCACGCAAGCTGTCGCCCTAGGTTTAAGGCACTTAAAAAAGATGAGAGTATATGTAATGGTTTCATGTTTATTATAAAAAGATTAAAGGAAAATGTGTGCTCGTAGCGCAGTGGTAGAAGCGCTTCGGTAGTGATACCTAAATGTAGCAGCCTTCGGCGCGGTCGTGTTTGGATGGGTGATCATTCCAACCATATAAGTGACGTATATTACGAACATCTCTGTGTTTTGGAAGGCACGTTAAGCCGTTGGTCTCAGCTAATATCGGTTGATATTAGTCGCTAAGCCTAGTCAGAAGCCTTATGGGCGGCTTGATAACATCTGACAGCAGGGTTAGTCGCTTGCCTTGCAAACACCCCACCACCAACCCGCACTGAGCCCGCGTGGGGGAGTATGGCTCGAACCAACTTATAGTTGAGGTAAGGCCCCTTTGCCCAGCAGTGGGACATTACATGCTAATTTTACTAAAGGAAAATCGCGATAGTGAACTTTTGAAGCAATGCAGCGACGTGCAAATATATATGTTAGTAGGAGAATCATATGATAATAATGGACATGACATGACATTTATACGAAGAACTGAATATCTTCATCCGCGTGTATGAAGGAAATGACGACATAATCTCGGTGCTGAAATACATAATAGAAAATAAAAAAATACTGAAGTATACCCCACTATCGAAATAATCCTGAGAATTATTGCCACCACACCTGTGGCAGTTGCATCTGCTGAAAGGAGTTTTTCGAGGCTTAAAATTATTTAAACATATTTGAGCTTGCCTTTCCGCCCTCGATATTCTTTCAATCGAAAATGACGTTGCTCATTTGTTAGATTATAGAATTTTTATTAAAGATTTTAGTCTTAAGAAAAGTCGCAAACATCAGTTTTGTGGTTTAGTGATTGTTTAAATATTTTAAAATTCAAATTTTATTTTAACGTTTCTCCTAAAACATGACATTTACCAAAATCAAACAATCAGACCTAATTTCGCAAAACATGCTTTTCACGAAGGACAAAGGGCCTCGCAAAGACCTGCCGCTCGTAGCCTCGCAATGGGTAAGGCCGCCGCTGCCGAAGGGAGTAGATTGTTGACAGTAAACCAATGTAGAACTTGTGAAAGAGTATTGAACACATATCGATTTTAAACTGTGAATTGTCGTACCTTATTTTACAAATAAATAGACCAAACTATAAATGAAAATCGAAGATAATAACAGCGAAAGTAGAAAAGTTGAGGATTTAGCAGTGCGTTTTTGCTGAGATATATATTAATTGCAGGAATACGTTATTTTGGTAGCACGAATTAGAATATAATACATTTTTTTTATTCAAATAGCTCCAGTAGTGCCTGAGATAAGAGCGTTCCAACATATAAACTCTTCAACTTTATTGTATTTAGTTAATTATTGCTATGTTTCAAATCATTAATAAACAAAACTTATTTTTGTCTTTTAATACATCAGTAGGGAAATTACCATATATCGATAATTTTACTGTGCTGTGAGCTACATCCCTAGTGATGCGTATACAAGCGAACAAAGCAAATTAGACGCGATACATTGCGTGTTAAGATAGCAGATTTGTTAGAAATATGCGTGGACAGTCATCAATGAATTTTTTTTTTGAACTTAGTGAAAAAAAAAACGGTATCATTTGAGATATCATAATTAAAAAGTGTTTTTTTGCAAATAATGTCGAAATAACTACGTATTATTACTCACCGGTGAAAAAATACACTTTCTCTCTCATTTTTTATGACCTGGGTTCACGCTCTTCAAGTAATTATAGCAAAAGACGGCATTTTTGACAAAAAATAATGCAACGCTCTTGTCACGCGACTGAAGTAGCTACGGCTCAATGCAGGCATATGCCTACAATTAAGCTCGCTGCCGCAATGACCGGGCCATTCTAACCTTATTCATTTTTTCTATGGTATGATATGTCAAACGGCAAAGAATAAAGTGTTTGATACTAATACTAAGACGTAGTAGTACCTACAATGTTTAGGCGAAGTAGTTTTTAAACTTCGTTTTCAGGATTATTGATACCACTAACTTACTTAAAATCGATATCAAGCCCATTTGCTTTGGAATTTGATGTTAAAATTATTTTAATATGTACATTAATCCTATAATTCTACCTATTATTATTTATTCACAGTCGATTGGATGTTCAGCGGAGCAACCCATTGTGAAGGCTTTTGTTAGCATTTGGAAGAAACGGAGGGGTAAAAGTTAAAAAATATCTTTATTGTGAGAATATACGAGTATTAAACGGATGGGTATAGTATCCTGTCTGAAAGCCTTCGAGGATAAAGATCAAATTCTGTTATTGAAATCCTTTTATAATGCTAGATAATAAAGATACACTTGACATTTGATCAGCAACTGTGTCAGACAAGGAATGGAACCCTGTGTCTTAAAAGTCATTTATGTATTAAAATAGGCCTAATGAGGACACTTTTACACGTCCCAGTATAAAACGTAGAGTTCGGGACAATTGTAGGCTAGTGCTGAGTAGAAGCTGCGCAAGAAACTCAGTCACTATTGTTAATGCCTCTTTTCAAAAGGTTTACAATGTTTGAAGTGATCATGCAAGTCCATACATTACTATCTTTTAAATATACATTTACTTTATAACATCCCTTTCGTCTTTAGGGTTTCTTTAATGACAGTTTTAAATTTATTTACCTACCGGTAAGTTTACTATGTCTTCCGGTAGTTTATTGAAACATTTTATATATTTCCCATCCACAGTCTGGCCATAAATACTGTTACAATTAAAAATAAGAAAGATATTACATTTGAATTTGGAATCTGTCATTTTTATACGATTGCTCATTGTGTTTTCTAATTTTGGCGCCAATACCTACATTTTATAATATTTTGCAATATTAAAATGGAATGGGGTGATAAAGAGAACCGAATCGCTGTGATTGCATTGCACAAAGTTGGTATGGAGCCAAATGCAATTTTTAAAACTCTTCATACGCTTGGTATTAGTCAAATATTTGTGTACCGGGCTATCAATAGGTACACCGAGACCTCCTCTGTTTGTGACAGAAAAAGATCTGGCCGTCCACGTAGTGTTCGTACGAAAAAGGTGGTCAAAGCAGTAAGTGAAAGAATTCGCAGAAATCATGTTTGAAAGCAAAAGATTTTATCTCGGTAGATAAAGATAGCACCCAGAACCATGGCGCGTACTTTAAAAGATAACTTAGGACTTGCAGCCTATAAGAGACGCATTGGTCATTTTTTTAACTGATAATTTAAAAAAGAATAGGGTGGTAAAATCAAAAAACTACTGAAGCGATACGCAAAGGGAGGTCAGAGAAAATTTTTGTTTGCGGATGAGAAAATCTTTACAATTGAGCAATATTTTAACGAACAAAATTACCGTATTTATGCTCAAACCTCTAAGGAAGCTTCTCAATTAGTCGGCAGAGAGCAACGTGGACATGGCATGACCCGACTTCAGTGATGGTTTGGTGGGGTGTTAGCTATGAATGAAGGAGTGACTGAGCCATATTTTTGTGAAAAAGGTATCAAAATATCGGCACAAGTGTATCAAGATACCATTCTTGAGAAGGAAGTTAAGCCCCTTAACAAGACCATGTTAAATAACCAAGTATGGTCTTTCCAACAAGACTCGACGCCGGGTCATAAAGCTCGGTCCACGCAGTCTTGGTTAGAAACGAACGTTCGGAGCTGAATACTGGCCGTCGTCTAAATCTGATCCCGATCTTAATCCGTTGGATTACGATTTATGGTCAGTTTTAGAGAGTACGGCTTGCTCTAAACGCCATAATAATTTGGAGTCACTCTAACAATCCATACGATAGGCAGTGAAGAATTTTCCCATGGAAAGAGTACGTGCTTCTATTGATAACTGGCCTCAACGTTTAAAGGACTGTATTGCAGCCAATGGGGACCACTTCGAATAAGCTTCTTATATTTTAAATTGTTTTATATTTATGTATAAAACTAACACACTGTAAAAGTAATAAATATTATTTGCATTATTATTTTTTCTTAGTAACAATATTTAGGGCAAGACTAGGTAGAGACATATGGTAAAAATGGGGGATACCTTTGCTCAGCAGAGGGTTGTAGTAGGTTAGATAAAAAAAAATACTGAGAGGCAAAAGAGAAAACAGTTAATATTTCTTAATCACCTCTCATAGGGAATCCTGGGGTTTTAGATTATAAATAGCTCGCACGGCTCTATTTTGTAATACAAGAATTTATTCAATATCAACAGCCGAACCCCATTGTATAATGCCGTAGAACATTATAATATAAAGTGCACTTGTAAAAAACAACTTTGGCTGTGTGACAGACGAGGAATCAAACCCCGTGTCTTACGCTATCCGGGCGTATGCCTATACCTCTCCGCCACCGCCACATTAGCAAGCCTGTTAAATCTTGCAAGCGTTTACTTTAACGCGTAGGCTGCGTGACGTCATCAATGTTACGAGAGTGCTTGAAATATTTTTACAAATATTTAACAATCGGTTAAGATACAGGAAGCCAATTTATAATTATTTTTATGTTTTTATACAGCTTTGTCACTATACAAACTTAATGATATAAAGTGCACTTGTAAAAAACAACTTTGGCTGTGTGACAGACGAGATTTATATTATTAAGTTTGTATAGTGCAAAAACATTATAAAAACAAAAAAAAATTATGCCGTAGGACAATAAGCTATGGTAACAACTAAAATAAACTAACCTAGCTGTTTCTGTAACCGTCAAACGTCTAACTTTCTTTACAGCAAAAACAGCTGATCTGAGTTTCCCTGGCAAAGCCTCTATAATTATGAGGTCCCCATTGTAGTTTGGAGCCTAAAGTGATTCCCAATAATGTTGTGATCTATTTGTGTTCTCCAATAATTGAACAGACTAAGTAAGGTTTAAATGTTCGAATACCCCCAATGTTTACCAAAACAATAATTACCAAAAAAGTGAACCTTTATTATTTTATGGTGAGTTATCATTATTACGTATAGAGAAGCTATGCCAAGCAACGATTGATCCGCAAATATGTCAACAAGATTTTGACGTATTCCGTATATAAATTTGGATTTCGAATAAGAAACCATTTGTATGAGTTGATGACCATTCATGGCGCACTAGGTTTATTCGTGGTGGCAGTTCCTTAAGCCAGTAAACGTAGTTCAATGGGTGAGTGTATTGTACACTAATGAAATTACATGAATACCGCATTATGTTTCTCAAGTATACTAATTAATTCGTGCATATTAATAGTGTTAAGAGCTAAGTGCTCTCACAATTCTACAATACTCGGCTTACATGAAATTAAGATTGGGTAGCACACTGTGCCACTTGAAAATAGGTACTGCTTTTATCAGCAATATACACCCATTTAATACAGAACCTACCAAGGTGGCAAATTACCTACTTAACCAGGACTTAACTTAAAATCTGTTTTTCTTTGTTACTCGAATAATGCAAACAATATTTTTATAACTTTTTAAATAAAATCAATCAATAAAATTGATTTTCTTTTTGATTTAAAAAGATCTCAGTGCTAAATGATGAATCACTTCTGTATTTGGTGAGTTTTATGTTTAACTTATTTTAAAATGAATTATTACGGTCAAAAGGAATATCAGGATTGTGTAGAAAATTGGACAAGCAAAAAGGAACGGACTTTACCAATATCATCATAGTAGCAAATCGACTGTCACCTAAACCCATTAATATTTTCTAGTAATAAGTCCAACGATCAACGCTAAAAAAACACTAATTTCACTAAATATTATTGAAGTGTTGATTAAATAATGACATTGCATTAACATTTTGAAATAACATAATTCACTTCAATTCAATTATGTTAATGCAACTTATCTATCAATTAGTTTTAATGGATAGATGTCAAGTGAAAGTGCTCAATTCATTAAAAAACAAATTGACTTGTCGATCGACACTTGAGACTGAGCGAAGAAAAAATCCGAACTTAGCCGTTGAAATGTTGTGAAAAATGTAGGAGTGTTAGAGGCATCTTTACTATTCTCCAAGGAGGAATTTAAGGATGTCCCATGAGTATGAAAAGGGGGTGAACAATAAAGAATAGAAATGCCTTGCGCAAAATACAATGTGAGTTCGATACTTGGGTCTGAATATTATTCTTGGGTCTGTATTAGAAATAATAAATTGTGAGCACTCGTTACGACGATAGTATCGACATACAGTACACTAGCGCCACTTTAGTAGAAAAATCATAACTCGTTAAATAAAAGACCAATCAAAAATCTGGTAGACACGATTGTAGTACAGTTTCTATAGTTTATTTAGAACGTTAAATATGTTTCTAAAGTAGTTTACTGTAGTTAGAGTTAGAAAAATTGCTAAATATCGCCACTTTTGGCAATTTTTCTAACTGTAACTGCAGATAACTCTGTTTTATTGAACTTAAACATTGTATCTAAAACACATAACCAGAGCTACAATCGTGTCTACCAGATTTTTGTTTGGTCTTTTTTTATCGATTTATGATTTTTCTTGTAAAGTGGCGCTAGTGTGCGCGTTAAAAATCCGGGTAGCGCCTTAAGAAGATCTTTGCTTTCATAGGTGTAATGAAGAACTAAGTATATAATGGATATAATTAAGGATATGTTTCAAAGTTTATATAAAGACGACGACCCGTCTGGTGTAGTGGTCGAGAAATCGCCTACTACGCAGCGGGTTGCGGGTTCGATCACCGCACAATACAAACATTTGTGTGCATGAACATGTCTGCTTGTATTGGTCTGGGTGTTTTCTATGTATATCATGTATGTATTTACAAACAAAAAGTATTTAAGTATTATATTCGTTGTCTGGCATCCATAACACAAGCTTAGAGTAGCTTACTTTAGGGCTAGATGGCGATGTGTGGGAATGTCCAAAGGTTTTTTTTTTAAATATAATAATGAGTCTTAGTACAGTAAACTAGTATCATGTCATCAGTAGATTGTTTTACTTGTCTCCTCAAGTAGCATCCTTATATGAGGGTAGCTAGAAGCGTTTTCCACGAAAAGTGTGGTGTACCCAACAACAATTTGTGTTCGTTTTTGATGAGTAAAAATAGTATGGCATTTTGAGCCCTAAATTGAATAAATTATTTTTGACTTTTGACTTATGAGGAAAAGAATAATTAAGCCGTGCGCACTTTATTGTTACAGTCACACAAGTTAAGATGTGTCTTGCTAGCTGTATGTAGATCTGTTTCTTAAGCCCAAGGTATGCCTCTATGTTGTTCCTTTTGACAAGGAAAAGCCGGTTCGCAACGTAAAGCCGGGATATCTGTAATACCTAATTTAAAAGAAGGTAAGACATATCTGTAAAAAAAATGTCGGAATGTGATCATATAAATTCGACAAAGTCTTGATACCCCAGTTTATGAGCTCGATACTGGTAGATAAAGGAAATAAATATCGCAGCTAAAATATAGTGAATAACAAAGAAATAGAAACGCCATTTGAATCACAAAGATGTGTTTGAGCAGAGAGTTACGTAATAAGACACGTTCGAAGTACTGAGTAAATAATAGTGGGCTTTGGGCCTTATTCTAAACATACGAGTATAACGACAAAAAAAAACTAAAGTAGATGTCTCTGTTTGTACTAAATAAATGAAAAGTGCCGATGACTACATTGATTGAGAAATGTCAAAATAAACAGCTGTCAGTTGCTCAGAAAATTTAATGTTTAGTGTATTAGTCCATAGATAGACAATTAAGTGGCGACTAAAGGTCGAAGAATAAAACAATCGATTTTAAAATAACATTTACATATACGATCAATGACAAATAGGTAACGTTTTCAAATTAGGCATATTGTAATCCTTGCGTGACGTTGGAAAAATAAGACTTTAATAATGTCCGCGCTAAATAAAATTGGCTATGGATTCCTTATTTTATTTGCTACTAACAGCTGTCTGTCAGAAGAGAAAGATACTACTTAAGTTTAAGTTAATGTCGTAGCATATTTAGAATCGAACCCCTCTGGCAACTTGGTAAAAGGAATCAGTTCGCTCAATACGCCCGGTTGGAGTCAATTTGGTAGCCGAACTTTTCTAAAAAGACTTAGCTTCGATCCTAGGAGACGATGTAAATTCGTTTCGGTAACATAGCACAGGGAATTAGTCTGGCTTGCCGTCCAGTACTATCGAAAATTTCAGGAACAAAGATAGATATACGATTTCAAGTCTGTCTAGGAGCAAAAAGGAATCTGCTCTTCCCAATTATTGACTTTATTTACTAAGTAGAATCAATTTTAGGTGGTAAGTAGGGTTTTTCATTGCGGTGGACAGTAAATAGTCTATTTTCGACAGTGGAACACGATCATTTTTAGGGTTCCGTAGCCGAATGGAAAAAAACGGAACCCTTGTAGTTCCATCAAGTCTGTCTGTCTGTCCGTCCGTATGTCACAGCCACTTTATTCTGAAACTATTAGTGCTACACAGTAGAAACTTAGTAGGTAGATGTATCCTGTTAACCGCTTTACGATTCTCATACAAAAAAAATATAATGATATTTAGGGGGAGCCCCCCTTAAATATATTGGGCTATATCAACCTATAACCTAAAAACCCTTTTTTTTGTCAAACCTATGCGTGTAGGGTCTTTATGGATAGGTCTTTTAAAATCACATCGAGATCTCCAAAACTGTTCAAAACCATTTTCTCTAAAAGTCAAATGTTTGAGAGAAAGACGCTTCTAAAGTGGTAAAATGGCCGTATTCGTCCCCCATCACTAGGACTTTCAAGGAAAATTTTTGTCATGGGTTTGGGATATGGCACATTTTCAATAACCGCAAACATAACTTTGTTATTCTTACGAATACTATGAAACTATGGAAGAGAATCTCTAATTCAGTTAAAATTGCCATGGAACCCTTAGTGTGCGAGACCAACTCGCAATTAGCCGGTTTTTTAACTTACCGCTGGCGACAAAAGTTAAAAAAAAATCTACAGCCATTACAAAGAATCTGTGTTTATTTTATCAGCTATTTACGTCATGGCTGGCATAAAATAGGCGTATTTGTGTTTTTTTTAACGAACTAACTATTACAATGGCAAATCCTTAAAGATGGGTTCATGTTCGTAAGACTGTCCTATCTGACGCAGTACCCAAAGCATTCGCATGCAGCAGCGATGTGGCTGAACGATACCGACAAGGATTAAACTACCTACTCGTATCACATCTAGCTATGTTAGAGCGAGACATATCAAAATGCGAATTGAACTGCCTCGGTGGCGCAGTGGTAAGAGGGTCGCATTTTAAAGCGACGGCTGCGCAAAGGCCCCGGGTTCGATCCCCGGGTCGGGCTAAAGATATATACCTGAGTTTTTCTGTTCAGAAATTCTCAGAGTAGCCCGGAGTTTGGAAGTTGGCGGTGTTTCGTCCCCGTGCCTCGGAAAAGCACGTAAAGCTGTTGGTCCTGCGCCTGATCTCTCTGATCTCTCTCCGATCGTGTCAGATTGCTGTTCTATCGGGCAATGAGAGTGAAAGGAATAGAGAGTACCCCTGTGTTTTCGCACGGACTTGAGCACTATAATACGACCCGCGCTGTCGGTTAGTCGTTGTGACTGGCCACCGTAGTCGAAATCGGCTAGGGGGACTCTAATGCAAATTTTAAATGCCGCATGCAAATGTGTTGGTGTATCAACAACATAACGTTAAGTAACTTTTCTTTTAAGACCATGACACGGAAGAATCTCGTCAATTGAGCCGACACTAACTGCACAAATGAGTATTTTTAAAGCTCTCGTCGACAGAGCGTGACGGCGAACACGCCAGTCGGACACGCTCTTTCGAACTGACCGAGCAGAGCAAATAGAATTGAAATGTCAAATAAAATCACCGTCAACTTTAAAGTATGTTTGACACTTGTTGACCTGCGTTCGCAAGTAACTAGCTTAACAACGAGCTTATTACGAGGCAATCAGACATTTCTGTTTGTATATGATAAAATTGACAACGTTACAAAAACAAAATTTGGAATCGTAAATGAAACATCGGTGTTTCACAGCTCGGGCCGTAACAGCCGTCATGTATCTATAGGACGTGATATGGGTTTTTGCAAAGTAACTCTATTCCATCAATTAAAGCTACTCTCATACTAGATTCGCAAAGGTTATTATGTTATTATTGCTGCTAAGCTACTTATCCAAAAATGACTTAAAAGCTTAAAATATTACCGCATTCGTCCTATTGTTAACATATTTCCCTACTAATATTTTTTGCAAAAAGGTCAAAATAAATAAAAACAGTATAATTAACGTTGATAATTAAAAACGTCGGAGCTTCCAACATTATTTGTGGACGGCCGAGACAAAAATAAACAGTGAACATTAATTAAATCCCTTTTGAATATTTTTGATTGCCCGTCGATGATTCTGATTATTATGAATTAATTACTGAGCAGTCCGCCTCCTCACAATTACGATGCAGGTACCTGTTTTAATATTTTAATTAAGTTGCGATGGAGAAGCATTATAAGGGCCCTAAGTTTTAAAGTGAAATTAAATTAAGATAAGTAGGTAACTTCTTATCACTCTAACAAGTGATTTAGGACAACGATTTAAATATTACTCTCAAGTTGTAAGTAGTACGTACTTAAATTGCAAAAAAAATATTTTTGCCCATTTTACGGTAATACAGTTAGTAAATGTGTTTTTATTATTACTATAAGCAAGTGCTGCAACCGAAGTCTGTAGCACAACAAATGTCGGAGAGGCTTTCAACTTTCTTATTTTCTGCTGCATTAAATATCTTACGTAGTATATCTTTAATAAATCGTTAAAAAATATTGTAATTATTTCACTTTAATTCAACTCAATCAAAAATTACATGAAAACTCCGGTTTAATCTCAGTGTTTTTCGAACACACCTGGTCGTTCTACAGGGAAACTGTGCCGAGACTACCGTACCTAATTACATATTTTATTTCTTTCCCACCTCAAAATTGCGTCTCTGTACGTTATATAAATATTAATTAGCTATATATTATTTATACCGCAAACAAAAAATACGTTTTAATAGCTTGTCTTTTCAGTTATTCGTTATTTTTAGAACGTTAATCAATCATGGGTATATAAAAATAACACGAACGAGCATTAATGACACAAAAACACGTCAATCAACAAATTATGGAGCCCAAACACAAAACACAATGTGTGGCCATACCCGGTTTTATTTTAGGCCGTGTGCACCGGGGCTAACGTCATCGCCTGTCAATATAATTAAAGGCGCGATTACACGGGCGAAGCCGCATGAAAGGGCTTGTTAAGCCGTCGGCCGCTCATTATCACTACACTTCATCGTAACTAGGGATGAGCTGACCCCTCAGGGTTGCCTAACAATCAAAAACTGGTTGGGAGTGAGACGGATATAAAGTTTAGGGATCCGTAGGATTGTAAATAGTTTTGAATATTAAATGCGAAAGCAGAGAACACTTTCAATCTGTGTGTTCGTTACCTATCCATACCTATAACTTCTATTTGTTTGGTAGCTATAAGCTTTTAAACTTTCGCGTTGCATTGCATTATGTATTAGACCCTACACACTACGACTTTTAGCAGCGATGCAGTCACGATTTTAACGCGCGTTATCATCGATGCAGTTGCAAAATGTCAACCTTTACACACTGCGCTACTTTTAGCATCGATACAGTCGCTGGAAATTGACAAAATAAGTACTGAATTTTGGCGACTACATCGATGCTAACGCGCGTTAGTATCGACCAGTGAGTAATAGCATTACTCATCAGTTTTTAATTCGCGTTTAGACCCGTCTGTCTAATACTATGTCCTGTCTAATACTAATTGTTTGGTAACTTGTTTCAAATTTAGCGAAGGAGGAAGAACATAAAAGTTTTAACTTGAAAATGGGTGATCTATTTAACTAAATAGAATTAATTTATTGTATTTTTAAGTAACTATTATTTACTTCAAAATTCCGTCAGTGACAGTGGTCGCGCAAGGCTCTTGACAGTTTCCTGCAAAGATTCTGGTCATTGGCTTCATGCTTTACCGTCGAAAAATTTTGGCACTCTTTTCGATAGTGAGTCTTTCCGGGTGTGTGTGGGCCTCCGCCTTGGTACCCCTATATGTGAAATTTTTACGTGTCCATGTGGCAAAGAGGTTGATAAATTTGGTCTCCACTGCCTTTGTTGCCAGCAAAGCGCTGGGCGTCTCGCCCGTCACGCTACCCTTAATGACGCCATCAGAAGAGCTCTTGCGACCATTAATGTTCCTTCCACGTTGGAACCACGTGGTTTGGTCCGTGATGATGGCAAGAGACCCGATGGCCTAACGCTTATTCCCTGGGAACGGGGTCGGGCCTTAGTTTGGGATGCAATTTGTGTCGATACTTTGGCCCCTTCCCATCTCAGAGAATCAGCCCTTAAAGCTGGAGCAGCAGCGAAGTTGGCTGAAAACGCCAAGCGTCGCAAGTACGTTTCACTTGCAAGTGATTATGTGTTTGCGCCGTTTGGCGTTGAAACATTTGGGCCGTGGGGACCCTCTGCTAAATTGCTGTTTAGAAAAATTGCGCCAAAATTAAATTCTTTAACAGCCAATAATAAAGCTGGCTGGTTCTTAGCTCAAAGGATCAGCATAGCTATCCAACGCGGCAACGCAGCCAGCATCATAGCCTCCTTGCCGCAAGGAAATGGTTTCGTTTTTGAATGGGTAGATATTAAGTTATTTTTTTATGTTGTATGTCTTAGTTTAATTTTTTCTTGTTTGTTAATAAATATTTTTTTAGAGTAACTACTTAAAAATACAAATTATATATGTGCAATTGTACATAGTTTCCGCATACGAGTATCCTGATTCGCATAGGGCCTCAACTACATACCCACTATGTTAGACGGATAGTGTTTGATTTAGTCTATGAAACTCCAGCTATCAACCACCTGAGGATTAAGGCAAGTTTTGTGTACGGCACCCTTTTTTTACGCGGAGGAAATGCTTTACGCATACCTACTACCCTGGGGACGGCAATGGGAGATGTGGGACTCCTCTGACGAATGGCAGACCACTCGTCAGTCAAGTATACTCATTTAAACCTTCGCGAGTTCCCGCAAGCCACTATACGGAACGACGAAGGATCGCCTATCGCATGCGCTCTGTCGTCCAAGCGGCAATAGCACTAGTAGGTGCAGTTGCACCCTGAATGTGCCTCAGGAATCTTGAGATACCCCCAACAAACAACTGGTGGTTCAGATTGGGGTGGTTGGCGAGAGACTCCCACCACCGCTGGATCCACATAGATAATAATAATAGTCCCCTTAGCTGATTTCGATTACGGTGGCCAGTCACAACGACTAACCGACTGCGCGGGACATAATATACTGCATAAGTGAGTACGCATACACAGGTGCACTCTCTATTCCTCTCATTCTCATAGCCTGATGGGACAGCGATCTGACACGACCGGAGAGAGATCAAACGCAGGACCAACGGATTTACGTGCTTTCTGAGCCAACTTTCCAACTCCGGGCTACCCTGAGAACTTCTGAACAGATGAACCCAGGTATATATTTTTATTTTTATTTTTTAATATTATTAAATGTATGTTAGTCTTTAAGGTATCTATTGTATGGGCCTTTTGTAGCCTGAAATAAATGATAAATGAAATATATCTTTGGCCCGACCCGGGGATCGAACCCGAGACCTCTGGCGCAGCCGACGCTTTACAGTGCGACCCTTTTACCGCTGCGCCACCGAGGCAGTTGAATAAGTCCACATAGAGCCTTACGTCGAGCGCATGAGAATCTTCTACCCTGGCCCGTTCCTCCGCCTCCTTGAGTGTGAATATTACCTCGCAAATGCACTCACCTCTGCCAGTGCCTATTCACTGTCGTGTACGGCACCCTAAAGAACGGGACTAAAGGCTCGGTTAGTTCGAGCATCTGGGTAATTTATTTGTAGAAACGGATGATGTAGTAAGTAAAGCTTTGTTCAGCTACAATGAAGTGGTTTGATAAGCGCCCTTAACGGCTTGCCTACACTATTGTTACTCGTTGTTATTTATTTGTGCTCACTGAACAGCTACCTATGTGTACGAGTATACTGGCACAGTCGAGCGAGTCCTGAATATGTGTTGGTGTTTTTGATTGCATTTATTTAAACCAACAGAGTAACTATTATTACAAGCTCATTTATTCGCTTTTGACAAAGGAGTGCAAACTACAAAATCATCTAATTTGTCATAACAATATTAGAGAACATAAAAATGAAATTAGAAACCAAAAATTTGCGCACGGGCGGGACTTGAATTAGCAAATTCTTGGCTAACCGTGCAAAACGCTCCACCAATTGAGCTACCGTGCTGTCTGTACGACCTTGTGAAATTTGTGGTCTCTTACGGATACGTCATTACGCGTGACCGTGCGCAACTTCTATTTTGCTGTCGAACGCTTAACTTATTGTATCTTTATATTTAAAAATGTAAAGAATATATCTGGAATTGATTTATTTATTTAAAAAGAATTTTATTTTTATTAGAAACCGAAATCCCAATGTTTGCCTCAGCGTTTTTCAAGCGCTGTCTGGTGTTTGACAGGCAAATGATGGTGAAACTTTCACCGCTTCCACTACTGAAAAATTGTAACAATTGTTGTGCAGTATACTGATTGATACTGAGTAATTTAACGATACAAGCAGCAGTAATGATGGCTAAGAATAATTTACTACAAGCAGTTATTTTGCCAGTGACTGTGATAATAATTATTGTATCTAAGAAAATAATAATAGTAACATATCAATACAAACTCACTGAAACTACGCAAATAAGCACGATACGTTAGTTTAGTCTTTCCTGGGGGCGTATTGCGATTCAAATTTAGCCGTTCAATTTCCAGGCAGCTCAATTCCGATTCAGTGTAAACATACTTATCAATATTATAATAATACTACAATGGTACGAATATTAATATTATTGGTGTTTTATTGTAATAATATGATAAATGTCATGCAAATCAAAATCGCAATACGAATTGCTAATTTTACAGTAAAGCTGACCCTTTGATGCAGTTTTGACAGGAAAGCTGAAGCTTCCCTATCAAAACTGCATCGCAATACGCGCCCTGATTAGGAAATAAGCCATTCTTATTTTGGGGATAAGTACTGATATGATAGATAGATGATAGATAGTTTACAAACTTTAAATTTGTTTGTAACCATCATAATGTAACCATCATCTTATGATGTAAATAAGTACATTATTTTTCGTTCATACCACATAATTGAATTTGAAGTAGCTTAATTTAATGATATAGCTTGTAATTTATAATAAAATATGATAACACGGTGGGAATCAAATACTTTGGATTCGCAGTGAAAAAATTTACAACTAGGTAAGTTTTACGCGACAGCCCTAAAGCGTACAATTATAAAATGTATCATTTTTATTTTATTATTTAAGTTCCTGGCAAAATGTTCGCCATGCACTTGGCGTAAAAATAAAGAGTAATTGGAGGAGCAGCTATAAACTCTTTTATAGGAGCTATTTTTGTTCCACTTTATTCTGGGAAGAAGATTAACTTAATATTTTACTCATATTCGCCCTTTTTATAGCCCTTACACGGTGGCTAATGCATCACGCTTTTGATTGCTCTTTTTATGGTCTGAGGGAAGAAACAATTTCCGGAGAAGCTAAATAAAAAATCAGGTAAGAACCTATAGCTTAAAGGAGAGCCTGGAAATCGATCGTCAAAAAATGTAGGTAGTATGATTAACGGAACAGATTTAAAGATGAGCAAAATTAATGTCTTTCGGTCTTGTACTATTTATTTGAAACAAAAATAGAAGAGAAGATAATTGAATTGTGGGTAGGTAATATAAAAAATCACATACATTGCTCTGATCCCAAAGTAAGTAGCCAAAAACCTTTGAGTTACTGAAATCAGACACAACGGTCTTACCACAACACCCAGACCCAGGGCAATATAGTTGTCTATATAATAAGATGATGATTATTATGATTTCTACATTGAACCGACCGGGAATCGAACCCGGGACCTCGGAGCGACGACGCCTTAAAACCTAACGCACTTCGCCACGACACTACGGGGTTCATCTATAGAATTTTATTTTATAACACGTGAAAATGACATGGGAAAAATATATTTTGGCTACTACTCGACATTTTGACTGAATTATAAACACATCACACGGTTCGTTAAACACATCAGAATTTATTACCTTATTACTTTTATGCACTAATACACATCACAACATAAACCCTACCACAGTTTCGGAACAATTGTGGGCTAATCCTGAAAAGAAGCTGCGCAACTAACTCAGTCTCTATTATCATTGCCTCTTTTTAAAATATTAAAACTTATATGTTCGTACAAAAGCTAGACCATACATTGTTATCGTATATATAATCATTTAGGTACTTAGTTTATAATATTCTTTAGTTAGTCATTAAACATTAAAACTTATACGTTCGTACAAAAGCTAGACCATACATTGTTATAGTATATATAATCATTTAGGTACTTAGTTTATAATATTCTTTAGTTAGTCATTAAACATTAAAACTTATACGTTAATACAAAAGCTAGACCATACATTGTTATCGTATATATAAAATCATTTACTTAGTTTATAATATTCTATAGTTAATCATCAAATATTAAAACTTATACGTTTGTACAAAAGCTAGACCATACATTGTTATCGTATATATAATCATTTACTTAGTTTATAAAATTCTTTAGTTAGTCATTAAATAATGTTAACAAGCAGGTTGGCAAGAATAGCTTAGCGGTATCGTTTGCGAGACTCAAAATTTCTACTAACACCCTTTAATCATTGAAACTTAACTAACGATACTTTACATGTAAGCTTCCAAAAGCAACAACTACATACAAATCTGACGACGTCCGTGGTGTAGCGGCACGCTGGGTTTCAAGGCGTCACCGCTCTGAAGTCCCGGGTTCGATTCCCGGTCGGATCAATATAGAAATCTAAATTTTCTACATTGTCTTGGGTCTGGGTGTTGTGGTACCACCGTTGTGTCTAATTTCCATTACACAAGTGCATTAGCTACTTACTTTGGGATGAGAGCAATGTATGTGATTGAAGTCCAATAATATAACAAAAAAATGCATTTTCTTGCTCTCAGCCAGTTTCTTTACTTCCTATGTGATTAATGATGTCGTAAGTAGTCTCTGTTAGTATTACCAAGCTACTCCCTAACACTAGTTAGTTAGTAAGCGCAGCAAACATCTTAACGGAAGTCCTTCAAACTTCTTACTAAAGCTTAAGCAACTTACTAAGCTAAAACAAAACACAGTTTCAGCTATTGAATTCTGGAAACACGTTCTACACAAGCATTTGAACATAAGTGCATTACATAAATCTCTCAAAAATGTAGTCCGTATTAATCAACGAAACCAAAACTTATCTGTCAGAGGAAACATGGTGGCTATTATTTACACGGCGAGATAAAACAAACAACATTCCTAGCTACGTTGGATTATAGAGTCCCTACCTACCATAGGTAACGCTCAAATTATAATAACAACGCTCATATTTTCATCTCTACCAGTCACGCTCCCTCGAACGGTCAAGCCTGCAAGAGTGACAAAGACGGATTGTGTCGAAATGACGTCTAACAGAGTAGGACTTAAGGCTATAATTTGAAAAATAACCAACAATCAAACACGCAGCAGACGTCTGTGGCAAGCTACAATTGATGTTAGACAACAGCGTTTTGACTACCCAAAAACTTTGAATTCAATTCAAAACGGCAAACATATAAAAAAATGAAATAGACGTTTTTATAATTTTTCAATATCTGACAATAAGTTTAAAACTTGAAACAGTAATTAATGTCAGTTGAAAGCTTATTTAATGCCGTTTTAAAATTAGTATTTCATATGCTTACATAATTTAGAAGTGGAAAGTTGTTTTTAATCTTACAAATTTAATAGATTTTAATAGCTTTTTATAAATTAAGTGTAATGACATAAATACGTATAAATTTGACATTAATGATTCTTTAGACTATTATTTCGTGGCTAAATAATAATAATATAAAAATAAACATTGACAAAACCCATATAATGCACTTTAACCCAAGATCTGAAACTCCTTCTGACATTATTATATCGTACCAGGGTAATACAATTAGCCAAGTAGACACTGCCCGCTTTCTAGGTTTCCAAATTGACAATAAATTGAATTGGAAATATCATACCAACGAGTTATATAAAAAACTGAGCACCCAAGCGTATGCGTTGTACCTATAGGCTTTTTAGTACAGTTAAACGCATTACTCACTGCTTTTTTGGGGTAACTTTACCAACAAAGATATATAGTATTTAAAGGCCAAAAACGTTGCATTCGTTCTATGTTTAGATTACAAACTACTGAACCAACTACTACTACTGTAGGGGAGAGAGGGGCATAGTGGAAGAGGGGGGCAAAGCGAAAAATTTGATTTTACCAACACTCTTTCACCCAACGGCACCCACAACTCGCACAAGCCTAGCGCACGTCCGACCAAGGTCATTGACCAAAATCAGTCCGGCTAGCACCACCTAGCGGGCTACCCGGCTGCGCGATATGTATCGGGTGTTTTTTTTATGAAATTCAAGGATTTTGGAGGCTGGATATTTATGATAAAAGTGAGTAATGGCGGTGTATTTATTATTTTAATCTAATATCTGTTTATTCTACTACACTCAGACATTTAGTAGATTGAACAAATTTAAATATTTGTTTAGTAATGAATTAAAAACTATATTATTATCATAAAGGCAAAGTGGAAAGAATTACAAGGGAGCAAAGTGGAATGATTTCCACTTTTGTTGACAGTTGATTTAATACGTTATATTAAAGCGACATCAACTTTTATTTCATAACTACAAAAGAAAAACAAACCAATGCATGAACGGAAGGTTCCAAATGAGGAGAGCGATCGAGCGAGTTCGGTATCCAAAAAATATGGTATTCCAATTGGAACTCTCCATCGCTCATGAACTTTGTGGTGAAATTGAAGCGGTTGTTTTATTTTGTGTTAAATATAGGAACTTATGCATTTTGTATGTGAATGTCAAATATGTGCATTTTTAAATTAAATAAAAAATAACTTTACCTACTCCTAATGATGAAAAGTGGAAAGTCTTTGATTTGAAATAGTTCCTTTATACCAAATTAGTTGATTATCTTACTTAATTTTATTGATTTCATTAGCATAATACTCAAGTTGATGGGAAATACGCCAAATAAATCCCTTTTTCGCTTTGCCCAATGTGCATTTCCACTTTACCCTTGTGATAAGAGCAAAGCGGAAAATTACTACTTCTAAAAAAAGTTAATTTATTACCAAAATGGTTAAGAATTCGTTGAAAATATTTAACCCTATCTGTAATACAATAGTTCCAGAACCATTACGATTAAAATTTGACTTCAGAACTATTCTATTCCTTTTTATTTTTTCGATAAAAGTTAAGTATTCCACTATGCCCCCCTTTCCCCTAAAGGTATGTTCTGAAAGCATAAAGTTTTGACACCCGTCATTACACATTTTGGTAAACGCTCTATTTGTGAAACCCTCATTTATTTGAGTGCATGGCTGATATGTACATCCTACGAAAACAGCATTCTTAAGCTTTGTTTTTTTTATGCCTGCGCCTTTTCTATCAATAAATTTTATGGCCAGACCTCTCGACTTTGTCGAAAGTTTATGTAAGAATATTTTCACTTTCTGTAGCATCAGTATTTGACAACTTTTTATATTGAATAAATTAGATTCTTTCCTGTTTTTACTTCGCATAAAAATCCATCCGAATACTATCCCAAAGCATTTAAGTAAAAGTTGTGTATGCATAGCCCCTAAAATTTACAACAAACTACCCAATTACTCAAAGCTTTTGAATAAGGACCTATTTAAAATAAACTTAAAGTTATCTTGGTCGACAAATGTTATTATAATGTACAAGTCTTTTTTGATGACATTTTTTTTCATTTTTATATATAATTTTATTTGACATTGTTTCTTTTTTTATCAATTATTATTGTTGAATTATGACTTGATGGAATTATGTCTGCCTTTTGGATATTTAAATATAATTTGTTCACTTTTAATGACATTTTTACGCGCCGAATGTTCGCAAAACATGTTAATACTATAATCACTATTATATTGACATCATTTATGTACACATGTTTGGTAAATAAATATCTTTATCTTTTATCTTTAAGTTTTTAAATCATTTTCTTACACAGCCACTAACCTATATTTTTTTTTCATAAAAGAAAACGTGGATCGGTTTATCGTTAAGATCAATTATTTTAAACTGTTAAGATTTTGTGTCACTTTTCTGAGTCAGTTAACTTATGTAGTTCGTTAAATAAGCCTGTATCGACCTACTGCTGGGCAAAGGTTTTACCGCAACTGTGAGGTAGTTTGAGCTAAACTTCACCACGCAGGCTTAGTGCGGATTAACTTATGCATTTAAGATTAAATGCTAAAGAGTTTGTTTATTTGTAAACGCGATTATCTCAGGGACCGCTATAAATGTATTTTTAAACTAATAAACTATCTCTAAATATAAAATTCACTTGAAAAAAGCAACTGTGTCAGACAAGGAATCTAACCCCGTGTCTTACGCTACCCGGGCGTACGCCTATGCCACTCGGCTGCACATTGGCAAGCCTGTTGAATTTTGCAAGTGTTTTTTTTAACGCGTAGGCTGCGTTTTTCAAGTGCATTTTATTGTTTTGAGATTGTATAATGATAAAACACTATAAAACAAAAATATAATTATAACTATCTTATAACAATAATCAACTAACAAAAAATTGAAAGCTGCCAGCACTTTTTAGCATACATGTCATAGGAACAAAAAAATTGATTATCCTTTGGTCTTTACATCACAATATTCTTCATATATAGCACCCGTAGGTGTGGGACTATAACTTTCACTGCGACCTACTAACAGCGCATTTTGTTTATTTTTTGTCCAAACAAAATGTCTGTTATTTAATGTTCTGTTTTACGATCTCTTTTATTGCGCGCGAGTGTTTACAATGGTGCTAGTATTGTGGTTTATTTGTAATTTCACGGCGAGTGTAATTACGGAACTGAATAATAATCATATTTTAACCATCCGTATGAATAAAACTGTAATAAAAATAGAAATCCAGTACCACACAAAATTTAACGGTAAATCGAAAACCCTCAAATTTTAAAGGTACTTATAGTGTTTCTACTAGAATTTTAGTGTTGATGTGTTCTTACGTCTGATAGTCGACATTGTGTGGAGCTGAGCTGATAGTGGAACTCCTTAACGCTTGGAAGTTCAGTGATTTTATTGACTGTTAAATAGTCTCCTTGCCTCAAGGAAATGGTTTCGTTTTTGAATATGAAGTTATTTGAATTGAATGAAGAATGAAGTTTGAATAGAAGTTTTTAAGTTTTTTATTTTATGTTGCATGTCTTATTTTTATTTTTTTCTTGTTCGTAATCTTTGATATTAAAAAATATCATCTGGCTATGGCTTCTCGTTTTCGCGAAATTAAGCAAACGTGTTTAAGAAGCCTTTATGGATCAGCATACTTAAATATTATCAAATTCCAACGATATCACATACATACACATTGAATTGGTTAAATGTACCAATAAATTCATAACACAAGCAAATATAATGCTTTAGAATGTTTTTAACACTCACAGTGTCATATTTTATATTCATTTCTTGTTTCTTATTTCATCTTTATGAATATAAAATATGACACTGTGAGTGTTAAAAACATTCTAAAGCATTAGATAGCGAAGCGACATCAATTTCCAAGTTGAATTTATTCTGTAAAGAATAACTGCTTGGGCCATCTGTTTCATAAACAGACGGCTAGATGGCGCTAAGCGTCACGCAATTGACGTTTTCATAAGATACCACAAATTTCGCAGGGTCGGACTGACAGCACGGTAGCTCAATTGGTAAGAGCGTTTGGCCCGGTCTGCCAAAAGGTTGCTGGTTCAAGTCCCGCCCGTGCGCAAATTTTTGGTTTCTTATTTCATCTTTATGAATACAAGCAAATATGTTTAATCGTTAAAATTCAAGTCCCGTTAGTAAATTATCCACTTGGAATTTTAATTCAATAAAGTATTACGCGATAAACAAATTAAATAACGAACAGACAAATACAATTAGCGCTCGGGAGCGAAATCCAAGATGGCTGGTGACTCCCTAATGAGGTGTCATTGAATCGCAGCCGCAATATCTTTCATTAAATTACAGCAAGATTTAATTTTAGCCCATTTTTATTAATTCTTGCTCCATTATAACGTACATAAGTAGTGTTTTTACTCATTGAATTTTAATGAATCTCCCTGAAAACAAGTCTGTTTTGATATCATTTAAATATTTTCAACGGATTTTCGGGCATGGTACGGTACTTAGAGCTAGCTTACATTGGACCAAAATTATGTAGGTACCTGGGTTATTCTGTTCAGAAATTCTCAGGGTAGCCCAAGCCCAGGTTTGGGAGCTGGCGGTATTTCACCCCCGTGTGTCGGAAAGCAAGTAAAGCCGTTGGCCCTGCGCCAGCTATCTCTCTCCGGTCGTGTGAGATTGCTGTCCCATCGGGCTATGAGAGTGAAAGGAAAAGAAATTCACCTGTGTTTGCGCACACACTTGTGCACTATAATATGTCTCGCGCAGTCGGTTTGTCGTGACTGGCCACCATAGTCGATATCGGCAGGGGAACCACTTCTAGAGGTACTACTATATTGGGTCACAAAAATCACAAAGTCTTCATCACTATCATTCGAAGACTTAACTAACGTGCTGTTCAATTTCCTAAATGTTATTTGTTATTGTTTGAAAGATTTTATATGATTTTTTTTGTCAATTAGGACGTCATATTTTAAATGATCATACTTAGTATATGGAAGAATATCATTTAGCAGTTGATAAAAAACAATCGATTCGTGTTTTAATTAGCCTTTGTCAAGAAATACGTTGAGCGGATTCTTAATGCATATCATAAAAATAAATTTTGAAAAGGGACCCACCTTGAAAACACTGTAACATTACTAAAATAACGCATTTCTTTTACTTTATTTTTAATACAATTCATAATGTGTGTGTCCCGAATATTTACTTTTAAGGCTTACTTTAAAAAAATAATCTTAAGTTGTTTTCAATTATTATCTACATCGGGATAGACTTGATTCATCTTAATAAGTAACTAAAACCATTTCCAAACCGTAACAAATACTTTTCTGAAAGTCGCATCAAAATCGGTTCAGCCAAACGAGATAATCGCGAACAAGCATATATGCAAACATATGGGTCAAACTGAGAGCCATATTTTTTTAAATTAATGAAAAAATGTGTGAATCGTGATTACTCGATGGGAAAATCAAAAACCATCTCCAAAAGCCTTTCGTGAATTTCCAAGCGTTATAATGGAGCTCGAAATGCGGATGCAAATGCGAGCGTGCAAGGGAAATTACCTAAGACCCCTTACACACTGCGACTTTAAGCATCAATGCAGTCGCGTGTTTTGAAAACGCGCTTCAACTCGCGACTAACGCAATGAACACGTTTAATTTAGCATGGATACAGACGCGCGTTAGTATCGATGCAGTCGCCAAATTCAGTACATAATTTGACAGCTTCCAGCGTCTGCATCGTGACTGTATCGATGCTAACGCGTGTTAGCATCGCGACTGCATCGCTGCTAAAAGTCGCAGTGTGTAAAAGGTCTGAAGCTTGCATTATATGAAGCGAGTCTTCCAGCAGATATCATAGTTGATTAAAATTCGTCCGCTTTCGCATGTTTGGCTCAAAAACTGTTCTAGGCTAACGAATGAAAAAATATAGAGATATAGAAGAAGCGTTTTTTTTTACTACACGTAGAACGTAGAATCTACCATTTTATATGAACCAACATTGTATGGAAGTTGGCATGTGACGAAACGAACATACAAGTAATATTGTTGGGTTTTTTTGTTAACACTTTTCAGGGCAGTATCCCAGTCTCTCAGAGACAATAAAACTTTTACTGTTTTACATCTATAGCTGTTCACTGTCACGAAAAGTGTTAAACTCATAATGTATTCATTGAGCTTACAGCGCTTTCGGATTACACTGAAAGGCCAACATTGGTGCATAATGATTGGTTTTATTTATTGAAATCCTTAATTCATAGGCTATGTGAGATGTTAAATCTGTTAAGTGTGGCTTCCTTGGATTGTCGTCGTCTTAGAGTTTGTAAGGATCTTTGGCAAATGATTATGTGGTCTGATAGTTTGGAGGCGAATCGTGAGCATGATGTGAGACTAGCGGTCCCCCGCGACTTCGTCCGCGCGTTTTGAGTTTGCTCCCTCCCCTCCCGTCGCAGCGTAATATTTTAAAGTCTTAAGCCTTTTTCGATAAATAAGATAGATAGATAACTCTTTATTGCACATTACATAAATTGATTAACAAATTCGTTTTAGGGAAATGTACAATTTAGGCGGTCTTATCGCTATAAGCGATCTCTTCCAGACAACCTTTGGGTAAAGAAATTATGAGTTTTATAGGAAGGGGTATTTTGTGCATAAAAAGAAAAGAAAATGAAAATGAAGAGCTGAAAAAGTGGAATAGAAATATATCTGTACAATAAAAATAATTATATAAAAATAAGAACAGATAAATAAATAATATACATATTTATAAAATATATATATATAACACATTTATATATATATACCATCACAGTAATAATCATACATAATAATATATACACAAACCAATATGAAATGAAAGGAAATAAACTGAGACATAAGAGTAGATAGAATTATTTTGAAGAGAGTAGATGTTCTTTAAGCAGTTTTTTGAAAATAGCGATAGATTTTGATTGCTTGATAGCCAAGGGTAAGGAGTTCCACAAGCGTACTGATTGGACAGTAAAAGAGTTTGAATAATAGCTCGTTGTGTGACAAGGGGATTCAAGGTGGAGTTTCCTCGATGACCGCATGTCAAGACCGCGCAACGGCTGCAAGAAGTGGAAGCGTTCCTTGAGATAAGGTGGGAATTTTGGATTGAAAAGTATGGAATACAATAAACATAGAATATGGTAATTTCGCCGAAGTCTAATTGGGAGCCACTTGAGCCGAGAGCGGTATTCGGAGACGTGATCATACTTGCGTAGACCATAAATTATCCGAATACAGAAATTTTGGAGACGTTCGAGCTTGTCGAGGAGATTTTCGTTAAGATCAAGATAGCAACTATCTGCATAATCCAAAATTGGAAACAATAGAGCCTGGACAAGCGCAATTTTAGTGGGTATCGGTAGGAAGTTCCGAAGCCTGTTTAGTGACGCCGCTGCAGCAAACATTTTTCAACTAACGTCTGCAATTTGTTTGGACCATGAGAGTGAACAGTCGATATGTATACCCAGGTTTTTTACAGTTTTTCTAAAAGGAATTTGTACACCGTCAAACGTGATAGGTTGCATGGCCGGCCAGTCAATCCTAGCAATTTGCCAAGAACCTCCCACTATTAAAACCTGCGTTTTGGTAGGGTTGACCTTGAGACCGAAGGATTTGCTCCAATCGAGGATACGATTAAGATCAGTGTTAACCGCTTCTATAACGGTAGGTAGGTCTTCAAGGTGCCCCTGTGAATATATTTGGAGATCGTCTGCATAAAGATGAAAAAGCGATGTAAGATTACGCGTAATAGAATTGACGAAAATTGAAAAGAGGAGAGGAGACAGTACGCCGCCTTGAGGCACACCGGCTGATATGTTACACCATGCAGAGAAAGCGTCCTCTGAACGAATGCGCTGCCGGCGGCCGTGCAAGTAACTTTGAAACCAGTCAAGCACCGTTGGAGATATGTTAAGAGAACGAAGCAGCCCGAGTAATATGTCGAAGTCTACGGTATTGAAGGCATTGCTAAAATCCAATAGAGCTAGAACCGTGAGTTTCTTATCATCCATGCCAAGTCAAATATCTTCAGTTATTTTGACTAGTGCGGTAGTCGTACTGTGACCAGGGCGAAAGCCGGACTGGAACGGATTCAGAAGATGGTTGTCGCAGAGGAAGAGGCTGAGTTGGTGATGGACAATGCGCTCCATCACTTTGGAAAGGAACGGAAGTATTGAAATAGGGCGGTAGTCTGTAAAAGAAGAAGGACTTGCTTTTTTTGGGAGAGGAGTTACTTGAGCGTCTTTCCAGGCTGTGGGAAAGCAACTCGAGGACAATGATTCATTGATTATGTAGGTGATTATGGGTGTCAAGATATCTATAAGGGGAAGGATCATCCGGCGACTCACACAGTCAGCTCCGACGGCATTGGAGGCAATGGAGGTCATGTTCTTCTTAACATCACAATCGGATACTTGACGAAAATTAAAGGGAGGATAGCCAGGCGTTGGAAGAGATGAGAGTTGATTTAAAGTTTTATTTTTGATGGTACTATCAACACCATCAGATGATGAGAAGTGCTTATTAAGGAGATCTAAATTAATACTATTCGAAATAGGATCATTACGGCTTCTTCCAACTCCAATAGACCTAAGAAATTTCCAGACCCTAGCCGGGTCTCCGTTTTCAACAGATTTATGAATATGGCGTCTTTGAGCGTCTCTACAGGAAGTATTGCAGCGATTCCGAAGGGATTTATATTTTTCGCGGTTTTTATCGGACGGGTCCAATTTGAACTTTCTTTTAGCAGCATTCTTCTTCTCTCTGAGGGCTTTGAGTTCATCGGTTAGCCACGGAGCAGGGACATGCTTAATTTTAACCGGTCGAACAGGAGCATGTTTCTCATACAGACCTATGAGAAACGTATTAAAAAGAGTTACCTTTTCGTCGATAGTATCAGCCATCTTGATTTCCGACCAGTCGATGAGAGAGGCATCGTGTTTAAGTTTGTCAATGTTAATTCCACTAAAATTGCGTTGCAGGAGATATTTTGGCTTTGGTTTTGGAGGGCGCACTTTATAGGAGAGGTAAATAAGATCGTGATAAGAGAAGGCGTCAGCGTGACATTGACCGTACCTAGCAACGTGATTCTTTGATGAGACAATAATTAAGTCAAGAAGAGAGGGCTCACAGTTTGGAAAGAAGTGGGTAGCTTTAAGAGGAAGAATATTCAAATTACAAGAAGAAATTAATGAACTTAGACGTGCTGAGCGGGTATCGTCTTTGAGTAGGCAGGTGTTGAAATCTCCCATCAGTATTGTATGACTGTATAAGGGAGTCAGGTCTTCCAAAGTCTGCTCAAAAGTGGAAAAGTAATCCACCTTAAAAGACGGGCTGTAGAAAACACCGAGAAGAATTTTAGTATGACAGAGACTAATTTCGATGAAGAGATATTGAGCTACATCAGAAGATGCGGAGGGTGGTGAAGCATTAATTAACGTAAATGGAATATGCGATCGGATGTATATTGCTATACCGCCACCAGTCCTGTCAATACGGTCATTGCGGATTAGCTGGAAACCAGGGAGAGAGAAGGATGACGATGGTAGGCATGGGTTTAGCCATGTCTCGGATACCAATACAGCGTGTACATCCTTACAGTTAAATGCTGCAAGCATATCTGGATAGTGGGCAGGAATGCTTTGAGCGTTAATGTGGATTACATTAAAATTTTTAGGTAGGTCACAGAAAGCAGTATCGAGCTCATCGGAAAGGGTAGGAATAGAAGAATGAAAGCTATCATTACTAGAAGAAGGAGATGAAAAAGAGAGAAAAATATCAGATTTATCACTGTCATTGTGAGATACATTCATATTGGTTTAATATAAATAATTTAAAATAAATAATATACAAAACAATAATACTTTTAAATATATATAGATATATTGGTATGAAAATTATAAAATAAATATAATTGGCTGTACCCACCAGCAGTCTGTTCAGAGATCACCTACACTTAAATTAAATACACAAACAAGTAATCAAGTAACACACACAAAATAAAAATAACAGAATAACAAGTGAACCAACGGCAACGTTATGTATAACCGTTACTAACAGTTTACATAATGCACGATTATATTTCCGAACGGAACGCAAAGTGTCAGCATAGATGTCATCTGTCAAATTGTGAACAGCAAAACAAACATTAAAAAGGGTATTTTGTTTTTAGAAAATACCCTTGACAATGATTGACTTCTGCATAATTAGATTGCAAAAACAAGTGAAATAAGAGGGTAAATGAGTGCAAGGATCAAGATAAAAATATTGAGATGCGAGAAGATAATTAATCAGGGTCACTTCTTACGCCTAGATCTTGTGTTGACTTCCTGACCGGTGCTCAACCCTCCCACTGTCGGAGTTCCACTCGTCGAAGGCGCCGCAGCCGCGGGAACAGGAATAGCTCGGTTCAACTCCTCCATCGTAGTGATGCGTTGGTGCGACCCGTCAGCCACCGTAACAATAATGATGCCGTTCCTTGTCCAGCACTTCGCGATTCCTATACGCTTCCGTGCCTCTAGGAAAACGTCGTGACGAGGCTTTGTCAGAAACTCTGACAGTGTTATGCCAGTGCCCTTGAGCCCAGTTTTGGCAAACCAGAACTTATCCCGGTCCTCTACACTGCTGAACTTCACTAAAATGGGCCTGGTTTTGCCTTTTGACATTCGCCCTACACGGTGGCTCCTCTTTAAGGCTTTCTCAGCTAGAGAAACTCGAAGCTGGTCCGTTGCAAGGCCTATGACCCGTGTGGCTGTGTTCTCTCCCTGGGACTCTGGAACACCATGTATCAGCAACATCTTGCGGCGGCCCCTCATCTCCAACCGGTCACACTGTTGGTGCAGAAGTTCAGCTTGCCTGCGTAAGTTGTTCAGTGAAGCAAGGATAAACTTCCTGAAGCTGGAAAACTCCGCTGCCAAGGTAGCTACTGTGTTTGAAGGTGTAGCCTGGTCCAAACTTTTCTGAAACTCCGCCAGTTGTGAAGTGAATGACTCCTGCATCTCATTCATGGCCTGTTGTAGTGATTCCATTTTTGTGTTGTATTTTAATGTGATACCGGCACAGAAGTGTTGTAAATTCAGTTTGTGCTAATAAAGGATTGACTGGCAGGTACTGTACGCCCTTTTAATACATTGAAAACTGTATATATATATTTTTAAACAATTAAATTGTGATCAGCCAAAAATCTCTGTCTGTACAGTTTCACGCCTACCCCCAAAAAAAAAAAAAAAAGGGAAAAAATAAGCTATCTAACACAAAAAGATTTCTTCAAAAGAATCCAGTAATTCCTGAGATGAGGACGTTTAAATAAACAAGAAAAGTACACGTTGGAACAGCGGGAAATGAAAGAGCTGACGAGCTAGCAAAAACAGCCGCTACAACAGAAAAGTCAGAGCCAGACTACGCAGAAGTCCCATTGTCTTATGTGAAGAAAAAGATCAGGGAGGAATCGGTCCAGAGATGGTAGGACAGATATGACGCCTCTGCAACGGGATCAGTAACCAAGGCCTTCTTCCCAGACGTACGCGAGGCGTACCGGCTGGTGAGAGCCGTAAAACTGACCCCGCTCCAGACCCAAATCTTCACAGGACATGGCGGTTTCGGGGAATACTTACATCGGTTTAAGCTTCGCAGCTCCCCCGGATGCGAGTGTGACCCGGACACAAAAAAAACAGTCTGGCATATACTATTAGATTGCCCGCGGTTCCAACTGAGCAAGCACAACCTGGAATGGAGCGTCGACGAGAAAGAGAAAACTCAAGACACACTCTCCACTATGACAGCAGCACTCAGCAGTGCTTTCAAGGCGATCCCGGAGATGATCACCAGAAAAATAACGAGGATGAGGAGTATAACAGCGATCGAGAAAGCAGTCGAAAAGTTTACCTCACCACCACCAGAGGAGGAAACAAACCCAAGAGTGGAACGCACCAGGGCAGACATGGGACAAGTAGCTCCCCCGACTCTCAGACCAGCCTGTCAACCACAGGAGCACATGCTAAATGCCTTTATCGAGTTCGTAGCGGTAACTAAAGCCACTAGAAAAGTCAACGAAGACACTTGCAAGGGCATCATGCAAGCGTACAATCTTGACAATCTGGGACTGCTGCGAGCTAAATTAAAGGACGCAGAGGCCGCAATATACGACAGTGAACAATCCAAGGTTATCCATGGACAAATGTCGGGGTCGTATATGGCGGCATACAGCAACGCGTGTGACTTCGTGGGACAGGACGAACAACTGAGTAACTTATAGGAGGGAAAACTTGTCTTCAAAACACCGTCCGAAGACCCCATAGTCGTAGTCGCAAAGTGTACGAAGGTCATGCTCGACGACCGAATAATCAAAATGGCTAACACCATATCGGGAGATCTGTCGAAAGGTAAGGTCCCGGAACACTGGACGATACCGACAATTACATGGGTCAATGGAATCCCTGGTTGTGGCAAAACCACGTGGGTAATGTCACAAATAAACTCCGAACAGGACATAATAATCACAACCACGACTGAAGCAGCAAAGGACCTCCGAGAGAAACTGGCAACGAGAATAGGGGAAGAGAGGGCGAAAAGGAGAGTCAGAACAATGACATCTCTACTTGTAAATGGTATGAGTAAGGGAGAATCGTGCACACGACTCATGGTGGATGAAGCCCTCATGAACCATTTTGGATCCATTGTACTGGCTATCCAAATAGCGAAAGCCAGAGAGGTGACTTTGTTAGGAGATAATAACAAACTCTCATACATAGATCGCTGTAATCTCTTCACTTTGGAATACAACAGACCTAATAAAATCACAGAGGTTACTAAGGAGTTACTGTGCACCAGGATGTAGCGTATGCCCTTAGTGAAATCTACAGCGGCATATACTCAGCCAATACTCAAGTACAGTCCCTTTCCCTCAAGCGCTTCTCAGGTGCAGTGATCCCAAAATCGGAAAGAACCCTATACCTCACTCACCCCCAAGCTGAAAAGGCAAGCCTAATCAGCCAAGGATACGGGAAAGACGAAGGATCACGCACACTTACCATACATGAAGCACAGGGGCAGACTTTTGAGTCAGTGGTGATAGTGCGCACAGTATCAAAAAATCCCATCTCCTAAAGAGTTTTCCCCACGCTGTTGTGGCCATCTCTAGATACACAAAGTCTTGTGTTTATTACACAGACAATGCCACCGACGACGCCATAGCTCGTCTGATAATCCGGGCAGAGAAGGCCACACCAACAATAATCCGGGACTACAACCTGCGGATGGCCATGCGCAGGGGCGACGAGCAAGTCCGAAACAAGATATTGGCCAATCCACTAACATAACTAACTCCATCAACCAAGTCACTAAGAACATCTTAGTACCTAAAGGCACGGTAATATTATCTTTCAGTATTGTAACTTCATACAAACGGACGACGCGCGAGCTATACCTACTCGCTCGGATGTCGGCATGCGCTCGGCATGCTACAGTCGCGGACGTGCCGCAGTGACGACCGGACGGTGTGTTGGTTTTTTATCAGTAACCGCGCGAATTTTTACTAGAAATAAGTACAAGTAGCTATTTTATACGGCAAGTAGAATATATTGTGCTGTTTTTGTTGCTTTATATTAGAATGCGGATTTTTTATACACTAAAATATAATACTAAACCATTTCGTACATCTCAGTCAAGGCGCAAATATTTTTTGGTCGCACATTTATAAGACCGATTTTATAATCAAACATAGATAAAAATAAACATGAGTATTTAATAAATCTATCTACCAATAAAAAAAAACAACTTGTATTTTTATTGAACACTTTCTATTCAATTCACGAAGTATTTTATGTTATCATATTAATATTTCATATTGTTTTTATTTATTTATCTATTAGTATCTGTAATAATAGATAAATAAATAAAAAGTAATAAATTTACAATCTCAAAACTAGATAGAAACTCAAAGTAGGCACATGCAATAAAATAAAACGCTGTAGGTGGGCGACAGCCCTATCGCATGCTAACGTACTGTGCTGCTGTAGGTACTTATTTCAAGGACACGGGCCAGTTACAATACTGATAGACATAATATTACCGTGCTAAAGGCGACGACGTAGTGGGATTACTTTACTCCCCAAACACAATCACTAACACAAACTAGAATAAGAGCAATGCTGTTTAATATTGTATAGCAAAATCACAAGGATAATAGAATTCCAAAACCTTATAGAATAATACAAATATGTAGAAAAAAAAATTAAATTATCTTAAGTTAACTTAGAGACGATGTTTAACTTATAAGAGAGTTATAGCAAAAACTAACAACCCTAGTAATAAGTATTGTAAAAAGCACTGTAAATTTTGCGCGGAGCGAAAATAACAATTAACCCAACATAACAAAAACCTAAATCAAAAAAGGCACGGACCAAAGAACTGTAGTTTTATTAATGAAAAAAAAATAAAAAAATAAACAAGAAACTGTAAAGCTTTATAGTATCTGTATAGAAAAAGGTTGTAGTGAGTAAACCATATAAGATAGACATTTGCTGTTGCGGACTTTATTGCAGAACTGTTAATGCAGAATAATCTTTATATACACGATTTTTGTGCAACTTAAACGGTTTACGCAGCATACGCAGCGGAAGTTCTCAAAAGGAAAAATTTCACCCTTTATCATAACATATCTTGATGCTATACAGGGTGTTGTTTTGGTCAGCAACGAGCGACTCAGGGGTGGCTGTACAAAAGATACTGATGCCAAAAAAAAATCCAAAGAAAAAAAAAAATGCGGTACTGTACTATTGTACATATTGTATTATGTGTAATAAATTGAGTACCTTAATATATTTAGTATTCATCGGATCCACATTAACATTTTCATCACATTATCTTTGTTTTTCTATGCTTTCATTTCCTTTTGCTGGTTCGTTTGCTGTAAACACGAACATAAGAGTTAATCATAGAGTCTATCTACCATAACGCAGTTCGTATTTTCTCCCTAAAAAGTCGTACTGTAGACATTAAACTATAGGCATTACCTGCCTTTCTACTCTTCTTATTACTATTACTCTGTATTTTTGGATTATTGATGTTTTCTAATCCTTTTTGAACAATATTTATTGTGAATCTAAAAATGTCAAACTTTCAAAGCTCTGTTATTCTACTTTTCTTTACATAATACTGTAAAAATAGCTGTGTTTTACCTTTGTTTGCAATTTTCCTTTAATTTGCATTGGGTGATGATTCGTTTTCCTGTATTTTCGTAATTTGCTTGATTTGTGACAGTATTTTTATCTTTATTGACGTGGTTGTTATGACAATATCTTTCAAAGTCTGACAACTTCTATCAAAGTTTATTACTTTTTCGGGTTTAATCCTCTGTAAACCACCAGTATTCATGTTCTATTTTTGAACCTACCTTGATCTAAATTTGAACGGCCCCGGCCCCCTATATAAGCATTAATTTTTGTCATTCAATTCATTCGATTCCGAGTTCTAAGCTCGAACAGTTCTATTATACTTCAAAAATACTCTACATCTTCCCTCAAGAAGTCTTGAAGAACCGCCGGTGACTACTGAAACACCTCCTCACGCTAGGGGAGGGACCGGACACCGGAGGAGTATCCAAGCACATTGACTGCAGTAACACCTCCTCGCTCTAGGGGAGGGACCTGTCTCCTTCTCGGAAGAGGATCCGAGACCAAGTACTTCTGGCACTCCAACTGATCCTAACATTTTCTATATAGTGCCCGTTACCCTCATTACTGCACATCGGCGTCTCTGCTCTTCACGGCGCCTGTCACCGCTGCACATCGGCGTCACTGCTCTTCACGGCGCCTGTCACCGCTGCACATCGGCGTCACTGCTCTTCACAGCGCCTGTCACCGCTGCACATCGGCGTCGCTGCTACCTCCGCTGTGTCGGCCCTGCACTCCGACGCCGCCCTTTGCTGCCCCAGGACAATACTTATTGAAGATTTGAAGATACTTACTCACGCCCACTGCACTTTACTTACATTCATACAGACATCACCTCATCTCATTTTTCGGTACTGTATTCTTTTTGTTGTAATATAAATTCTATTCCCTCTTCTACCTCTTTCTTTTACCTTCTTCTACTTCTCCACATTTGTCGCTTCACGACAGTACAGCAATCGAGTCAAAACTATCAACACCAGGTAGCCTATTCGTACCTTACTAGCTACGGCGTAGTATTTTGTAGATAAGCACTAGCTACGGGCTAGGGTGCGAGTATTCCCATTCGTTTTGTATTTTTTTTGAATGTTGTGAAGAGGTTTTCTTGTATAAAACTTGCTCAGAATTTTAAGAAAACATTTTTTTTAGAATAAGCTTAACTCATATTATCATTCCTGAGTTGGATGTCACTGACCAAAAGAACACCCTGTATAACTTTACCTGTAAAGCTTTCCTCGATAAATGGGCTGTCTAACGTAAAAAGTTTTTTTTTAAATCGGTCCAGTAGTTTCTGAAATCAGCGCGTTCAAACAAACAAACAAACTCTTCAGCTTTATAATATTTATAAACGCTGATTGTCATATATTCATAAAACCATAATGACTGATGGTATTTAGTGTCTAATTCAAAAAACCTAATGAAACGATTAATATACTTGCGGGTGTAGTCTGAAGCAAATTTTTTGTCATTTTGCGTAAACAACGCTGAGACAAAATTTGTGTTTACATGTATTTATTGCTGAAAAAGGATATTTGAATGAAGCTAAAAAAATAACATTATTGTTTTTAAGATGAATTAAAGATAAAGCTGCGTAAGTAATAATGATATTTGATGAAACGGAAGATTGAAATTGTCGACGCAAAATGTCAAAAATTTTGCTTCAGACTTCAACCACCGCTTAGATTCTCCTCTTGAATTAACTAACGTCAACAAAACTAATTAAACTTAGTGACCGTTTCAGAATTGTGTTTCCAGTTCGCCTGCAATGATTATGTGGTCGTGATTAAAGAGGTCACTTGTTTAAAACGTCAAACACAGATTATGTTAGCGTTTAACGTAAATTGCAACCCTAATTTTCTTTGACATAATTTGTATGGTTTACCTAAGCAGATACAGAGTGTTCAAATAAAAGCTGATTCCGAACCAAATAATGTAACGTCATGACCTTGTAACGTTGTATATTTTGTCTAAGTTCGCGTGAAACGAAAAGCTAAATGGATGTAGGACTCCAGTCCATATTTTGGCATAGATAAGATGGATGGTGACACTGACATTTGTCAAGTGTGACAGCTGCCGTTTTTCCGGTTCCGCACTGTTGGTCGTGCGTCGGAGTGGAACGTTTGTTATAATAATGTATTAGAAGTGAAAAATTTAATGGGGCACGCCCCAAATTATTTTGTAGTTTGATAGTTATTCCTGGTAAGTATCTGCAGAAAGGTTTGCGTTGATTTTTGTTTGTTGCGAGACATTTCTTAGAGTCTGAGCACATGGTTCTTTTTATCGTTTCAGACGCCGCCAACATGTCAATTTGGATAAATTAAATTCGAAAATGATTTGATATAAACTACTGGAAAAATGGTAAGTATTGTGGCGAAACTCCTTTGAAAATCCTTGTAAAGAAAATGTAGCCTACCTACATCTGGGCATATTGTATTGAGAGTTGTAATTTTTATCATTTCAGGTCTCAAATAGAAAAATTAGCATAAATGTTTAGTAATTAATTCAGAAATTATATGGCGAGCCAGCTTTTGCAGGTATTAAATTGGTTTATTATAGATTTCATAAATAGGGTGATGAAAAGTATAACCACCCTCACTTAGAAAAAAAAAATTGGTTGTTAACTAGAACTTTCTTATATTTCTAGGTTTCGCTTTTGATATGTGTCTGTAAGTTGAACAGTCACAATTTGGTGATCATGTTGTAACCTCAGGTAAATATTTATTATGAAAAGTTAGTGTTTTTTAACTTTTACTTTGGTTTGTGCGTTGAACTAACATTTTTGTAAATTCTTTTCAGTGACCTTACTAAGACCTTACTAAGACCTTACTTAGACCTCATTTGGATTAGTTTGAAGACAGATTTTACTTATGGAATGATTTGCTTCTTGTCTGCGGTTTTGAGGATGGACCGGTATTGGTGAACTTTTGGGGGTAACGTTACAGAGTTGTTTGTAGTTTGATGCAACAAAGATTTGAATTAGTAACCTCCATGGAAATCCAAGGTTGGTTTTTCTTGTATTTACTTTAACTTTAGTGAAAAGTGGGATAATTTAGCTAACAATTTAGGCATAATTTAGGAATCCCTTTGAGGATAAATTTTGGAATTTATTTAGGTAATTAAACTCTTAAATTGGTGGTTTATCTTTATTTAATTAGAAATTTGTGAACATTAAGATTTGTAATAGTATAGATATTGATAACTAAATTAGAACCTAACCTAGTCTCTACTGTATTCTGAGCTATTAAGTTTTGTATTTGATTTTTTTGAAGGTGTTAAAAGGTAATTGTGAAATAGCAAATTTGAATAAACTTTTGTTGCCAAATGCTATACCCGGATTTCTTTATTTCATTCGAATATTAGTACCTTTTAAACACCCTTTGTCCACACTAGCCGGGAGTGACTGCGACAAATGGCGCCCAACTTTAGAATTAGTTATTAGTACAATTTTGAGCACTTTGTTGTTAGAATTTTTTTGGAATGCTAATTAACCACCATATTATTTAGCTTAGGTTTATTTTGCCTGTGTTACTAACTGGTTAGGAATTATCCCACAAGTTTAGTGTTGCATCAAACAATTTGTATTTACTAACCAAATAAAAGTTATTGTTACGGTGTAAACCTTATTTTGTGAAATCCCAATTTGTTGTGCTTGATTATATTTAGCATTTAAAATACTCACAATCTGTTTAAGTATTGTGAGATATTTGAGTTGTTTTGATTGTAATATTTTGGACTCACTTTATATTGTTTTGTATGAAAACTTGTAAAAATATAAACCACCAAATAATAGTTAACATGATTAATTAATGTTACTTAACAGTGATATTACAGTGTAATTTATATGAGTTTGCATTGAGAATTAGTTGAAATAATTTTGGATTTTAATTATTGCTTTTGTTGTGGTTACATTAATAAATGAGTTATGAAGTGAATGTAGGGTCATTGTGGTTACGTGTCAGCGTTATTGGAGTTGTTCTGAAAACGAATTAAATTATGTAACTTGCGTCTGTTTTGTATATAAACCAAGAAATTAGTTACAATTTTCTCGGTGTAACACATTGTTTTGGTAAATCGACTCTGTTGTTTCCTATTAGGCGTGCTACTGGTACGGATGTTGCCAAAAATTTTAGAAACCATTTATAGTGATTCATGAGTTACTGAAACCGTGATTGTGGTTAATTGGACACATATTATGGGATCGTGATTCAGGGAGGCACTGGTTTGTTACAACATTCCTTAACATAATTTTACAGGGATACCGGGACGGAGTACGCAGTAACTATGCCTAAGGAGTATTATGTCGGTGAGTTCGGTTTTTTAAAGGATATTTTTTGAAGTTTTTAGTGTCCGTGCTAGACATGCCACAAATTTTGTTGTTTTAGGGCGCAGAAATGCGTTTTGATTTTTGGTTGGTGATGTAGTTTGGGAGTCCAGCTACACTCAAGTGATGCCCAATTTGGCACCAGTTTGTTTGTTTTTTGTTTGGTGTGGGATCACTGAGGTATTTTTCACCATTTTGTTTACGAGTTGGAGGCTATGGATGGTCGTTCACTCGATTCGTGGCATATTGAGGTTATTAAGACATAAGTTTTGATTCGACTAGAGTTTCTTTGGTTGTGTTTAAATTGATGAAAATTCTAAACACAAAAGTGAAAGGGTTCAGTTTTATTTAGATTGAGAAATAAAACTGTTTAGTTTTTGTATGATGAAGTATGAAAGGCGAGGTTGATAAGATGTTTGCTTGTGGAAGAATGAAATTAATTTGTTTGTGGGTATGTGTTAGCGGAAACCTTAAGTTAAGTCGCTTGAAACTTATGATTTTGAATTGTTGTCTAGCATGAGATCGTTATGGAATTATTTGAATGTGTTTGTTGCCCGATTTTTGACTTAATTAACTTTATGAGTAAATAGAAAAAAAAAAAAAACTTTGATATTGAGAATTTATTATGAGGGCTTTTGGAAAATTTTGAACAGAACATTCAATGTAGTTTATTTGTTTTTTTTGTGAGCTTTTGGATTATTTTGAACAGAACAATCTTTGATGGCGTTGACGTTGAGATCTTTAGGTATTTTGGGATGTTTTTAATTGAAATATTTTTAAACGGCGTTTTGAGTTTTTTTTAGGTATTTTGGATATTTTGAACAGAAAATCTTAAATAGCTTTGAGTTAAGATTTTTTTGAGGTATTGTCGATATTTTTGTCGATTTTTTTGAGGTATTGTTGTTTTTTTTGTAGGTCTTTTGAATAATTTTAGCAGAGCACCCTTAAATAACTTAAGGTTAGCTTTTTTTGAGATCCTTTGGGACACATTTTTTTGGTATTTAATTTTGGACCTACAGTAATAGTTTGAATCCTTCTTGTGAAATTGTTTGCCTTTTAGTGTCAGTTAGGACTTGTTGGATAGTGGAAGGAAATTATTTTGATTTTATTTTGGCATTTGGTAACAGTACATATTTTTACAGTTACGGAAGCTGGGGACAGCTTTCGGTTCACTGTAGTGAACCTCTTTTCTTTGGGAGGGGGGTATTGTAACGTTGTATATTTTGTCTAAGTTCGCGTGAAACGAAAAGCTAAATGGATGTAGGACTCCAGTCCATATTTTGGCATAGATAAGATGGATGGTGACACTGACATTTGTCAAGTGTGACAGCTGCCGTTTTTCCGGTTCCGCACTGTTGGTCGTGCGTCGGAGTGGAACGTTTGTTATAATAATGTATTAGAAGTGAAAAATTTAATGGGGCACGCCCCAAATTATTTTGTAGTTTGATAGTTATTCCTGGTAAGTATCTGCAGAAAGGTTTGCGTTGATTTTTGTTTGTTGCGAGACATTTCTTAGAGTCTGAGCACATGGTTCTTTTTATCGTTTCAGACGCCGCCAACATGTCAATTTGGATAAATTAAATTCGAAAATGATTTGATATAAACTACTGGAAAAATGGTAAGTATTGTGGCGAAACTCCTTTGAAAATCCTTGTAAAGAAAATGTAGCCTACCTACATCTGGGCATATTGTATTGAGAGTTGTAATTTTTATCATTTCAGGTCTCAAATAGAAAAATTAGCATAAATGTTTAGTAATTAATTCAGAAATTATATGGCGAGCCAGCTTTTGCAGGTATTAAATTGGTTTATTATAGATTTCATAAATAGGGTGATGAAAAGTATAACCACCCTCACTTAGAAAAAAAAAATTGGTTGTTAACTAGAACTTTCTTATATTTCTAGGTTTCGCTTTTGATATGTGTCTGTAAGTTGAACAGTCACAATTTGGTGATCATGTTGTAACCTCAGGTAAATATTTATTATGAAAAGTTAGTGTTTTTTAACTTTTACTTTGGTTTGTGCGTTGAACTAACATTTTTGTAAATTCTTTTCAGTGACCTTACTAAGACCTTACTAAGACCTTACTTAGACCTCATTTGGATTAGTTTGAAGACAGATTTTACTTATGGAATGATTTGCTTCTTGTCTGCGGTTTTGAGGATGGACCGGTATTGGTGAACTTTTGGGGGTAACGTTACAGAGTTGTTTGTAGTTTGATGCAACAAAGATTTGAATTAGTAACCTCCATGGAAATCCAAGGTTGGTTTTTCTTGTATTTACTTTAACTTTAGTGAAAAGTGGGATAATTTAGCTAACAATTTAGGCATAATTTAGGAATCCCTTTGAGGATAAATTTTGGAATTTATTTAGGTAATTAAACTCTTAAATTGGTGGTTTATCTTTATTTAATTAGAAATTTGTGAACATTAAGATTTGTAATAGTATAGATATTGATAACTAAATTAGAACCTAACCTAGTCTCTACTGTATTCTGAGCTATTAAGTTTTGTATTTGATTTTTTTGAAGGTGTTAAAAGGTAATTGTGAAATAGCAAATTTGAATAAACTTTTGTTGCCAAATGCTATACCCGGATTTCTTTATTTCATTCGAATATTAGTACCTTTTAAACACCCTTTGTCCACACTAGCCGGGAGTGACTGCGACAACCTACTTTTTTTACAGTCTGTATCTATATTATGTACCTATCGTTTGCTGTTTTATTTGCTTTTATTTGCCATGATTCTTCACTCATTGATCCATCCATGATATTTTATATGTGACGACCTCCATGGTCGAGTGGCTAGCACGCTAGTTTCAAGCGTCACCATCTCGTGAGGTATCGGGTGGTCAATGTAGAAAACAATATTTTCTATATTGTCTCGGGTCTGGGGGTTGTGGTACCACCGTTGTTTCCGATTTCCATAACACAAGTGTGTTAGCTACTTAGCTTGGGATCGGAGCGATGTATTTGATGTAATTATATGACTGTAGTTTAAAACTAAGTTGCCTGTCAATCGGTCTATTACAGGTTTTATTTTGCGGAATGTGCAGAAGAGTGCATTTCCTTCTTTTACCACCGCTAGACACACCGCGAGCTACCACCCATCCCGTGTAGATATTTTACTATAGCGAACGAAGCGCCTCTTGTCGTCCTTTATAATGCGCACTGCCTTAGAGTGGAACTCTTTGCCCGCATCAGTTTTAAGGTAATATAGCCCAAAAACTTTTAAAGACGGAGTGAACCAGAAGAAGCCTCTTCTGGGTAAGCTCGCTCCATTGTCGACTCAGTCTAAGCCCAATTACGTCTAGGCTAGAGTCAAGAGCAAACCCATTTCGAATAAAAAGTAGGTACTAAAAAGTAGGGTTTAAACAAGCAAAAGGTTATAATAATAACTAGTATTTCAGAATTTTTCTAGTCCTATATTCTGAATATCAAATGACTAGGTTTTCACTTTTCATTCTATTCTGGCATTAAGATTTTCTAGACTTTTTGTAAACCGCCCTCGCTCGCTCCGTTGTTTGTGTAAATCAATTGTGATTCAACTTCGTGTTTCAATTGAATCCCAACCTTCATCAATATTTTTTCAAATACTGAAGAATTACAATCTATATTGAAAAAAAAGCCTACTTACTAAAAGTAAGGTAGGTTTTTTAACAATATCCTGAGATGCCTATAAAATGGTATCTACGAGTACATATCGACCGTACATGGATAAATTATCATATTTTTTTTAAACTAATGTCTTGCGTGCACTCCAATAATAGCTTTACTTAGCAGTATATCCGCAATTTTCTCAATTCAACTGAGATTTGGATAATTAATGGAATCAGGCGTTACTTTGCGGAAATCCATTATTAAGTTGAAATTTATAAAATTATTTTGCTTTAAATTTCCGCTTAGCGACGCCGGCGCAGGCAACTAACAACACAAACCGTCACCGAGTTTAGTATTAGTTCAGGCAAATGCAGGATGCACCACCCGCCCTCCCTCAATACGCATGCGGCACAGCTGATACAATTATTAGTACCCAACACCAACGTGCAAAATACCTACCTCTATTGAGGTATATACCTACCTCTATTGAGGTATATACCTACCTGCATTTGCCTGAACTAATACTAAACGCGGTGACGGTTTGTGTTATTATTGCCTGCGCCGGCGTCGTTAAGCGGAAATTTAAAGCAAAATAATATTATAAATTTCAACTTTTTTTTTAATCGAATACAAAAACCTTTATTCATCAACGTAATCAATTCAAATATTATGTACATACTTAAAACCGTAAACTAAAATATACATCTATGAAATAATATATACAACTTAAAGAATAGAAATTGTAAACTACAAAATAAAATAAAATGTATTACAAAAGGGATATTAAAATAAAATTATAAAAATGGCCCTTGTGGTAAAATGCTGGCAGCATTGCCTCGCTGAATGGCTATACTTATACGCTGTGCGAGGTAGCTGCCAGCTCTTGGGTCACCACTGACGTCAGTTAGCCTCTTAGCAATTTGCCTGTGCAAAGAGATAGCGTTGGGACCCCACGAACCTAATGTCTCGACTCCGAACGGTACAAAATGAAACCGGGAGTCGATCAGGCTGTATTTTTTTGTTTTATTATTTTCTGCGCTTGACGCAGCCAAACCAGCACCACGGGTTGTACTTGGTAGATGGGAGGCTGCCAATGTGTCGACACAGGTAGCATCCCACACTAGAGCCCGACCCATCCGCCAAGGAACAAGTGACATGCCATCCGGCCTCTTGCCGTCATCACGCGCGATACCGTTCGGCTCAAGAATAGCCGGCACGTTGATGGAGGCAAGAGAACGACTAATGTTGTCGTTGATGCTGGCATGGCGGGAAAATCAGCCTGCGCTCTTAACACATGAAAGTCCGTGGTGTCCCAACGAGCTGACTTCAGAACCACAAGGACATCTGTGTGGTTGACAGATCTCAGCACCAACACGAAGACCAATCGCCACGCGGAGGGTCTCTGCATCAAGGAGGGTACCAACGTTCGATGATGGGTATGCATTTAACCAGTACCCTGCCTCTTTTGCAGAGACAGCCTTGAGCCTGGCGAGGTCCCCGTTGTCGGTTGCACTCTCAATTAAACTATATAACTCTCAATTATACTCTCAATTAAATTTCAACTTGAGATTTGGATATTATTTGAATCTATACCGGATGGCCAAAATAGTGACGCCCAAAATTTTTTTTTGATGCTTCACTTGCAGGGCTATCCAAATATAACTTATTTATGACAGCCAATTTTTTTTAGGTTTTCGAGGTTTTTTCTTTTTTTTAACTTTTGTTAGTCTTAGTTTTAGCTGCTTAAACTTTAAACTTCGAAACTAAACTAAAAACGAAATAATACCATTAAAAGTGAAGGAATAATTGTTTGCAAATTCTAAAAGTTAGCGAAAAAAATTATATCTCGTAAACTACGAAAATTCGACTAACATGTATATTTGAATAGGCCTGGATGTAAGGTTTCCAAAAAAAATTGGACGTCACTGTTTTGGCCACCCTGTATTACATAAGTGTTAAAACACCCCAGATAATATAATAGTAGGTACCCAGATAATATATACAGTGTGTCTGGTCACCGGTCCGATCCGTTAGGGCGCAGTACTATGATAAATTTTATCGTCTATTTACAACATTTTATACCTTCTCTTAAAAAAAATACAGCTATTTACATTTTGTTGGTTTCTAAGTTTAGTGGTATATTTATTTATTAAGCAATATCTAAGGATCTACAAGAGCTATTAGCATAAAAACGACATTCATTTGATATCTATATAGGTAGGTGATAAGTTGCCATCAAAAATGTAAGAATTAAAAATCACTTGAAACGTAAAACAATCAAGAAAAACTGATGTTTTTTTTTGTGTAACAAAAAGAACTACACAGAAAACTTTTTTTCCACTTGCATGCAAATATGTTTATGTCATAACTAATTCAATTCATATGACTGTCAACGTTAAGATTCAATTAATTCAAGTGTGCATTCTCTATTCCTCTCACTCTCTTAGCCCGATGGGACAGCAATCTGACACGACCGGAAAGAGTTCGGGCGCCGGACCAACGCAGGTAGCGCGCAGGTTTCAAGTTTCGCCATCTCTTGAGGTTCCGGGTTCGATTCCCGGTCGGGTCAATGTAGAAAACGATCTCGGGTCTGGGTGTTGTGGTACCACCGTTGTGTCTGATTTCCATAACACAAGTGCATTGGCTACTTACTTTGGGATCAGAGCAATGTATGTGATTGGTGTCCAATATTAATTAATTTAATATTAATAATTAGTACCTAGTTGATTTCTCACGCCATCATAATCACTCAAACTACGAATCTATCGAAAATGCAATCTTTTTACAAAGTATGCGCATGAGAATAAAAATGTTTCCCAAATTATTTGACCATAAAATCATCAATCAACGTATCATTATCAGATATTGGAAATCGAAACTCATTCATACAACGATTTTATTAAATTAACTTTTTCACGTTGCGTCGTTATCGCGGTGATTCATTCAAACTTAATTTGTGGAATATGGATTATATGGAAGAGATATAACATAACCAGAGAAACACTAATTAAGAGGTAGTAAAGTAACACTAAGGCATTATACCTTAGTTTGAAGTCAACTAATCTAGGCATTATGATTAATTAAACATAAGGGAACACTGCTGAAAAAGAGACATATTTAATGACTTATTTTTTTCATTTTTAGAAGCAATAAGTCATTGCACAATATAATATCTTTGCTTTAAGTTAACTAGCCTAGCCGTTATGATTAATCGAATATACGGAAACGCTGCGATTGCTGTAAGAGAGTCATATTTAATTAATTAATCATAACGCCAATTTGACTTAAAGTTTACTAACATCAATTTTTAGGTAATGACTTAATGTATCTAAGAAGTGGATTCTTCGTGTTTTATTATTATATTACATTGAAATTAAAAATATTTTTAACTGCCGAATATATTAATATTGCTGCTGAATGAAATGATGAAGTTCTGGGAATCGGTAGATCATCATCATTGGCCACGGCATCTTTAACAGGTGATTGTTTCAGCACCCAGGGTTCATTTCCGGGGTTGTCCACATCGCCGCTGGTTACTATGTAGCCCAATGGCTGCTCGGCAGATCTTGCCACATCGATCGCAAACGAAGCGTGAGTCTTGTGGTGAGGGTGCCGTAGTGGCACGAAGTCTTTTCTGCTTTAAGTTGTCAAGCCAGACTTCATCATGTTTCGATATTCCAACTCTTAGAGCACCACGCCACTCAGGTCTCATTACAGCACGATTCTCCCAAATGTTAGAATCTATCCCAAAGATGTTCATATCTCGTTTGCATGAGTCCTTGAATCTTAGCATAGGTCGCCCAACCGGTCTCTTTGCAAACGCAATCTGCCCCATCAGAACCTGACGCGGTAGTCTCTCTGGGTCTAATCTATGAACATGTCCCAACCATTGCAGTCTCCTCCTTTTCAGGATCGCTATGATGCTGGAGCAGCGAGTGTTGGATAGCACAGTTTCATTACTCACTTTATCCATCCACGTGACTCCAGGGATCGATCTGAGGCAGCGCATGTGAAAAGCATTGAGTTTGCGCTCTTGTTTGGCCTTTGTAGTCCACGTCTCCGATGCGTACAATATAGTACTGAGGACGCAAGTCTGGTACACGAGGACCTTGGTATTGATTGTTAGCTTCTCATTTCGCCAAACGCGTGCTTGGAGCGTCCCAAAAATAGTCGATGCTCTGCCGATCCGGGTATCTATTTCCTTGTCATTGGATAGCGAGGTTGTTGTTGTGGAGCCAAGATAACAGAAGTGATCCACGACTTGAAGGGCAGTGTTGTCAAGTGTGATGATGGGAGGTTGGTCTACACCCTGCACCATAATCACACAAACAGTCTTTTTAGTAATGACGCTCATCGAGAAAAGCTGGCAAGCATGACCAAATCTCGCAACCAACTCCTGGAGTTCCCCTTCCGAAATTGCAACAAGTGCAGCGTCATCTGCGTACAGAAGTTCTCGGGCAATTTTATCCTGGCATTTATTCTTAGCTCTGAGAAGACTTATGTTGAACAGTCTTCCGTCTTTTCTAGTATGCAGGTGCACTCCGACGTCGCAATCTTTGAACGCTGCCAGAAGCAGTGCGGAGAAAAAGATCCCGAAGAGTGTGGGTGCCAATACGCAGCCCTGTCTGACTCCACGATTCACGTCAAAGGCTGCAGATGTTTCACCTTCAAAAATGACCGATCCCCTCATGTTGTCGTGAAAAGATTGTATGATAGAGAGGAGCTTGGATAAACAACCAATCCGACAGAGAACTTTGTATAGACCTTCCCTGCTCACAGTGTCAAAAGCTTTGTTGAGATCGACAAAGGCCATATACAGAGGCACTTGATGTTCACGGCACTTTTCCTGTTGTTGTCGTAGGGTGAATATCATGTCGTTCGTCGAACGGCAAGCACGAAATCCGCATTGAGACTCGGGGTAGATTGCAAACGCCTTGCCACACCCTTGCAAACGCCTTGCCAGCAATACTCAACAAAGATATTCCCCTATAATTATTACAGTCACCTCTGTCTCCCTTGCCCTTGTACAAGGTAATTATATCGGCATCTCTCATTTCCTGTGGGATTGTTCCCTCATCCCAACAGCGCAGTAAGAGAGCGTACAGAGGAGAGAAAACACATTCGAGTTTTATGATTTCCGCCGGTAAGTTGTCACGGCCCGTGCTTTTACCCAGCTTCAGTCCACTAAGTGCATGGTGAAATTCATCGCTTGTGGGTGGATCATCAAGCTCAGACATTGAAGGAAAATGTGGCAGATTGTTCAACGCTTCAGGGCTTATATTAACCTCTTCGGAGTACAGGGTTGTATAGTGCTGTGCCCATCTGTCTAATTGATTGTTTTTGTCAGTGATGGGGTTTCCGTTCAAGTCTTTTAAAGCTGCTCGTTTCCTGCTGGTCGGTCCGGTCGCACACTTAATTCCCTGGTACATTCCTCGAAAGTCTCCAATATCCCCGCAGTGTTGAATGATTTTGCAGAGTGTGGTCCAGTACTCGTTCGCGCAGCGACGACTAATGCGCTGAACATCTGCTTTTGCCGCCTTGTAGGCTGATTGCTTTGCGGTGTCTCTTGGGTTGTTCAAGAAATTTATGTATGCCGTTTCTCTTTATCTCCACTGCTGGAAGCAGAACGCTTTCATAACCCGCGAACCAATCGCTGACAGATCTACCCTTTCTGCCGAATACTCGAAAAGCCACCTGTAAGATAACGCTTTTAATTAGCAACCACAATTCTTCAGCGCTTTTAGCCTCGTCGAGAGTTGCGTCGTTGAGCTTTGTTTCAATTTCAGCCTCAAACTGTTTATATAGGGTCTCATCCAGTATAGAATTGCTAAATAAATGAATCAACCTGGACTGTGAAACCAAAAAAAAAAAAGAAGAATAGCTTTGAAACAAAAAAAATGTATTTTATAAAAGAAGGGATAAACTGTTATATTATAATGGATTTGTAGATATGATTGACCAAATAAAGGAGATGTCCCAAAAATGTATGAAACCTCAGCCAGGTCCATGTACGCTATACCTAATTATAGGCGAAAATGTGCAGTTCAGTTTTAATAAAACTAATTTCTATGGAGAGCCTTAGTTTTTTGGCTGAAACAATAAAATAAACCACATTATTGCAACTCAGTACAATATGGCGGAGGACGCCATCTTTGACACTTGAATGACGTTTGCCTGTCAGTTTACTTTTGATAGTATCTACTCATTTTATTGCACAAAGTATTTTCTTTATCAGAACAATGGATCAGAACAATGGATGAAATGAAACAATTAATTAGTCATGCAGCTCTAGATCAGCTGCTATACTATGATATTTTACCTACTTAACACCTTTCCGATCTCGAAGCAGGCCAGCGAGAACAATATTCAACTCCACTACGAAATCAGCAGTGCAACAAGTAAGCTGTAATACATTACAACAAAAGCCGAGTCAACAGATAGGGCAGGTAGGTCATTCCAATTAATGCCAAGTCAGTCACGGAGAAAAAGTTATCAAATGCAAAAGAAAGCGAAGTTGTTTAAAGAAGCAAGAACTCAAAACACTTTAAACGCAACGAAAAAACTGAACGAACGAAAATCAATACCTAGGGCAGCACTGATCATGACAGTTGACATTGTCAGTTTTTTTTTACTGGTTTGTAAATCCCAGTAATAAAAAAAATAAAGTTGCCATCTTTACAAAGAAATAAGGTGTTTGATTTTATTTTTAAGCCACTAAACTACGGACTAGAACATTTTTATTGTATTTTTAATGGAAATAGGATTTTTTTACCGATTTTTTGGTACCACGTACATGGTACAGGCCTGGAATGGGACATCTCCTTTGCCTTACTGGGTTGGACCCGGCGACCAGGCAAACTGTATAAGTTGACAACGGGAGGACACAATTTCGGATTAATCTTGGCCCCGATTCTATACTGATATTATAAAGCTGAAGAATTTGTATGTTTGTTAATTTTAATGCCCTAATCTCAGCACTGAACCGATTTGTTAGTTTTTTGTATTGAATAGCTTATTTATGGAAGGAGAGATGGAAAACTGCTACAGGAGGGGAGGAACAACTCGAACAAAAAATGCAAATAGAAGTTCACTGGGATGACATAATATATAATATAATATATATATATATTATATAAAACTGTCAAAATTTAAACAACCCTTATAGCCTATCTAGCAGCTATCAGGTCAAGATAACAATAAGATAAGATATATTTATTTACGTAAACACGTGTCGTGTACAGTTGCTTTGTATTTACAAACACAGTAGCAATAGATGTTAATTTAATTCATTACATTCAGTTAGTATCAACTTGGTATAAGAAAACTTGGCATGTAAATATATAATGTCAATATTGTAATCTTTAAATTTGAGGAAATAATATTTATAATTACTAAGTCAGTAATTAAAAGTAAATCAATACTCAACTCATAATGTCAAAATTTATCTTCAAGAAAGTCATTTATGTTATAATCCAATAAGACTCTTTAGATCATGACAAGATAAAATAAGATATCAAAAATTAGCGCACGAGATTGATTCGAACCAGCAAGCTTTGCCTACCCGGTCCAAACAAAACAAAATAGACAGAAGAAACAGAAACATGCTAAGTAAATAATTATGAGTCCATCGAACCATTTGATCCTTGAGTACTCAAATAGAGATATCTCCGGATCAAAACGTTACGCGCAATCAAACTGTGATCAGACAACGGAGGAGACGTAATGGACCGAATTAACATTCCTTCTGTTAAGGCATTAATTCTTTCAATGGCCCCGATATTTCTTTTGGACAGCAATTCTCAACATTCCAGAACATCCCGACCTGAATTATGCCCACTTTCTTGTGCCCCCAACTATGAATCTCGGTCACCAAACTATGTTGATTAGTTCTTCGTATTATTCTTTGAGCTCTATTTGATATAATTATTTTCAAGAAGCTGTAAAACTTACCCATATAACTACCCGGATTACCCAAAATTATAAATTGCAATACTGTGGCATGTGGTACACCAGAAGAAGGATGAATGAACTTGCAAAACGTTTGTACATTTTCCTAGTTATTTTCCTGCAAATGCTGTGTTAACTTCGAAATTATGTTCATGTAGGAATTTACAGTGAACGAGTTAAATATTTATTTTATAGCGTTAATCAGTACTAGTTAACTACTCATTTCCCTCTTACTTAAGTTTGCAAACCTCATTAAAGTTACGTTCCACATTACTTATATTCACATATAAACACTAAGATATACATATCTGTCTCAACCCTAAGGCAGACGAAGTAAAAATTATAATATAAATTCGACCTTGAGCCAAGGGATCAAAGTTTTTAATAAAGCTGGCTAGTTACATTTCCAGTGCCTGAAAAAGTTTGAGAACAACCTCATAAACGCCCTGATGGATCCCTTAGCTCAGATCTTGTGATAACACGGTATTGTAATTTATACCGATCATTAGACTTTTTAAATTCGTGAAGCCTAAAGGAGATGGAAAAGGTTTGATTGCAAAGCCTCCATGTTTTTTCACACAGCTTGGGAACGAAATTGCGGGAGAAAATGTTAATCGAAAATGCAACCTTTTTTCATTAATGTATCATATCAATGGGTTTTGTTAGATCAGGGGCCCGAATTTTGAATCACTCGGTTGAATATGGCGTGTTATTTTTTCGAATATTTTAATAATATCAATGGAAATCACGCTTAATATAGACGTGAGTACTACTCACAAAATTTACTTACCCTTTTTAAGGTTCCGTAGCCGAATGGCAAAAACGGAACCCTTATAATTTCGTCAAGTCTGTCTGTCTATCTGTCTGTTTGCCTGTCCGTCCGTATGTAACAGCCATTTTATATAGGAGTATGTATCCAGCTAACCGCTTTACGATTTTCATACAAAAAAAAAATAATAACATTTAATGGGGGGCTCCCATACATGAAACTGTAACCGAAAAAAAAAATTTTGTCAAACCTATACGTGTGGGGTGTCTATAAATAGGTCTTTTAAAATGACATTGAGGTTCCTAAAACCATTTTCTTTTAAAGTCTAACGTTTCATAGCAAGACGCTTCCAAAGTGGTAAAATGGGCGTCCCCCCCTATCTAACTTCTAACCTAAGCGAGTGTAAATTATGACAAAAATATATAATGTAGATCTTAACAAATACTTTCAACGAAAATTAGTACGGACGAGATCGAACGAGAAGTTTTTGAGATATAGCACATTTTCAACAACCGCAAACAACTTTGTACTTCATACAAACACTATGAAAAACAAAGTTATATTTGCTGTCAATAAAATATTGTGGTATTTTACTGAGTACGGAACCCTTAGTGCGCGAGTCCGACTCGCACTTGGCCGGTTTTTTAAATTAATGCCGTGTAAAACAATAGATACTAAATGAGTATCTATTGTTTTACACGGTATTTCATTGGAAATCTGGTAAACAAGATTTTAGTACAGGTTCTATAGTTTATTTAAGAAGTTTACTGTAGTTAGAGTTAACTGCCAAATATGGCCACTTTTGGCAATTTTTCCAACTGTAACTGCAGATAACTTTAGAAACAATTTAAACGTACTAAATAAACTATAGAATCTGTACTACAATCATGTTTACCAGATTTTTGATTGGTCTTTTATTTAACGAGTTATGTTTTTTCTACCAAAGTGGCGTTAGTGTGCGCGTGAAAAATCCAACGCGTCAAGTTGTTAACGCAATTTTTATGTAAGTTTTTTTTTTTGAAAACTAGTCTTAATTACGTACAACTACTCAAGATACTGCAGTGTTTATCTTAATGCGCTGCTATTCGTTCAACCTCGGCACAAAAATAAAAATATATTTACTTGCATTTGAAGAGAGTAACATTTATTTATTGGTCACATAATTAGTTTTTTGTCTACAGCATCAGCAGGCAATCTATCGAAAATGCGATCTTTTTACAAAGTATGTACATGAGTATAAAATTATGTTTCCCTTAATTATTTGGCCATAAAATCATCAATCAACGTATATCAGATATTGGAAATCAAAACTCGATTTTATTAAAATAACTTTTTCAATTTGCGTCGTTATCGCGGTGATTCATTCATTCCAACTTCATTTGTGGAATATGGAAAAGTTAACCCAGAGAAATACTATTTAAGAGGTAATAAAGATGTTCGGTAAATATTTTCATACGTCACCGTTATATTGTAAAAGCCGCGTGATTACAATCTGACGGCTTTAAATCAGTTACATTGTAATCGAACGTTTTAATGTGAGTTTTACTGACTTCATACAATATACGTTTACTAAAATCTACCTATGTTATTATGTTAAATTTACTTTTTGTTTTTACATCTTTTCTGTTAGATTATTTTGTGATTTTTTAGTATGCACTTATGATGTAAATTTTTGTACTTTTGTAATAGCTGGTGGGTGATGCAGAAGGCAGGCATTTAGGGTTTACTTACACTTCTTATTTTCTTCTTTTTTTTGAGTATTTTTTTTTTTATATTATTAGTATATTAATATTTAATTTTTATATGTTTTTATATTTGCAATTATGTCTCTCAACTCGACAAATTCTTCTGCTTCATTTTATTCTTGTAGTGATGATTCTTTTGACTCGGTTTCGTCTGATTTTGAAACACTCGGCATTCAGCTCAAAAACTGTTTTGGAGGGTATCAAAATTCCCTGAATATATGCCACATAAACGCTCAGAGTATTCCGAGGCATCATAGTGAGCTGTTGGATAGCTAGCTTCTCGTCAGATGTAATCCACGCCGTTTTAGTATCCGAGTCTTGGCTTAAACCTTCCTTGTCATCAGTCGCGTACAGTCTTCCTGGTTTCGTGCTTATTAGAAATGACCGAGTGGGTAGGAGGGGTGGTGGTGTTGCAATCTACCTAAGATCGAATATCCCATTCATAATTCTTGCATCATCTTCAGGCACCTATTCTGCGGCAGCTGAATTTTTGTTTATTGAGATTAGTTTGAGTGGAACCAAAGCTTTGCTCTGGGTGGTGTACTGCCCTCCTGAGATTGAGTACTTCAATCAGCTTGAAGTCGCCCTTGAACCACTTTGTACTGACTACTCTCATCACATGGTTATGGGTGACTTCAATACCGAACCTGCCGGAGATTCTCCCCGATCCGAAAAATTTCTACATTTGCTGAGGTCCACTGGCCTGCAGCATCTTCAATTTATTCCCACTCATCACAATATTGGTACCCGTGACACCTGGCTAGATCACGTGCTGACGTCATCAGAACAATCTGTACTTGGTCATGGGCAATTGTTGGCTCCAGCTTTCTCCAGACACTACTTGTTATATTTGGCGTACCGTATTCGACCTCCTCGTATTAAGCCCAAGACGGTTCAGTTGCGTAGCTATACTCGTATCAATTATGAAAACCTCGTAAAAGATGCTGCTATGATTGATTGGAGCCCCGTAGTCGATGCAGCTACCGTCGACCTTAAAGTGGAACTATTTTGCAGCAACATTCTTCACTTGTTTGACCACCACGCACCCGTACATACAGTGCGCATCAAGCGACCGCCGGCCCCTTGGCTAACAAAAGATGTTCATATGGCTATGTCCAAACGTAATAAGGCGTTCCGTACTTTTAAAAGGGATAGATCTGACGAGAACTGGGCTAAGTACAAAGCTTCGCGGAATCGCTGCAATCAGATGATACGGGCAGCTAAACGTCGTCACATACATGCTGAGATCAATAAGTGTTCTTCCTTAAACGTCTGGAACTTTCTCAATTCGCTTGGGGTTGGCAGATCAAAGTCCGACGACACTCATATTCCTTTGGACCTCAATGACATTAACAAGCATTTTACGAACTTGCCGACTCTTGACGCTCTCGTTAAAGCCAATACTCTAGCATACTTGCGTTCTCTCCCTGCTCCTGAAGTCAATTCCTTCTCATTTACCCCTGTCTCTGAATCTGATATAAGCAAGGCCATTTTTGCAATAACCTCCAAAGCGACTGGAGTGGATGGCGTAAGCCGCTTGATGATAGTGCCTTTGCTAAAATTTATTTTACCTGTTATCACACATATTATCAATTTTTCCTTAGTCACTGGCACTTATCCAGATGTGTGGCGTAAAGCTATCGTCTTTCCACTCCCCAAAGTCCGTAATCCCACTTCACCAAGCCAATTCCGGCCAATTTCTATTTTGCCATTTCTTTCGAAAATTTTAGAGTCATGTGTTCATAAACAATTGTCTTCGCACCTATTTAAAAACAATTTATTAACTCCTTTTCAGTCTGGGTTTCGAGCGGGTCATAGTACTACCACCGCTCTGCTGAAGGTCACTGAAGATATTAGGGAAGGGATGGACTCCTCCAAAGTAACACTTCTTGTTTTAATTGACTTCTCTAACGCATTTAATGCTGTTGATTATGACCTCCTTCTGGCTGCATTATCCTACTTAAAAGTTTCTCCTTCTGCTTTGGAATGGTTTTCATCCTACCTGCGTGGTCGCCAGCAGTCAATCAAAACTCCGAACTCAATGTCTGACTGGTACATGCTGACGTCTGGTGTACCGCAAGGTGGAATAATATCCCCTCTACTATTTTCAATTTTTATAAATATTGTCACTTACAACCTTCGCTGCCTGTATCATCTATATGCCGATGACCTTCAATTATATGTTCAAACTGAAATTTCTGAAATATCTGCTGCAATAAACCTAATGAACGAGACTTTAGAATATATATCTTCCTGGTCGCACAACTTTGGTATTTCAGTTAACCCTACCAAGTGTCAAGCTATCATCGTGGGTAGTCCGGGACTGATCTCTAGGCTTAATACCGTTGATCTGGATCCGATAGCGTATAAAGGTACGACAATTCCTTACTCTTACAGTGTAAAGAACTTGGGTCTTATCATTGACTGTACGCTGGGATGGACTGATCACATATCAGAAGTAAATCGTAAGGTTATCACATGTCTGAGAAGTCTCTACCGCCTTAAATTATTTCTCCCATTTAAAACGAAACTTCTGCTTATGCAAAGTTTAATCATTCCTATCATCGACTATGCTGATTCGTGCTGTACTAACCTCACTGAAGCCTTCACTGATAAACTTGAACGTCTCCTAAATAGTTGTACTCGTATAAGATTCATCTTCGGCCTCCGTAAATACGACCATGTCTCCAGTTACAGAGCACAACTGAATTGGCTTACTATCCGTCAACGTAGAGACTCTCGAATTCTTTGCATTCTTCACACTATTCTGTATAACCCTTCTGCCCCTTCTTACCTTCGAAATATGTTCCCTTTTTTAAGTCAAACTCATGATCGTTCTCTCCGTTCCTCTGACAACCTTCGGCTAGGTACGCAGGCTCACCGCTCCTCGTATGTTTCAAAGTCATTTACAGTGACAGCTACACGACTCTGGAACTCTCTTCCCCTAGATATAAGGAAGACTGATTCGAGGTTATCCTTCAAGAATAAAGTTCGCACATTTCTGAAAGAGTGAATAATTGCATAGTAATATTGTTATTATATGTATGTATTATTGCTTTATTTATGCTTATGTACGTATAATTATATATATATAATATGTTTTAAAGTTATAGTTACTATTTAAATGTAGGTTTATCTATTTATATAATACATTATAATATGAATATTTATTATTATAGGATAAAATGATTATTGTTACTATGTTCCTTTTTTCTTTAGAAGCTTTAACTGCACCCGTTGACACCTTTCTGCATGACCTAAAGGTTTGACCGGTAGAGAATGCTTTTAGCATTAAGTCCACCTTTGTACACTAAATTTGTGCAATAAAGTCTTTAAATAAATTAAATAAAAATAACGTAAACTGAAATGACGAATCGCTGGGCAATTTGGTGGGTCAGGTTAGGTGAACATGTAAGTACTGTTTTAGGTTGGCATGTAAGTACCAACAAAATCTAAAACCTACAATCTACAATAATTACCAACAATCTGTCAAACTCATCCATTTTAATATTGACCTTCGAGCTTATTTCACTTGAACATTCAAAAATATCAAGGGATATAACATCAAAAAGTAGCATTTTCCTCAAGACATTTTTCATTTAGCTATAATTTGTTACCATGGGATCATTTCCACAAATATTGTTCCGTTAAATGAAGAATTGATATTTTTATCATGTCCGATCGATCTAGTCCCATCGTTCCCTGACAGTTTATAGGAAACAATTCATCATTTACCTCCCATATTTCATACAGAGATCGATGGTGTGGTGATAAAATGGCCATTCCCCCATTGTTTTGGGCTCCAACTCTTATCTTGGTACATGGAATGATAAAAATAACAAATGGAGCATGAAAATGGGTCACCTGAAGCTGCATTTCAAGACATCTTCGTCGCTTTTTATACTAAAACAAAATCTAAAACGCTCTGAATAGATACATTTTAAGGAGATGGTGATTTAATTTTGATACAAAAATATCATTATTCATTCTCATAACTTGAAAAACAAAGTAACTGGAAAAAATATTTGAAGGAAAGCTAGCTAAGAGCAAATGAAATTACTTAAATTACAGAGTTTTTAATTTCTCGATCTTATAATGAAGCTAGACGAGAATTCAAAGGGTAATTGTAGCAAGAATAAATATTATTTGGTGTGCCTCTGTTTTGTTCTGGAAAATTTCTAAGACGGCAGTTGTTTGGAGTAACATCTCGAAATTAGTTCACTAATTAGCAGGTTTTCGTGCAATTGTATTAAAAAAACACCGCTCGATTTTTTTTGTTGAGGAAAAATTGTTTTTGATTTCTCAGAGTTACGATTTCTATGCATTTTGATTACATTCGTGCTAGTTTTTTTTACGTATAGATAATTTTACTTGAGATTTTAGGTAAAACGGTTAAACCGTATCATCAAATGATTCTGTATTGTTTGTTTGTTACATTTTGTTACAAAATCATTTGATCTTATAGTGACAATACTGCCATATTATGTGGTACTGGGGTCAACACACACACATTTTAAACTGAAAACCGGCCAAGTGCGAGTCGGACTCGCGCAGTGAGGGTTCCGTGCCAACTTTAACTGAATTAGGGAATCCTCTTACTTCCACTCAGTAAAATACTACAATATTTTATTGACAGCAAATATAACTTTGTTTTTCATAGTTTTCGTATGAAGTACAGAGTTATGTTTGCGGTTGTTGAAAATCTCAAAAACTTCTAGTTCGATCTCGTGCAAACCAATTTTCGTTGAAAGTATTTGTTAAGATCTACATTATATATTTTTGTTAAAATTTACACTCGCTTAGGTTAGAAGTTAAATTAGAGGGACGCCCATTTTACCACTTCGGAAGCGTCTAACTATGAAACGTTAGACTTTAAAAGAAAATGGTTTTAGGAACCTCTAGGTCATTTTAAGAGGTCTATCTATAGACACCTTACACGCATAAGTTTGACTAAAAAAATTTTTTGCGGTTTTCATTTCATGTATGGGAGCCCCCCCTTAAATGTCATTATTTTTTATTTTTTGTATAAGAATCGTAAAGCGGTTAACAGGATACATACTCCTACCAAATTTCAGTAGTGTGATGCTTATAGTTACAGAATAAATTGGCTGTGACATACGGACGGACAGACAGACAGACAGACAGACAGACTTGACGAAACTATAAGGGTTCCGTTTTTGCCATTCGGCTACGGAACCCTAAAAAGTCAGTTTTACACACGTCAACACAATAGCTTTTCTCTTGGATCAATATAGGTACTGAATCTAGCCATCAAAAGGATTTTTTAAAATTTAATAAATACATTGTCAAATGCCCCGTACAAATACAATGATGTTACCAATGTAAGTAACAAGTATTTGTATGATGTTTATCTATACTAATCTATACTTCTATACTAATATTATAAAGCTGAAGAGTTTGTTAGTTTGTTTGGTTGTTTGTTTGTTTGTTTGAACGCGCTAATCTCAGAAACTACTGGCCCGATTCGAAAAATTATTTTTATGTTGTATAGTCCATTTATCGAGGAAGGCTTTAAGCTATATAACATAAAGATACGACTCACAAAACCACAGCAGCAATGAAAAATGTTGCGAAAACGGGAGAAAGATATTCTTTTTGAGAGCTTCCGCTGCGTACGCTGCGGAAACCGCTAGAGTTACACAAAAATCATGTATGACAAGATTGTTCAACATTAAGAGTTCTATAATAAAGTCCGCGACAGCATAAGTCTATCTTTTATGGTTGACTTACTACAACCTTTTTTATGTTAATAAATTTGTAAAAAATAATGCATCATTTTTAGAGGTGTATTGTACACACAGGTATTTATTCTTATCAAAATAAATACATTCATCATCACGAGCATTTCATTTAGAACAAAGTTGCCCTTTATATCATTTGATTCCAATAAATATCTTAGGAGCTATCACAGTTTTAACATAACTCCGCACCAAAATAATGTTCGCAGCTTAAGTACAACGTGCGCTTGCGCTAATCTATACTAATATTATAAAGCTGAAGAGTTTGTTTGTTTGTTTGTTTGAACGCGCTAATCTCAGAAACTACTGGCTCGATTTGAAAATTATTTTTATGTTGGATAGTCCATTTATCGAGGAAGGCTTTAAGCTATATAACATAAAGATGCGACTCACAAGACCACAGCAGCAATGAAAAATGTTGCGAAAACGGGAGAAAGATATTCCTTTTGAGAGTTTCCGCTGCGTACGCTGCGGAAACCGCTAGAGTTACACAAAAATCATGTATGACAAGATTGTTCAACATTAAGAGTTCTATAATAAAGTCCGCGACAGCATAAGTCTATCTTTTATGGTTGACTTACTACAACCTTTTTTATGTTAATAAATTTGTAAAAAATAATGCATCATTTTTAGAGGTGTATTGTACACACAGGTATTTATTCTTATCAAAATAAATACATTCATCATCACGAGCATTTCATTTAGAACAAAGTTGCCCTTTATATCATTTGATTCCAATAAATATCTTAGGAGCTATCACAGTTTTAACATAACTCCGCACCAAAATAATGTTCGCAGCTTAAGTACAACGTGCGCTTGCGCTAATTATATTATAAAGCTAAAGAGTTTGTTGCTTTGAACGCGCTTATCTCAGGAACTGCTGAACCGATTTGAAAAAATATTTCTGTGTTAGATAGCTTATTAAGATACTGCGACGGGAGGGGAGGGAGCAAACTCAAAACGCGCGGACGAAGTCGCGGGGGACCGCTAGTTATATTATAAAGCTGAAGAGTTTGTTGGTTTGAACGCGCTTATCTCAGGAACTGCTGAACCGATTTGAAAAAATATTTCTGTGTTAGATAGCTTATTTATTGAGAAAGGCTTTAGGATATAAAACATCACGCTGCGACGGGAGGGGAGGGAGCAAACTCGGAACGCGCGGACGAAGTCGCGGGGGACCGCTAGTAATGTTATGAGAGAGAATATCCTTTAGGATGAAATAAGACACCAAAAATAACTCTTCATACTAAAATAATGCAACAATAACACTGTAAGTGTTAAAAATATTCTAAACAAAAGGTCATTTAGCAAACACAATAACGACTTTACGTTCGACTTCGTGACTGTTCTAAACAACACCCTTTCTATTAATTTCACAAAATATTTCGTCAGTTTCTTCATTCAGCCATAAGAATGCCTTCATCTACATAAATAAATAAAAGCTTAAACATTACACAACACTCAAATACGATTAGGAAAACCAATGAATGGAATGAATATCAATTTGTTTACACTCCTCAAGTGTTTAGCAGATTGTGATCGCAAAAGGCCATTCCACAGACTTTACTATCTTTAGACGCAGACCGGATGGGTTGTTCCCACTTTGCTCATTTTCTTTCTTACTTACACCTTGATTTTGAGTTATTTTCAAATATAACATGAAACAAATTGCTTTATGATAGATAAGATAAGGAGACATGTTCTAGCCCCATATGAGCCATAAGTAATTGATTGATATTACACAAATTATTGACGTTCATAAGTGGCATTTTGTGTCCTTAAATAAATAAATTATTTTTGACTTTGACTTTAACTTTTTTTGCAACAGAATAAATACACGCTTACATTATTTTAATGTAAATTACACTTCAGTAGGGATAATTAAAAAGGCTCATGGCAATTGATCTTGTAACTTTGCTTGTTTTGAGTACCCGTAAAATTTCAAACATGTTTATTAATTATTAAATAGAAATGAAAAAAATTGAGGACAAAAGTATGATGAAATTATAACACTGAGACTTTTTCGATACTTTTATTCTTCGAACAGGGTACAACTTTAGATACAACCTCTTCAACTTGATGCCGCAAACCAACTGAACTGCCGGACTGCGCGCTCTCCCCAAATACAAAACTCCCCTCCAAAATATATCGGTGTTGCCAGTAAATAAATTTAAATGTAACTGTTATAAATACCAGTTCGAATAAATGATAGCAGCTATTTATTTGAAAATTACGACATTCGGCCGTCCTACATCGAGCAGCCTCCTGGCGCTCGAATGGCTTGCAGTTCAGTTGGGTTGAAACGAGTACACAAATAACCAAACATTACCTTATGATTTTGAATAGTAAAAATAGCATCTAAGTGCAATCTAAAGTTTTCAAACGGATTTTAAATAATTTAACATGTGCATGAATAATTATTAATGCCAAGAAAATTATAGTGTAATTTAAACATGAAATTTTCATTTTACACTCATAATAATGAAAATTTGGTTGCAAAATGCTAAGAAAGTATATATAAAATTTGTTTCAGATAATTAATAATTTCCTTGAGTCATTACGACATTCGCGCAGTAATAGCAAATATTCTACATTATATTACAACATTTTGTATATACCAGACCGTCTAGTACTAAAGTTAAATCTAAATACAAATATATCTTATTGTTGATCTTCTTAACCATTCGAAACAGCATATAAATAATTTGAATAAAATTTTGGTAAGATTTATCAAGATTAAGTAATGAATGAAACTGTAAATCAATATTAATTTAGTTTTCTTTGGGTTTTATTTTATTTTATATAAAATAAAGCAAATAATTCAAACATTGTACAACATTGAACATGGCAGATAAAAATTTGTGCCAGCAAACATTGTTAAATATTGTTCTTACAGCGTCGCCAACGCCATCACTAGATGGCGATAATTTATGATAGATACCATTCATGGATATGGTGATAAAATGCTATGAATTCGTAAAATTATAAAAATAATGCCCATTGATTTGATTACACAGCAACAATGTCTACATTGAGTAATTATAAGCTGTAGAACTAATATTTTTAAAAATATTTTAAAATCTTGCAGATTTTGTGTACTACTTCGACTCAAGCTTATAACCGACTCAGTGTTTTTATTTAAGGTTGTCAATTGATCTAATCATTCATCAAAAGCGACGTTTCAACTATAGTAAGTTTACTTTTGCGTACTCTGAATATTCATAAAAAAAAATAACTTTCAAAATCCTTTAAAACGTTCTCAATAACGTATATTGTAACTTTATAAGCGGCTGCTTAATACCCGACTTGTAGATTCACTACTTTAATACTGTTTATTTTTACTCATTAACTAGCGGTAACTAAGTTTAAAGTGCAATTTGTTAATTAAGTTATAGTTTATGTAACGTTAAATGCACATTATAAAGAATTAAATTGAATAAAATACCCTTTAGAATGTTTTGAGAGTTTAAGTCGTAATGTTATTCGTCTGTAAATAGTGATCTTACATTTACTAACCTTCAAACATAGGTAATAAAGTTTTGTAATGTAACCTAAGTATTTTATGCATAAAAAGTGCAGTGTATTGCATTTACATTATCAACTAAATCCTATTCGCTTTATCTGTTAAAAGAAGCATGATACAACATTTCCTAAAAGATCTTGATATTTAATAGTGTATAAATTATTTCAAATCCAATAAATCCAATCCAATCAAATAAAGTTTATAACACTTATTATTTATTAAATTATAATAAAAAAACAATTACAGTTACTAACAGTTACGTAATGCATTTCTCAAATGCGAACGGAGAACCGGCTAGGACGAAACTTTTATCAAACCCACCCGCAACATTATTGATACTTAATGAATGACTCGATTCTTGTTAAAGTTTAGCCGAAAGTAAAAATAAAAATAATTCGTGTAACATGTCAATGCACCTGTTTGCAATTCCTAATACCATTTGTGTTTTGTATATATCTGGTCAAGTAAATTGTATTCTTTGGGAGCAATAAATAATTAAGGTTTATGAAGCAAAAAGCTGTGGTGTACTTTTACTTAATTTAAAAAAAATCACATTCATACCCTTTTTGTGAACCAAAAATTCAGCGAAAACAACCCATACGATAGGGAATGAGGTTGTGCGCACAAGAATTTGCAAGTTAAGATGAATACATACAAAATAAGCATTCTTTTCCCAAATTTATTAACCTTATTCTGAATGAAGTAATAGTTTTTTAGTATGATGGTGCAATTATATTAAATGGTTCTAGTGTTACTAATTCAATCCACTGAGACCTAGGTGAGATACGGTACTTGTTTTCACAGTATGAAAACAAAGATAGTTTAGTAACAGAAACACTATGATATGTTTATAAAACTCATCGAAAGAAAAATATACAATGATATAAGTTGTAAGAATTAAAAATGAAAGCTTGCTTTTATGTATTATTTTTGTTGTTCTGAATGTAATCATATAATGCAGTATTTGATGAAATATGTCAAATATCGTGTTCTGATAACTACAACAGTAAAATAGAGCCTAAGGCAGTATGTATAATAGGTACTTGCTTTACGATTTACTTAAATTAAATTTCAAATAATATTTTGTCTAAAATTTTAAAAGCTTTGGCAAACAGCCTATTCATAAGAATGTCTTTAGAAAAATTAAAATCCAGCTATACTAGCTGCTTAATATTGCTCTTTGGGATTATTTGATTGATTATTCCATGGGGAAATGTTTTTTTTTATAAATCACCAGGATATTTTAAAGACTTACCAATACTACACTTAAAACAATTGTTACAAAGAGGAAACCCTCAAGAGGGTAGGTCATTACAAAAGTGTATTATAACGCAGAAAATTATTTCAAAGCTAATAAAATGTACCGATTCATAAAGATGAAATAAGAAACCAAAAATTTGCGCACGGGCGGGACTTGAACCAGCAACCTTTTGGCAGACCGGGCCATATAGCAAATTGTACCGACTTAAATTGAATACCTACTACAACATAGTCAACTCCTTGAAAAGAGGCATTGAAAACAGTGCTTAGCATTAGGTACCTCCAAAATTGCCCATAAGGTGTATTAGGGTATAATTTGGAGTTTTGAGTGGGTCCAGCCAGCTACACGTCTTCCTTCTCGGCTCTGCCTCTCAGTGACATCCTCCATCGTTCACCGTGGGGTCTTTGCTTCTTTCGAGCTCATGCGCGACATCGCGTGTGATGCAGACTCATCAGATCGCATGAAACAAAATCATTAGGATTCATCAGATGCCTTTATTGTATAATCATCATAAGATTAACTGATAAGATTGGCTGAGAATTGTCTTCATAACTTAGTAGAAATTAATAATAATACACTAATAATTTATAATAATAAAATATGAAAAACTTTGTCATGTATTGATAAATTAGATTTCGCTATGGGACAAAATATTGTATCACATTTAAATAAAGTTTTCACGCCTTGCATTGCTTTTTGTAAAAACCTGTATACCTGTGCTGTTAACTAGCATATTATATTTTGACACATTTTTGCTAGTAAATGATTTAAATTTAATCAAGTAAGCAGAAAACATTTATTCATTAATAGAATATTAATTTTGAACCAGAAAATTTCAATTATGAATTCGAAGCTATGAGTAAATATTTTTCTCAAGGGTTTTTAAGAAGTAAAACAAAAGCAATTATGAAAAAATTAGCACAAGGGCATAAGGTAATATTTATGAAAAATTGCATATTTTATTTAACTTTTACATGTAAAAATATCTTTCATTTATGGTAGTGTGATGATTTTTGTATTTAGAATCAATCAGTAGCCCTGTTGTAATCTTAACTCATTATAATAACAGTTAACGTTATTGATATAAAAACGAGTATTGTTACTTTATCGAATAACGTTATCGCTATTTAAAAATGGCAACACTGGCTGCCCCTTCCCTTCTTATTTTCTGACTTGCGGAGTGCACTCTAAGGCGAGCCAGTCCACGGTTACCAACTTAGGGGTTTTCCCCCCAAATTTAGGGGGTAAATAAGTGGAATGGGTTTTTTTTAGGGGTCTAATTTGTTTAGGGGTATTTTTAGGGTTATTTTGAATATACAATATTCTAAATATAACAGAACTATCCAATCAAATAAAAGTACATTTTCACCTAGTAAGTGACTCCAGATTGGGTGACATCGAGAGTATATATTTAATTCTTCCTCTTTCATTACTCTAGTATGCCTTCTTAGTCTATGATAAAAAAAAAAAAACTTTGGTCTCTGACTGGAGTATTCGAGGTTAATTATTTTATTTATTCATTTATTACTGCGGTGCGGTGTCAACTAGCTTAGGGGGATTTTCAAATAATTTAAGCAATTTTAGGGGGTTTTGACTCAGGGTTAGGGGAAAATATTTTAGAGAGTTGGTAACACTGAGCCAGTCTATCACTGACAGCCGAAGCGAAAGGTTGAGGGAAGGAACCTATGTTAAAAAGTAGTTATAATTATTAATGTGGCTAGAGATAGTGATTCGTATCATAGATAAATGTGTTGATCGAATAAAGAACTTTATAAACTCAACCGAGTTTGATTCACGACACGTCGGAAGTGGAAGAGGAAACCTTCAGCTCACAAAGGGTACGTACGTACTATTTTTTTTTATACTATACGAATATTAGAATATTTTATTATACTTTATTTGTTAATCGCTTATGAATTAGTTTTCGTAAAGTAACAAGCTTTTGCTTTAAATTGATCAGTTTGTTGGGATAGTATTCTGCTATGGTAAGTAGACTGTAGCGATACTATCCTGATAAAATTGTGTCAAGTTTCTAACTGACCATTTGGTCAAGGCTACTCCTTGATAATGTTCAGTGGATACGAGACACGAGTACGTGCCACTAAATAGCTAAATATAATAAATTACCTCAGTAGGTCCTCCATCCCGAATAGGAAATACGAAAAGAAATAGGTATTAAATATTATCATGTCATTGCCTATTGCAGGTAGCTATGTTTAGTAGATTGAGAATAACCGTAATTGTTTTAAATGACATAGTTTATCTATAAATCATTACTCCGACAATTTGTAAAAACATTTGTTTTGTAATATTATTTTTATACTTATTGTCTTTTAGCACTTTTATTATATACGTCTGTCTAGTTTTCGCTCAATCTAGTACTTACGTAAGAGACGAAAGGCATTGTCGCGAAGAGGGTGCCCTTAAAGAATATTTTTTTGTTAGGAAAAATAAAATCGTATGCGGGCCAGTTTTAAAAAAATGAGTCCTCTTTCTATGTTATTGTTTGATGCTCTGTTAAAATATTATCACTTAAAATGAGGTGACTTGAAAAGAAATATATTTTCATTTATGAATTTTATATTGACGCCAAACACGACGTTTGCTCTGCAATATGCTTGGGTTTGGAATAACTAAAGACGCGTCGCAATACATTTATATGGGGACTAGGGACGTCTACACGCCAAAACGTAAATAAGAGACCGTGATCTCATAGGTCAATTAATAAATAATTATGCACAAAGGCTTTATTTCAAAACCAGTTTTTATTCTAGTTTCCCACTTTGATATTTTTCTGTATTCTTGGCAATATTATGCAGTTTATTCTTTTTTTTACATGTAACAACATAATATCGGTGAGTTTACTTTGTTGAGTAAATTATATTCGTAGTAGGGCTTGATTATTCATGTCATTTGACTATTAGATCTTACCTCAATTCTATTTAAATTATTTGTATAATGATTATTAAAGTGAAGTAGGTACTTGTTCCTACTACTAAATAAAAACTACGTCTTCATGTACTGTTCGTAAATAATTAACAAATATGTATTAAAATGGGCCCTAAAATATTGATTTTTTCTCATACGAACACACATAATATTAGGGAAAGTTGAACTACAAAGTAATATTTTATGGTAACAATAAAATGACAGATCATAAGAGATTATATAAGTCACTCAGATAATATTATAAATAATAATGATCCCTTAAATGTCTGTATCTCTGTAAACAGTCTTTATACGAGATTGAGAACAGACATTAAGGTGGCCATTCAATTGCAATTAAAAAAACAACGAGTTATTAATAATATACATAATAGCTTAATTCTACTCGTATGACTTTGAGTGCTAAGATTCATAACTTTCATTATTGATATGCGCCACGCAAATTACAAAATTTAACTTTTAAATTTTTTTATCTAAGTAGCTTCAATAATTCTTGATTATGTTCTCCCCGATTAACAAGTGACATTTATTATGGATGCTTTAGTGATTTTCTTAATATTTATCTCAATACATAGGTTTATATCCTAATACATTACTTAATATGAACAATACAAATCATGAGACTGTGTTTCAGAAAGAAACTTTTTTTTTTTCACCTTATTATTTTATACATATTATCATTATACAAATTGTGAACTATTATCATATTGCTGAATGCACCGTTCAGTCATTCCTTTAAGTTATTCAAAAATTGAATTAGATGCCAGAAAATGTCGATAATAGAAATTAAAGACTCTAAAACATATTGTAATGGAGTAAAATGATATTATTTGTAGTAATGAGGTATTAATTTGACGACCTCCGTGCTGTAGTGGCTAGGCACGCTGGTTTCAAGGCGTCGCCGCTCTGAGTTCCCGGGTTCGATTCCCGGTCGGGTCAATTTAGACATCAAAATTTTCTATATTGTCTTTGGTCTGGGTGTTGTGGTACCACCTTTGTCTGATTTTCATAACACTGAACAATGTATGTGATTGGTGTCCAATAATTAGTTTTTTACTGACTTGACTGATTTATTACTTTTTAAATGAACTGTTGTTTATGTAGATAAGGTCTCTTTAAAGTTAGGATCGTTAATATGTCACACACTTAAAACTACAAAATGTTACCTATAAATTTCATTCATTCATCAATTTAAAAGTCAATTAAGTTACAGATTCTCTCCATTTTGTTATCTTAAAATCAGTTTTTTTAATTCCTATTAAATATATTAGAACATATTAGACTGTAATAAAATAAAATAAAAATAGCTTCGATAAATGACCCTTTGTCATTCATAGACAGGAGTAAAAAAAAAAGATTAGTCACATTAATAATTACGATAACATAGCCTGCTGGTAGACGCAGACAGAGTGTATAATAGACTTTGCTGGCTATTATTACAATAAAGAGTTTTGAAAAGCGATCTTGCTTCGGTAAAGTGCCTTGCGTAGCTTTAACCAGAATTAACTTATTAGCCTTTAGAACGAGATAACCATGAAATTAAAGGTACATAATAGTTTATGAACCCGGTTACATAAAAGATATAAGATGTATAAAATGTTCGTTGCCGCAAATCTTATAAGACACTGGATTAATACATCACCCTTGATAAAGCATAATCAATCTAAAGATTCAATAGATCTATCGATATTGGTCAAGTAAACCAAAAAATATTTATAATTATAAAAAGTACTAGAAATGTGATAATTGTAATTAAAAAGTATATTTTGTAATTATGTATTACTGAGTGAGCTCAACAGTATGATTGTAGCATAACCTTTATTTCTTGTTAAACTTAAATGCCGAATGTGATGATTTTCTAATGTGTACTCAACAGCTTAATTTTGGCATAATCCTTATTGCTTGTAATATGATAAATGTAGTATACTGTAGTAGTATTGACATAAATGCGTCATTGTAAATATTTTAAAAAATGCACCAGGAGGTGCATTAGGTCGGATGGCCGAATGTGATGATTTTTGTATTTAGAATCAATCAGTAGCCCTGTTGTAATCTTAACTCATTATAATAACAGTTAACGTTATTTATATAAAAACGAGTATTGTTACTTTATCGAATAACGTTATCGCTATTTAAAAATGGCAACACTGGCTGCCCCTTCCCTTCTTATTTTCTGACTTGCGGAGTGCACTCTAAGGCGAGCCAGTCTATCACTGACAGCCAAAGCGAAAGGTTGAGGGAAGGAACCTATGTTAAAAAGTAGTTATAATTATTAATGTGGCTAGAGATAGTGATTCGTATCATAGATAAATGTGTTGATCGAATAAAGAACTTTATAAACTCAACCGAGTTTGATTCACGACAGTAGGTAATTAATATAGCACTAAAAATTTCATCACCATTATAATTTTGCCTAGCATCAAGATTATTATCTGGCTATGTTAGCCACTTGTAAGTTTACCATTGACTTATATCACTGTATCAAAAAGCTATGTCATTAAGAGAATAACCGCGTGGCAAACTCAGTTCATACTAGAGTACAAACGGACATATAATCAGCCACAGTTGCCTCCGTCAGAGAAATAGCACACTTAACTATCATCTGACAAGGAACCTGTCAATTTGCAGACTTAGCTACAAAATCAGTCCAAATAAAAGTAATAAACTTAATTCCTCGACGAAAAAACAACCACTTGGCATATTTAGTTACAAAACCAATCCATATAAAAGTTGTCAGTGACTATCAGTGACACTTAATCACTCTAAAGCAAATAATTCTTATTAGGGTCATAGCCCACTTAACTATTTATCGGCATGGAAAAAAATGAAGTAGCGTACTTAGCTACAAAATTAATTCATATCGAAGTACATCTTAATCAGTCTGACATTGACACACTTATCAGTATGAGGGCAAATTATTCTCGTTAGGGGTAAAACTATCCAGTGAGGAAGAAAAGAACCAGTCGGGATACTTAGTGACAAAATCAATTCATATGAAAGTAGAAACTGACAATTTATCAGTCTAGGGCAAACTATTCTTGTCAGGGTCATAGCACACTTAACTATTCCCCGACAAATAAAACAACCAGGTAGCATACTTAGCTACAAAATCAATTCATATTAAAGTACAAACTGTCAAACTTAATCAGTCTTAGGCAAATTATTATCGTCAGGGTCATAGCACACTTAACTATTCCCTAACAAAGAAAACAATAAAGTAGCATAATTAGCTACGAAAGCAATTCAAATTAAAGTACAAACTGACACACTTAATCAGTCTAAGGCAAATTATTCTCGTCAGGGTCATAGCACACTTAACTACTCCCAGACAAAGAAAGCAACCAGGTATCATACTTAGCTACGAAAGCAATTCATATTAAAGCACAAACTGACACACAATCAGTCTAAGGCAAATTATTCTCGTCAGGGTCATAGCGCACTTAACTATTCCCTAACAAAGAAAACAATAAAGGAGCATAATTAGCTACGAAATCATTTTATATTAAGGTACAAACTGACATACTTAATCAGTCTAAGGCAAATTATTCTCGTCAGGGTCATAGCACACTTAACTATTCCCAGACAAAGAAAGCAACCAGGTATCACACTTAGCTACGAAAGCAATTCATATTAAAGTACAAACTGACACACATAATCAGTCTAAGGCAAATTATTCTCGTCAGGGTCATAGCGCACTTAACTATTCCCTAACAAAGAAAACAATAAAGTAGCATAATTAGCTACGAAATCATTTTATATTAAAGTACAAACTGACACACTTAATCAGTCTAAGGCAAATTATTCTCGTCAGGGTCATAGCACACTTAACTATTCCCAGACAAGGAAAGCAACCAGGTATCACACTTAGCTACGAAAGCAATTCAAATTAAAGTACAAACTGACACACTTAATCAGTCTAAGGCAAATTATTCTCGTCAGGGTCATAGCACACTTAACTACTCCCAGACAAAGAAAGCAACCAGGTATCACACTTAGCTACGAAAGCAATTCATATTAAAGCACAAACTGACACACATAATCAGTCTAAGGCAAATTTTTCTCGTCAGGGTCATAGCGCACTTAACTATTCCCAGACAAAGAAAACAAACAGGTATCATACATAGCTACGAAATCAATTCATATTTAAGTACAAACTGACTCACTTAATCAGTCTTAAGGCAAATTATTCTCGTCAGGGTAATAGCACACTTCACTATTCCCAGACAAAATACATTATTAAAATACAAATGCACTCCGTATCGTGCCTGTGCCGTCGGAGAGTAGCCCCAGCGATGCACAAAACACAACGTTGCACATGGGGACTAAAATAATTCGAATGCAAAGCGCTTCGTATCATGCCAATGCAGTCTGAGATTTGTTCAGACTATGCACAGAACACAACGTCACGCACAAGCATCGAAAGTCACACTTGAATTAAATTTATACGTCCCACTCATATTTAAATACAAGTGCACTCCGTATCGTGCCTGTGCTGTCGGAAAGTAGCTCCGGCCATGCACAAAACACAACGGTGCACACGAGGATTCAAATAATTCTAATACAAATGCGTTTCGTATCATGCCCATGTGGCTATGCACAGAACACAACGTCACGCATAAGCATTTGAATGTCACACTTGCCTTGCCTTAGTCACGATTTGACTTTAATGCCAATAGATTCAACTTATTTAAATACAAGTACACTCCGTATCATGTCTGTGCTGTCAGAAGCTCCAGCTATGCACAAAACACAACGTCGTACACGAGGATTCAAATAATTCGAATGCAAATGCGCATCGCATTATGCTTAATGCAGTCGGAGAGTCGCCCCGACCATGCACAGAACACAATGTCACGTATAAGCATTCGAATTCCACACTTAAATTAAGCTTACACGTCCTAATCTTAGCTACGCTTTGTCTTTTGACCAGGTTAAAACCTCATTTAACTACTTGTTTTAAAATATGCGACCGTATTTCTTAGGTTTTAGAAATAAATTTATCAATTTTTAAATATTGCTTTCAACTACACGTGCCCTCATATTGTGCCAGTTTCATCGGAGAGTAGCCCCAACCTCAAACAGAGCACACTACGGCACACGTGGATTCAAAAGCTTTGAATTTAAGTAGCACGACCGGAGGGTAGCCCCGACCACGTTCTACAAAAATCGTATTATTTAAAAATTAATTTATATATAAATAAATTTCACTTGCTAATAGTTAACTTTATCACTTCATATTCTCACTAACTTGGTCATAATTCAAGCATACACTATTTCACGTACCTTGTTCTTTGTGGGCTGCAGGTTCTTGCGCACTTCGGATATATGATGAAATTATAACACTGAGACTTTTTCGATACTTTTATTCTTCGAACAGGGTACAACTTTAGATACAACCTCTTCAACTTGATGCCGCAAACCAACTGAACTGCCGGACTCCGCGCTCTCCCCAAATACAAAACTCCCCTCCAAAATATATCGGTGTTGCCAGCAAATAAATTTAAATGTAACTGTTATAAATACCAGTTCGAATAAATGATAGCAGCTATTTATTTGAAAATTACGACAAAAGTATAACTCGCTGCTTAACAGGGGGTTAATCATAAACTGTTAATGCTTTGTAAGTAAGTACCTACAGAATACTTATATGTGACATTCATTTTAGTCAAAAATGATTGATGCACGCACCGTGGGAATCTAATCATTATTATTACATATCAAGTACTGAGCACTTACCTACTTCTTATATGCATGTTTCGCAATCATAAATCATACGATATCCAATTGTTTTTGCAATAGATCTGATAATAATATATTGTAGATTTTGCAAATTACGCCACGATGATTCCAACATCATGATTTGAACAAAGACATTATCGGCAAATGGGATGCATCATGTATTGCATGTCATTAAACTTACGTTTTAACAATAGTTTCACAGAATTCCATACTTGGATTACACCTATATTGAGTCATTAAGGTGGGAATATCCTGTAACTAATATTTGATCAGAAGCTACCTCATCTAAACTACCTAACTATTTCTGTATAGGTAATTACATAGTCAGCTGACATGGTTTTGTACGAATAAGACTTTAAATAGTTACAATACCTAACCATTAAAAAAAGTTTTTAACTAGGTATTTTGAATACCGTTAATTAGGTACAGTCGCCAGCTCATCAGGTTACCCACTTTTGTTGCGAACTAGCCCATATTAGTACTACATAAGATGCCGCAGTTTTAACCTTGACGTTCTGTTGTCCATACATTAAACGTGACTTATTCTTATAGTCCTCACCCTTTGCTCATTTCTCTTACTAATTAATGAAACACATATTTCCCGAACGTGTTTACTGACCCATGACACTAAGAAAATGTTTCCATTAATTACAAACATGAATATTTACTTTTGACTCCGCTCATTTACCATATAAAAGCAGCCTATGTTTGTTGTAGTGCTCCTATTTGCAAATTACTAGAAATACAAACGGCAGTGTTTATCTAATAATGTAACAAAGTTTAAACGCATAATGGAGCGAAAGAAACAAATACAAACGTTATTTTTTGTGTTATTTATTTATTTATTTATTTAGTAAGGATAGGACGGAGCATCGAATATTGGATACTATTAAAACCATCAATGAAAACTCTTTTTAAACATATTTAACTCTCACAGAAGCAAGTCAGTTTTGGAACTAGATTAAATAATAAAAACTTAAAAGCTAAACGACAATTAAGGTTGAATGTTTAAAGATTTCCCAATAATAAACTTGGTTAGTCAGGAATAACCCAAGCTGTCGATAATCTCTTGCGGTCTGCGGGCTGTTAGAAATAATCTGGGGGTTTACTCTGAAAAACTTGTATATCTTATACCTTTTTCGAAGCCTATACTGTAATCTGAAATTTTCATTCTTATAGAAAAGCCAGCATTTTAAGGTGCACATATTCGCTGAGTGCGAAGTAGGTTGTGGAGAAACCCGAATCGATGATAACGCTCGCAGTGACTAAAAAACAACCTTCAGTTGCCTTCTGTCCTGTCTATCCGTGCATTATATTTTAATAATAAGTAAAAACTGAAAGAATAGATTACCGCAATTGAATAGAATAAATGGTAAATATAATATTACATTAAAATAACTTCGTTTTAACCTACTTTTCATATTGACAGCCAGCCATTTGTTATTACAACATCCGCGAATAGTTTGTGATGCTTTTATTACTTTTTACTAAAGCTGATCGTCGACTAGCCAAAGCGCAAAAACTTACGGTTCGTCGAAACGAAGCTATGGTTAACACTTTGACTGCCTTAAAAATTTACGATCAGCCCAGGAAACCACAATTATGACGCTTCGTTTAATAAAAATCATTAACATATTTGAGCTAGTATTATCTTTAAAAACACCGGCTAAGTGCGAGTCGGACTCGCACACTAAGGGTTCCGAGCCAACTTTAACTGAATTAGAAATCCACTTACTTCCACTTAGCCAAAATACCAGAATATTTTGTTGACAGAAAATATATCTTTGTTTTTAAAGTATTTGTATGAATAGGTTTCCGCAAATTATGTTTGCGGTTATTGAAAATGTGCTCTATCTCAAAAACTACTAGTTTGATTTCGGTAAAACAATTTTCGTTGAAATTCTTTGTCAAGATCTACATCATGTTTTTTTTTAATTTTTTTTTTACTTAGTTTAAAAGTTAGATGGACGCCATTTTACCACTTTGGAAGCGTCTATCTCTTAAACATTAGAGAAAATGATTTTAGGAACCTTGTTGACATTTTAAAAGACCTACGCATACACGCATAGGTTGGTAAAATTTTTTTTAGGTTTTACTCGTAGTTTCATGTATGGGAGCCCCCCTTAAAAATCATTACTTTTTTTGTATGAGAATCATAAAGTGGATAACAGGATACATCTTCCTATCTAGGAAAATAACACTTTCAAATTCTATTTTTTCACCTCCTTTCGTGATTTTTAGTCATTACTGATAACTTGAAATCTACTGGACCTATTTTGATGACCGTTAGAATATGCCTGATTAAACTAAAAAGGGGCAACCTCCACATGTTCATCTCGCTTGCGAGCAATTCGTGAAAAAAATGCAAATTCTACACACACACGTGTTTGGTAGCCTTAATAGATCACCACAATATTACCTTATTCTAACGATATCTTGCAAGTACACATACAGCTTAAATTAATAACCTAAATTTTTGATGTCGGTTAAAAAAATTGAAGCCTTACGGAGTAGTCGGTCTTTGAGTCTGGAGCCTTTGTGATTGATTGACCGACCGGCTAAACAATGGATCAGGAAGGTTCTTCAATTAGCTAAGTTATTTTGTGTAAGGTTTTGTTTGTTATTTTCTGAGGTCAGTCGTTGTGTTAGGCATTAAGTTAGTTTGGTTTATATCAGGAACGTTATCTTACCACCTAAGTAAGAGGGTCGCTCAAAGAATTATTAAGAATTTTCCAATCCAGAAATTGTAAAATTCGTTTTTCTTTGCTAGTCTTATATTGTAAACAGTCTTTTAATAACTTTTAAAATAATGTTCGTGAAGAAAATTAATAAACTATTTGATTTAAAAAGATATCAGTGTTGAACGATGAATAACCTACGTAGGTTTGTAAATTTTGTGTATATCTTATTTTAAAAATGAATTATTTCCCTAAAAAGGAATGTCAAGATTCTTTACAATATTCGACAAGCAAAAAAAGCGGATTTTATGAAAATAATGTCAAACTTTTGGACTTTAAAAACATACTAGCGGTCCCCCGCGACTGCGTCCGCGCGTTTTGTGTTTGTTCCCGCCCCTCCCGTCACAGCGTAGTTGTACTCGCATAGCCGAAAGCCATTCTCAATAAATACGCTATTCAACACAACAAGATTTTTTTCAAATCGGTCCAGTAGTTCGTGAGAGCGTTCAAACAAACAAACTCTTCAGCATTATAATATTAGTGTAGATTCCTATACATTGTCTGTCAAAATTTGAACTTATCAATAGCATTCATTGTGCGGCCGATCTATAACCGTAAATAAACACATGGGTTGATATAAAATTACCTTTTAAAGGTGGAACAGACAACAGGACAACACGTCAAGGTAAACACTGTGGTATCTTATCCAGATGTAATAAGGGCTAGTTTGCAACAAAAAAGGGTAACCTGATATGCTGGCCACTGTACAAAGTAATTCATTTAATATTAAAAACCTCATGAAAACATGACATGAAAACTCCATTATGAGTCAAGTACCTATAAAACCCTGTAATTTTCTTACTCATCAAATTCAATGAAGCGGACGCGAAGCTAACCATCCACTAGTTTACAAATAGAACAACTTATTCCTACGTTAGTTTAATACACACGCCATAAAAGAATACAACACACCATTAAGAGGCGATTACAACCCTGTAACGGCCGGTCTATTCAATTGTAACATCTAATTATCAATAATAATGTGGCGAAGCACACATTTTCGACCCGAAGATATGAAACTATGTACAGTCGATGGCAAAAATAATAAATAAATATTGGACACCAATCACATACATTGCCGTGATCCCAAAGTAAGTAGCTAATGCACATGGTAATCAGATATAACTGTATGGTACCACAACACCCAGACCCGAGACAATATAGAAAAAAATGATTTCTATATTGACCCGACCGGGAGTCGAACCCGGGACCTCGGAGCGGCGACACCTTGAAACCAGCGTGTCAGTTTTGAGCTGTGCAGTCAGAAGGAGGCGCGTAATCAATGGTTGATATAGATACAATGCATTAAATAAATTAATAAATTTTAAAATAGGTGTAACGTTAATTGCGCAAAATCTGAAAACAGATTGATTGCAATAACGAGCACTTTTTATTATCGGTCACAGTTTTCCTAAAAATAATAATTAAATGTTGCCCTGTCTATACTATAATAAGACAACCCATCACGTGCGCAGACCCGCCAAAATACGTAAACAATCAATAGTTAGCTCTTTATGAGCATAGATAGTAATAATCATAATGACAGCACGGCGCAGAGGCCCGGTGAATACCTACCGACCTCTCTCTTGATAGAGCATCGTCCGCAGAACAAGAAATGATCATAAGTGCATAAGTAAGTTTTTTTTCATAATTGAGTCAATTGAATAAAAAATAATTTGGAGTGATTAAGTTTTTGCGCATTTAATATTACATGTTGTAGATGGCCACAAACAGATAAGTCAAACAAGCAGAAGCGGACGACAGACTTGATGATAAATTCTAGCCCTAATTTAAAACTACCATTTTGAGACTTCAACTTTCATTTCTTCTCCACCTGTGAATATCGCGAAAGGTTTTTCCTGATTTAGTAGTACAGAACAAAATTGACAATGTAACCTGCAGCTATGTGCAATTGTCTAGCATAAGACCTGCTATATGTATGTATGTAACACTTAGTTGGCAAATAAATGAATATGAATATGAATATACGGAACCTTATCGGATACGCTTTTAATTTCGCAAGCATAACCAACCACCTATGTGCGTACGGATATTTTTCTATGCAGAAATGAAGGTACAACAGCGGGCCTAAGATGCACGCCTTTGTATCTATCATTTATCGCGGCAAACAATATGTTTCAAACTTCTAAATCATATAAATATAATTTTCATATAATTTAATTTAACATTCTAAATATATAAAACTTTAAAATCATATTAAGAATGCTTATATCATTATATCTCCGTGTTGTACACTTTAATTTGTGCAAGAAAAGTTTTATTATAAGTGACGTGCTTTCTTATCACATACGTCACTTATAACATCTCCTCTATATTATATTTTCGTAAGGTTATGCAGTCTGACTGTACGACGGAAATAATAAAACTTTAAAGATATCGATCTGAACGAAAGGCAGCCAGCAGAATGCCGTCCAACGAGTAATTAGGGCACTTCAATTATTTACGAAGGAATGAATCGTTTGTACCTGAGGGAAATCAACCACGCATGCATGGTCATTTAAATAACCCACCTTCGGTGTAATCGGTTTACAACACCTTTTTACATCGGTAGGTTTAAGCACGAAACTGAAATTAAAAAAAATGACCGTGTTCGTACTGCGGTTCATTCTTAAAGTAAATATCACATTAACAGGGCACTGCAATGATTCTGACCATCGTTTTAACCACTAGATTTGGATAGTTGCTGAATGAATGCTTCAATTAAAGTTCTTCAGCAATCTAGTTCCTTCACTCACTCGTTTACTATCGTCCAATACGGCTCAGTGCTTCATTCCTTCAGTATCTCAGTGATAGATATATTGGTTAGTTACAACAAGAGTGAGACAGTTGCATGGCTCGACTCGCGTGAGTTTCGCGCCAACTATGCTATATTTTGTCAAGTTAATTTTATTAGCATTATTAATAGATAAAGGACTTTGAAATTGAGTCTACGTCAATTTTTTAGTAAAATGATTGTAGGAGATTAGCCACTGACAATTAATTAAATTAGTTTCAGTAAATGTGTTACTTTAAATGTATACACTAAATATTGATATTTTTGGTAAGTTTTTGAAATCAAAGGTGGAATTGTGTAAAGCAATCGTAAGTATTCATTAAACTAATTATCGTTTACATTAAATAAATATAGTTATCTGTCAAACGGCAAAGAACAAAACGTTTGACAGATCATACCGTACGTTTTGTACTGTCAAATGAATATGATTGCATTACACAATTCCACCTCAGATATTTTTTACCTACACTAGTATAGCGCAGCCAACAAATAAATAAAAAACAAATTGAGCTCTTTTGAATGCAGCCGCGAGCTCTCTAACGGTTAACTAATAGACTGCAATTAACCGGTGATTTATCAACATCAACCGTCCATCAACCAGCCATCAACAGCGCGTTCACTTGTCATTAATTAGAGCCGGATTCGGGCGTGTTAATCCGTGTAATTTAATCCAGGCTTTTCACAACGAGATTTGGTTATGAATTGATATTTATGACTTTATCTGGGGCCATATTTAGGGTTCCGTAGTCGAATGGCAAAAAACGGAACCCTTATAGTCTCGTCAAGTCTGCCTGTCTGTCTGTCTGTCCGTCCGTATGTCACAGCCCTTTATTCTGTAACTATAAGCATCACACTGTTTAAATTTGGTAAGAAGATGTAGGTATCCTGTTAACTGCTTCACTTCAATAAATAAAAAATAATGATATTTAAACTTCTTACTTCCATACATGAAACTAAAACCGAATTATTATTTTTTAGTCAAACCTATGCGTGTGGGGTGTCTATGAATAGGTCTTTTAAAATGACGTAAAGGTCCCTACAACCATCTTATTTTAAAATCTAACGTTTGAAGATAGACGCTTCCAAAAAGGTAAAATGGGCGTCCCCCCCCCCCCCCATCTAACTTCTAAACCAAGCGAGTGTAAATTTTGAAGAAAAAAAAGGGTAATGTAGATCTTGTCAAAAATTTCATCAAAAATTGGGTTGAACGGGCTTAGCTTATTTTGGCTTAGTGAAAGTAAGTATATCCCTAATTCAGTTTTAGTTGCACGGAACCCACAGTTGGCGAATCCGACTTGCACTTAGCCGGTTTTTTTTTTAATCACTCGCGTCAATATTAGGAGACATTCATGTTCAAAAATCAATTAAAAGTTAACGGAAATCACATTAGAGATAGACGCGACTGTGACAAAATTGATTCCTAGTTTTATATCTGCTGTATGTATTTTAAGTGCTTTTCATTTGAAAATCTAACAATGGAAATCACACGCCATATTCACGCCAGTGAAATAAGTAAAGTAAGGGCCCCTGATGGCGGTTATCTAATTAATACATTAACGAACTAATTGCCTCACCTTAATTCATTGAAATATGTCTACAATTCAATATTACCAAAACATCTAACTCAACAATGGACGTAAGACACTTTACACAATTCGACATTTAGCAGCGATGCAGTCACGATACTGTCGCGATCGCGATGCAGCATCGATGCAGTAGCAAGTGGTCCATGGTAGACCGTACATCTTTCACCTACAGACTTGTGCTAATTTTAGCATCGATACAGTCGCAATGCTGTCTCGATTAGTATATTTGCTAAAGCTGGCCGTTGACGACTGTATCTGTATATATATTGGTAACTGCATCAATGCTAACAACGCGCGACAGCATCGATGTCAAAATCTGTTCATTGATAGAGTCGCAAAGCTATTGTGCGTTAAAATAGCACCGGCGGACATAACCTGGGGGACAATTCGTAGATAGATATAGGAAAAAAGTTCACCGATCGAATTTTCTTTGTCGAAGAAAAACTAATTAATTTCTCAGGGTAACGATTCTGTGTTTATATTTTGATAGAGCGATAGTTTTTTTACGTGTAGATATTTTACTTGATTTTTTAGGTAAAACGGTTAAACTCGCAATCGAATTACCACACGAATAAAGTTCGATTGCAGCGAAAATCGGCCTCAATCGGCCTCCTGGTTTAAAAGTAGGAATTTTCTAGCTGTAAATCTACTGTTTTTGTTTTTTTAATGAAAGAAAGTGTGTGTGAACAGACAGAGATCGCCTTGATCAAAATAGTAGCGTGAGTGAACATTTTCTTTCATCAAGTTTGGTTATATGCTGCGCCATCTATCATAGAATTTAAGAAGTAACTACTCAAGTGGCACGGTAATTGCAAGTGGTTAGTATTATGTAGGCCTTGTTCATGAATGTCACAATAAGTTTTAACAAAAAACAATAGATGTCACTGCAAAAAAAGTATAATTGTTTATTTGATTTACTTTTTATTGTTATTTTATAAAATCATTATCATGATAAACACATTTCAGTCAAAGGTAAAAATCTTTATTAAATTATTATTCATTAGCGCCCTCCATTATTTGACGGTGAAAACTCACTACTTTTCAATGCGCTATTTAAACTCGCTTCATTGGTCTATTAGATTGTCAAAATTGAATACACCAATGATACGCTCTTTGTGTTGCATAATTATATTGTAATTGAAAACATACTGATAAAGCTCCTTAGGGATGTACATGGCTTATTAATATGAATCAATACCATAATAAATCGATAATCACACAATCCAATAAAAATGTTTCAATTCGAACAAACATTAAGTTTCCAATAATAATTTGCCTCGCAGGGCAGTTTTGTGGCGAGCTGTGGTGAGTAGCGACACGATAGGATTATCCGAGTGCTCCTAAGAGTCGATCAAGAGCAATACCCCATGACCCGTATTCGGCTTGCTAAACGGGAACCCAAGGGGGTCTGCAGGACTCTTACCTCTGGCTTCCCTTGGTCAGCGGGCCAGAGTGGAGTTTTGAGAGCGTGGTGCTCGAAGGGTAGATGTGGCTGCGTAAGTGGCAAGTGGGCACGTAACCGGACCCTCAGAGAACGCGTGATCGTTTTGCACAGTCCGGGGCCGCCTCTCCACCTTTAGCCATCAGCAATGTTGCCCTTCAGTCCGGTCTATACGACTCATGACGCCATGGGGGGCCCATTGAAATGATGGCGAGTCACCGTTTGCCATTTTATTCGGTTTTTGAGGCTATGAACCAAGCAGGCGCAGGCACAACCTCAATAGTCCAATTGCCCAGTCCATCTAGCACTGAAACTCAATAACCCAGCATATTTTCTGTCCACATTTTGCAATAGTCCTACACTAGCCGGGGGTTGTCCTCGGGTGCAATTATATATTGCAAAGGGACAGGGATAATTGCCGTGACATTCATGGCACACTTCTTATATATTAATGATTTCAAACAGGCCTCTGCGATGTCTTCCAGACAACCATTGGGTAGATGAAACAATAGTTATTACAAAGATATAATATACAGATCTTATTGAATTAATATTTTCCAATTCACGAACTTGGGGAGGAATTTTTACAATGATACCATAATATTCTCTACTACACGATTCCCCATAATTGCGATCGAAAGAGACAAAACCCAAAGACAAAAATGGGCCTACGAAAGTTTTGTTACTACGACATTCGGTCTGCTTTTTTGTAGCTAAAACTAGCATATACACGTCGTTTTTTTTTTGGGAATATACGATTTGTACAAAACTGAGAAAATTAGGGAGAAAATAATAAATTAAAAAAACCTTTTTATACCTATTCTCTTACAATCGATTAGAAGCACGAACGACATCACAGTTCACATTTCGCAACACTATGAAAACGTATGTTGATTGATTGATGATCTCGTGTCTCTTTTTACCTACTGTGCAAGTTCATGAATCCACGATAACAAAGTGTATTTTTTTATGTGTAGTGCATTCTAAAATGACATGAAACTTTTGTGATTAGTGAGACATTTTTGTGGTGCAAACGTAAACAAATTTAAACAAACCATTGCGGAAAGCGATATGATACTCTCCTTGGCAGTGTTCTAAGATTGTGGTCATATCGTCGAGTTTCATAATAGTGTTGATTGATACAATCTGTGATGGCTTCGAAACCCGTGAATCAAAAGAGGAGGTAAGTTCAAATAATTATTTTTAGGTCTTTAGCCATAACTCCTACAATCCCCAATGGTCACCAATATCATTTCGGATTTCTTTCTCGATGTTTTTTATTTTCCTGTTTGACGTTATGGCCGTGGTTTCTACAAAGTCCAACTTTCTCTCTGAATGTGAGTAAACTTCAGAACTTTGGTAGCTACCTGTGGCTATTTCCTCATTCAGCCCTGTTATGCTGTGTTTTTGTTGGAAATTCTCAATTTTGTAGTTGAAAACATGAATCCCTGTCAATGATAATGATAACCTATCATTTTGTAGAGTAACCTTCACAATGGCTAGGTAAACAACTCATTTCAAAAATTTTACTGTCAAAAACTCGACTACTTACTTAACTTTTTAGATTATGTCATGAAAATGTATAATTTTATATGGGTTATTGTAAGAGTGGTAAAGAGTATGTAGACGGCTTATGATGTTCTGGAGAAGGAAAGCATTTAAGCTATAGTGTTATTGATCGAAGGATTGATGGTAGTTAGTAAGTTGGCTGGGGTGTTTTCCGCACTTAGCCTCACAATCAGGCCATTGTGTGTATGTTCCTCTTTTTCATTCTTATCACCCCAGGCTTTCCCAGAAGGCTAGCAGTCTGCCCAAAAATGTAGCACATTTTGATTCAGATCATAATGATTTTTAAAAAATTAACAAAAATATGAATGGTGCATCAAAAAGAAAAAATAATACGCCAGTGATGATGTCACTTTAGCTGTTTTTTCTTCTTTTCATATCACTTCCAGTTTTCCACAATAACTTATCACAAGCGGTCTGCATACAGTTGGAAGAAAGAAAATGAGTTTATTAATTTACTTATTTTATTTACTTAGTGTGTTTTTATTTACTTAATTTACATTGCCCTTGATGTTTACAAGGTCATCTGTCCATATTGTTGGTGGAAGTCCTATGCTGCGTCTTTGAATGGACTTTAAATTGTCTTTATACTATGGACCTTAAAAGGAAGCTCAAAATCACACAGCCATCGATGGAGAGGGCTATGCTCGTGCTGTGTTTCTCTACGAGGTTGAATCAGAAATGGGGAGATACGCAGAAGTATTAAGGTAACTGACACAGCCCTTATAATCAGAAGGCTCAAGTGGAACCAGGTAGGACACATAGCGCAAAGACCTGATGACCAAACACGCGACGGCGGTTGTCTTTAAATTTACACTTAGCTAATTTAGCATTTCACTTTAAGATCTTACAGTAGGATTTGGAACAAGATTTGTGTGTGTGACTGTTAAGATTAAGTATCACGTGCTGGTGTTAAAAAAAAAAATAAAAATAAATTGTAAATTTTTAATATTTGTGTGATTGCAGTCAATTTATCCCAGCACAAGGAAAATAAACATTACAACCTTTGCCTTTAAGAATACAGGGGGTTTGGAATTTACTAAACAGTAAATCTATCTATGCTTCGAGTTAATTGTGTGTCGTTCATTTTTTCAATGTAGAAACCTAATGCCTCATTGCGTAAAAGTTTGCATGAAATGATGGCCTCCTTGCGTGTAGTCCTCATGGGCGACATTTGTTGAAACAATACCCAAAATAGTGTGTCTTCAAAAATGCGGTTGTCAGATCTAGTATAGCCAAAAGTCCCCAATTTTCCTAATGTGTCCCTGAAGTTTCATTTTCGTTACACTTATGGTTTAAAAATAAAATGGTTATTTTTAAATACTGTAAAGCTAATTTTCATAGATAAAGTTATAATTTTCGATGATTTTTATTGTTTATGCATGTGTTTTGCGTTTTGAATCGGTGGAAGATACATGATATACTGTACCACTATGGTTACTACTGGTAAAAAAATATTAGTTATCTGAAAAACTTTATGAACTCCCTCGATCAAGGGAGATTTTTTACATCGGCTACCCTGATTGAATGCTAGCACCTCCCTGTCAATGCCATCTATCGGCCAGAATATCCTTGTTGCCTTTTACGTTGATTGAGATGATAAATAAATCTGATTTTGGGGTGACAAGCAACCAATTTTTTGCACTTTTGCAGTGGTTTTCATTTAGGTCATGCTGTTGTTTTTGCCAGAGCTGCAGAGATCAGTTTGTCCCTGCTAGTTTTGCTAGGTCCGATTCTTTATGAATCGTTATATGAGGTAAAAAAAAGAATTTAGGGTTGCAGACCGGGGCAGTTAACAAAAAACAAGGTCTTTTAAAATCAGGTCATAAACTTTTTCGGACCAAATTAAGTTAGCTTGGGTATTAATTTTGCTATTTGCCAAAAAAGTGCTTTTTTGAATTTCACATAGGTTAAAGACATAGTGATGTGTAAGTAAAAATTACGTAGCGTAAATATACATTTTTTATGAAAAAGCTTATATTTTTCATTCTTTGATTTATCGAGCCCTGAAAGTCGGAACATCTCGCGCAAATCGGGATACCTGGCAACACTAGCCCTGCTAGTATCTTTAGGGGAGAAGACTTCAGTATTGGAACAACTCAGGGTAGTGATGAATAAAATCATAAATCAAACTGACGTTATTACAAAGATCAAAAGTTTATCAATCTAAGAAATAACCAGATTCCAAACGTCACGCAGGCAGAAGATGTTACGATTTAATTAAATAATTCAACTAGAAGCAATTTTAAAAGAAGATTGGCGAAGTTCTTTGGATCTCAGCCCCATATATGATAAGCCTCGTTCATGAACGAAATCAACCAAGATTTGTACGATTCAACACTACTAACAAAATGATACTAGAACTTACCTTCTAAAAGTTAGGAAAAAAGAGATATCAAATATATAAATTAAAGAGGTTAGATTATAACGAGTTTTTTATTTATTTCTGTATTATGCATCAAAGTACTATGATTTTGTGATAAAAACATGACTCCTAACTTTTTATAAATAAAAATATAGCCTAGGCTCTAAATGTGGCTCTAGAGTAATCTAGGTAAATAAGGTAACCTACATTACCTAGGTACAAAAGTGAACACACAAACAATCATCAACGCATGTCAGTCTGACTTTGACGTTTGACATTTAATTTACGTTTAAACGTTTCATTACTGGCATTTATTTAATTTATTTTGCTTGTTTGTCTCGCTATTTTAAAAAGACCTTTCAAGTAGATTCAAAATGGATTATTCTGCTGATCTTTTTCTGTAATAAATTCACCATTAATCTTATTAAAACAACGTGAAAAATAGGTTTGGCATCAAATATTAGAAGAAATAATACGTATGTGCGTATAATGAAACGTTTTATCTTAACATTACGTTTCACGTTTAGTTTTTGCGTCTTTGAAAACGTTTTGTTGTCATTTGTGAAAACAATTTATTTTTTGATTTCCAGCTTTAAAAATCACCAGTTTTTACGATGAATGTCCTATAATAAAATAATATTTATAATTTATGTTTCTCACTGTGTACGGTTCCTTAAACAAGTGGGTCGACTTTTGCCAATCTTCTTTATAAACAATTGGAAGCATAGTGGAACTATGCTTTTGCTCAATAAGGGTCGGCTATATCGACGATGTCCTAGTTGACGAGAATGCGGATGAGTATATTATATGACCAGTTAGTGTAGTAATAAATGGTTTTATTATTTGTAATAAGTAACTGCAGGTGATTAAAACTGATTCTCGAGTTTTTCTTTAAGTTATTGAATTAATTTGTACCAAATTGGGACGCCTTAACTTCTTTAACAAAGGCAACCGTAAACGTTAATATATTATTTATATAAAATTTATTTGGTGTAGTAAAGGGTAGATATGTCCTTCCCTTACCATTTAGAAGTTTTAAAATCATTGTATTCATTTTATTTCTTGAATCTTTGATAAAACCCAATATTTTGAAATCCCATATAAATAAACTATGGCATGCCATCAAAATTTTAGTTATTGTACAGACCATACTATACAACTTATAATCGCGCTATTTGAAACGCGTGAATGAATAAGCGACGTCTAAACAAACCATTCGTTCCACTTATGGCTTTTTCTTTTTCCTTTTTAGGGTTCCGTAGCCGAATGGCAAAAACGGAACCCTTATAGTTTCATCAAGTCTGTCTGTCTGTCTGTCTGTCCGTCCGTATGTCACAGCCATTTTATTCTGTAACTATAAGCATTACACTGTTGAAATTTGATAGGAAGAGGTATCCTGTTAACCGCTTACCGATTCTCATACAAAAAATAGAAAAAAATGAGATTTAAGGGGGAGCTCCCATACATGAAACTAAAACCAAAAAAAAGTCAAATCTATGCGTGTAGGATTAATAGGAGTAGGATGGATAGGTCTTTTAAAATGACATGGAGGTTTTCAAAACCATTTTCTTTTAAAGTCTAGCGTTTCATAGATAGACGCTTCCAAAGTGGTAAAATGGGCGTCCCCCCCCCATCAAACTTCTAAAGCAAGCAAGTGTAATTTTTGAAAAAAATATGTAATGTAGATCGTAATATATACTTTCAACAAAAATTGGTTCGGACGGGATCGAACTAGAAGTTTTTGAGATATAGCACATTTCAACATCCGCATAAATTACTTTGTACTTCATGCAAACAAAAGGTGCTACTTTTTGTGCCTGACACGTAACCTTTCACGGTCATAGTATGATCCGTTTCAGTAGGAAAATACCATAAGTCATGACAGCAGATGAATAGCATGCCACGCACGACAGATTTTCAGCGAGAACCATATATCTATTTCGAATGTCAATCATATTATATTAAGGGCTGATTTTTCAATAGTCAGGTAAGAAATATTCGTCGAACAAAATACAATATGGCTAATTTGAAAACGTCACCCAATGTCAGCAATAATACGTAACTGTCATTTTTTAAATCTGTCGCTTTATAATTTATCAGTCTGATAAGTTTTATCTGACCATTGAAAAAATCGGCCCTAAAAGAGAAATGTGTCAGTATTTGAAGACAGTATTTTCAAACAACTCTCTCTCCAAGAAGTAGGTCATGCGTAGTAAACAGTTTGACAACGTACCCTTCTGTTACGCAAGATACTACTAATCGGGCTATTAATACGGCTGAGACAAGATTATTAAAATGCTTGGTATCTTGATTAAACTCGTTGTATAAACCAGAAATTTAAAGTCTTAACTATGTCGACAAAATGAATTTAAAACGGACTTCTTGCATATCATTTTTAACTTGGGTTATGATTATTTATTATAAATGTTAAATATACCGACTAAGAGGTAGAGAAGGACCTATAAAAATCTTGACCAGCCCAGCTTTGAAGCCAATTCAAACGAAGGGAAATGTCTATAAAACTGCGATAAGGCCTGATTTATACGGCGCTGAATGCTGGATCATTAAGCATAATCATGAACAAAACTTCATGTCACTGACATTAAAATGAGATTGAGATTTGAGATAGTCAGGGGTATAACAATACTGGATAAAATTTGAAATGAGCATGTAATTGGTAGTTTTGAAGTTGCGCCAATACTTGAAAAAATAACAGAGAGTCGACTGAGATGGTACGGCCACGTTATGCGAAAAGACGGTGACAATGTGGTTCGTGAGGCTCAGTATGTATTCCCGAAATGAAACGCGGAAGAGGGCGCCCTCCCGGCACCTGGTGGACAAACATGGCCCGAATAATAAAAAATGCCCAGTTGAACGAAAAGACAATCCAAGACAGAATTGCTTGGCGTAAATTATTAAGGAGAACTGACCCCAGCTAAAGAAAAAGGCTAAGAAAAATAAGAAGACCAACCAGTCAGATTAGCTGAACAAAGGAATTTTTAAATTAATTAATTTTGCATCCTAGACTTAAGTCTTCATTCTTTTCGTCTTCTGTAAATATTTCTCCTTCTCTAATCTGTGTGTTGTGTATTGTGTTATTGCTATATATATAAATTTTCTTCATCCTTCTCTTCATTTACCACCGACACGTCCCCATAGAAGATTTTGGGGGTGACCATTGTTCAGCAGTGGGCTGATGTTGGCAGATTGAATAACAATTTAAAAAGAAGTTACAAGCTTCATTGCATTTAGCAGTCGCAAAGAGTTGCTTTAATTTAACACGCCTTTGAGTAACGCATTTTTTATCTTGATAAAATATACCAAAAACCCAAATGCTTCATTTATCTTTAGTCCTACCTAAAACAATGCAATTTATCTTCATCGTCATGAAAACTTGTTTTAAAGACTGCTTTCAATTGATGAAAATATTGGTATTATAAAATGTAATCGAAATATTGATGAGGTCGTTCTGTATTTTGAATCTGGATTTCCCAAATACTTCAAGCCCTTTTTAAAAAGATTAAAATTAAATATATTATTCAAAATATACAAAAACACGCCTGCCTGTGTTATAACTGGTTTTCATTCTAACGATGACTTATTATTTTTTACTTAGTTCAAATCTGTAAGTAGGTAGGTAACTAACTTTTATATCCCTAGATCCTGATAAAATTCAGACTCTCCGAACCGAAGTACGAATGCGGCCCGGATACTGTGAAGCTGTTTGTTTATTTTTGTGCTAATTTTATATTTCACCATTCCTTCTTCAGTCGATTCAAAACAACTCTTCTGATTTCTAAATTTATAGCATTGTATTTGTAATCCGAATGTGCCACAAAATATTTATTCGTTGATAATTTTTTGTCAGGTTCTCCAAAATTAACATGCAAGAATAGAGTCAAAGAAAAGATCAAAGTGCAATATCAAAGTCCACATTTCGTGTATGTAATATACATCCTGCTAGAATGACGATTAAATTTTCAATGCAGCTCTACGTACTGAAATCCTCACCGCGTATAAAATCTGATAACCTTAGTTATGGTAAAGGTTAGTAAAGTACGGACTGAAAGTCGAAGAGGTGTTTTTATTTACTTTTTTTTCTTGTCTTGATTCCACTAATATTGGACACCAATCACATACATTGCTTTGATTCCAAAGTAAGTAGCCAATGCACTTGTGTAATGGAAATGAGACAGAACGGTGGTACCACATTACCCAGACCCGAGACAATGTAGAAAATTTTGATTTCTATATTGACCCGACCGGGAATCGAACCCGGGACCTCGGAGCAAATTCCACTAATGCAGCAAATGTTGTAATTCCTATGTTGTATCATCATCGTTATTTATTCTATTAAATTGAAGCAGAATAGAATTGTTGCAAATTATCCATCATCTTATGATATTATGTTGTCATAAATATCTTAGGATAATATGCAGTAATTTACGCTACATAATGCAAAATCAATGGAAACCTAATTGAAGACAAGATCCTGCAGTTCATGAGTTTACTTTTGGAACAGTCCAAAAAATGATATGATTTAATCGATGCAAGCATTTTGTAGACAGGTAATTTATTTCCAACCTTTCAGTGACGTAAGAGATTTATCAATCAATTACCTTTTGATTCGCGCACGGGACTTTATTTTTAATTGTTATTTATAGTTGATAATAGAAAAAGCGATACGGCAGTTGGTAGTGGGCGAAAGTCAGTTTTCAAATAACATGTAATTAATTTTTATTAGAAACTAAGAAACATTATAATTAAGACCCTAAAAATTATAAAGTTAAATTTAAAATATATTATTTAAAGAAGTCCCTTTAGGCAAGGTTCCCAAAATACTGACAGCGTTCCCCCTATGAATAGCTAGGTTAATTCTTTGTCCGAGGTAGCTGCCATCTCTTCGGTCTCCTGTGATGTTGACTAACCTTTTTGATATTTCCTTAAAAAGACTTAGCGCTAGGACCCCACGGACCAAGGGTCTTGACACTGAATGGGACAAAATCATATTCGGAGCGTAGACCCTGTATTTGCAAGCTTTAGTTTTTTCAGTTGCTTCACAAGCCGCACCAGCTCAGTTATTGGTTCCATGTAGATTGGAAGGGGCCATCGTGTTAAAACAGGTTGCATCCCGTACCAGCACCCAGCTCATCTTCCATGGAATCAAACTCATGCCATCCGGTCTCTTGCAATACCAGTCGGCTTAAGTAGACTTGGCACGTTGACAGTGGCAAGGGACCGGCGTATGAAATCGTTAAATGCGGCATGTCTTGAGAAGCGGCCTGCACTTTTTTGGCATGACAGTCCATGATGTCCTAGCTCGTTGACATCACAGCCACAGGGACATTTATGAGGAAAAATATTATTATTTATTTATTTTAGATTTATAACATTGTATGTTTTGCAAAGAGTGACTTAAAATTAAAACCATAATAAAATAATCCATGATTTCAATATATGTACCGGCGAAAACTATAGCCTTCAAATACACAAAAATGCATAATCGTGTTTTAAAGTATGTATCACCCATATATCCTAGACATGATTCTATTAAACTCTACACCATCGTAAAAGATAATAGTGAAAATTAATCTAATCTAACCAATTACGTTTTTTTTGAAGATCAACAAAGGACACATAGGAATTTCTTCTTGAACGAAAATGTGTCTTATTTCATCCATTGTGTGTCAATTTTGATAATGCTTTATGCTTTCTTTCAGTATAACTGATAAAATGGCGTTTGTGACTAGTGTATATGTTATCATTATCAAACGTAATAAATTCGTTATAATATCAACTTCTTGCTACCATACTTGCAATACCGTCGTTTGAGATAAGAGCATCTGGTGGTATCAGTCGTTCGTTGATTACGTTCCCTGATGGACTGGTTCGCTTTTCTTTCTGAGTTACTGAAACTTCTGTTTCCGCGATGTTCGTGACTGGAGATCCCTCGCTGTCGCAATGCACCGCCTTAAGTCAACCCCCGGCTATGGATTGGACCTCTCAATGCCCAGTGTCAGGGTTTGGTCAGTGGAATGTCCAGCCAAATGCGTGTTATGGTGTTTACCATCCGAGTTTTAGTGAGCAACCAGTGCAGTGCTATCGGGATTATTACAACAATGGCCAAGAATATGCCTCTCGGCAGTACCACTGCCCAGTTCAAATGGTGTCCAGTCGCCCCCCTATGATCCCTAATCTACCATGCCAGCAAACTCCCCAGTGGGACTACAACTCCATGTGCTATGACATCGAAGGCGGGCCTTGTCAATACACAAACGTGGTGGATTTAGAAGACTTTATGTGAGTGATACGCACTATTCGCTAATACTACTGAGAAGGCCATGTGATAAGTTAAAATAATGTTAAAAATAACCTCAAAAGTAACACAAGGGTCCAGATACTAGAATGATATCACGGTCTGTGGGTATAACTAATTAAACTTCATTGGTTGTAAAACAATATATGTACACTTTATGATAATTTTGGTACTATTCAATCACTAACTTGTATATTATTACAGTCACGCTAATCTTATCAGTCGAATTTTAACAACATCGTTTATTATGTTATAGTGTCTATCTTTTGAACATGATTCCTGATGATGATGATAGTTTTTAACCGACTTAAAAAAAGGAGGAGGTTATCATTTCGACTGTATGTTTTTTTTTTTATCTATGTTACCACATATCTCAATCGTTTGTCGATCGATTCGAATTTTTTTTTCGCCTACTAAGTGGGTATGCCTACTAGTTGGTCCCGTTGTTGCCAATTTGGGATCTGATGATGGGATCTTGGTGTGATCGAGGGAAACCCTCAAATTTTTATGGCACGTATAGTATTTTTTTTACTAGGATCATAATGTTGACGTGTTGTTACGTCTGATAGTCAACATCTTGTTGGGGCTGAGTTGATGGTGGAACTCCTTAACGCTTAGGAGTTCAGTAATTATAATGAAAGAACTTATAATAGGTAGTTTGTAGCTTCTTATAGAACGGAGTCATAAGGTGCAACTTCCCCCCCCCCCCTTCTCTTGTAATCTCTAAAAATGAAGAAATAAAATTAACTTTCACAAAAAACTGAAAACCGACTTCAAAACCAAGATGGACTAAAAAGTCTTAAATAAACTCTTGACTATTGAAAAGAGAGGAACCCATTTTAGGCAGACAATTTCTTTTTTGGATCGGTGCCATCACTTTGACCATCAAGCATAAACTATCACAGCACTGACTCCAGAAATAAATTGTTTGCTTAAAATGGGTTCCTCTCTTTTCAATAGTCAAGAGTTTATTTAAAACTTTTTAGTGCATTTTGGTTTTGAAGTCGGTTTTTTTAGGTTTAAATAACATTTCACTACTGTTGATAGATTGGACCTCTGTGATAATTGTACTAATTTAACTCCTCCCCAACTTAATTGCAGATGTTTCTGAAACTGAGTACCTAACTACCTACTTGTTGGGCTACTTAGGTCAGAATTTTTTCATCAGCATCAAAGTCATGTCCGAAAACCACATTCAGATGACTTCATTTCTGGAGTTTGTCATTGAAAAGTAAAATTCTATCATGTGACAAGCTGAAATACCATAACGCCTCAGTCACGGGATTCGGGAGGTTTTCCTGTCTAGATCCGAATAATTCACAAGATGATTCTGATGGAAGAATGCCAAACAGTCTCAAGTTTATCAGCTGATTGGCCACGTGGTGTCTGTTTTGTGGATTCGGTGATTTCACGGCATTCAAACGTAGGCGTCTTGTGAATGAACTAAATAAAACAAATTCTTGTACGTTTTAAATATCATTTGTCTCTATTTCATTTAGTGAAAACATTTTTTCGCACTTGTGATTATAAGTTTAGGTCGATGTAATTCAACATTAACTCATCAATTGAAGGTCTTGCAAGTTTAGAAAATTATAATTGACCGTTATTTACAGACGTTATACGTACCTATATTGTGTTATTCTTGCTAAGCTTGTTCTTCATTGCTAAGTTTCCAGTTCATCTAGTTCTTATTGAATCCTTTCATGTTAATGCTATTCTATTTGATGCTGCTTCACCCTTTAACTAAAGATGGTTTTGCATGCTGAACATGCTTTTTCAAAATTATATTTACCACTTTATTGCAATGAAACTTTTATCAGATTGTTTATTTTCCCTTGCATTTTACGATGTTTAATCAATTTTATAATGGGATTCAACATTTGTGGGAGCAAGTTGTCTGAATGTGTTCCTTTTCTGGTCGTAAAATACCTCATCTTAGTAAAGCTCTACTACTCAACATGCTTATGCTTACTTATTGGAGATAAACTGATGACCTCTGAGACGGAGATACATACAGATAAGCCACCGATGATATTACTTTTGCAAGTTATGAAAATATGAGTAACTATGACGATTGACAATCTATTTAATACCTCCAGTGACATAAAAGTACAGTAAATACTTTTATAGGACTAATTGCTGTGTATATTTGAAATTTAGTTTTTGGGATTATTACCTAAGGATGATAGAATTTTGGTAGAATAAAAACTATTAATCTGCAGTGCCAAAATGATATTTTTGTCGATCATACCTTGATAAGATTGGTGGCATCGTATGATAGAACTACTTACTAGTATTTTAAGACGATTTAACTGGTATAGAGGTGCGGTATTATATCAGTAGTTTAGAATGTACATTTTGTTGTACTGACAACTCTATGCTAACCAAAATTAACTCCTGGTCATCATAATAAGGTTCATATTGTGGTAGTCTTATTCAATGCAGAAATTGTTTGCAGTTGTAAATATACTGACGACCCCGTTGGCCAATTGAACAGACGTGACGTAGGTAGGGTCTGGCAAGCAAAAGCTGATTTTGTTGATCATTTTACTAATAAGACATTGAAGTAAGTAACTAATTTAAGTAATAACTATTCTTTCAATAATGCGTGTTATAATTACTAGTAAACCAACTCTAAATACATATGAAGTTTAAAACCAAAAGTCTTGGGTATCATTGATCTGGTCGTTTCGGTGGTTTGAATGTGCAGAAAGGATGATAGTTCACGTAGAGAAAGATGAAGCCTATATACACGGCATTTCTTTATAGTCCATATACATATATTACACTCACAAAACACAACTCACAGATTATACAATGAGAAATAATAGCAATGAAGACGAAAATAATGGAATAAACTAAAATGGGAAAAAATCCTTAGTTAAACTTACATGTACTAAATATCAATTGGTTTAAAAAACAGCTCTCGACTCGACAGGAAAATAGTCATTCTCATAGAAAAAGAAAAAATATTTACATTAACTGTAAATATTTACAGTAAAAAGTATACATTATTAAAAAAATATCTATGTGGCTGGCCCCTCGCCACACCAGGTGCAGCTTGCGCTCGCCAGACTATAGCATAATATATAAATTTGTATGTTCCGTCCGTTGATACTTGATAATAATGGGTCTCGCTGTTATCGCGTGTCAGTCACAATTTGCAATAGAAACACGTTTGTCGGCGGTTAACTAGACATTGACGCAGATAATGTCGATCTTATTAAACGATACGCCTACTATGACACTGATCGGTAGATGAACTACACACATTAAAATTTTACAAGAATTGTGGCGTCGCAGACTCGCAAAAGATAAGCCAATATTTATCTCATAAGAATCGATATATTTAAACAATACACGGCTACTTGCCGTAGACAACTGGAAATGAGATGTAATTTACTATAATATCATCATCATTCTCAGCCAAAGGACGTCCACTGCTGAACATAGGCCTCCCCCACAGCTTTCCACAGCGACCGATCACTAGCGGTCTGCATCCAGTTTGATCCTGCGATCTTTTTAAGGTCGTCTGTCCATCTTGTTGGTGGACGTATTACGCTGCGTCTTTGGTCGAAGGGTCTCCAATCCAGAACTTTCCTGCCCCAACGGCCTTCAGTTCTTCGCGCTATGTGCCCTGCCCATTGCCACTTGAGCTTACTGATTCTCAAAGCTATGTCCGTTACCTGAGTTCTTCTACGTATCTCCTCATTTCATTCATTTCACCCAGCATAGCCCTACGTATAACTATATTATGAAAAAATAAAATCTTGAAGGATATGCTGTTGTTTTTGTACAATTTTTTGGTGCCTACGACCAAAAATAAATCTAGTATCCTTTAATGCACATAAGACATTTTTATTTGACTGTCATAACGTTTTCTGTAGTAGAATTTTCTTTCCTTTTGCTATAGCTGGCGCCTGATTCTTTTGGCATTGGCCTAAAAATGCTATGAGTGACGAGACTCAAATGTTTTTCGTAGTTGAATATTTTCCGACAACTCGCTAACTGACGTCGTTCGGAAATTTGTGTGTCAAAATAAATCGTGTGTATTGATGAGAGTCTTATTTACAGACACACAACATAAAGTTTCAAAGATTCTTATCAAGATCAAAGTATCAATGTTATGTTTACCAAGCCAATTTGGCTTGGCTGTATATATATCCATTTTTTGTGTAGATATAGCCCGAAGAACTTATTTGGCCGTTGGGGAGAAAAAGTTCTAGGTTTGAGACCCTTCGTCCATAGAAGCAGCGTAGGAAGATCACTGAAAAGATGGAGATACGACCTTGTAAAGATCAGGGGGTCAAACTGGATGCAATGCGCTTGTGATCGGTTTCTGTGGAAAACCGTGGGAAGGGGGGGCTATGTTCAACTGGACGTCTTTTGGCTGATTATGATGATAATGATAGTTGTAGTCAAATAAGTTTTTGCCGCAGTAATAAAATAAATATATTATATTTATCAATGTCAACACATCATGATTATTACAATTATCCTTGTGAAAGTTTCTTTCGCTATAAATTTCTCCGTGGGTTCTAGAAATCCAGCGATACGTAAACAAACAATATCCACAAGTATCCCGGTCAACTTAATCTAATTTGAATGTTATCGATTAGTAGTAGGTAGGTACATATTTAAAATTGGAACAGCACCTACAATTTATTTATCGCTGCTGCATTTAAGTAAATAATCGATAGTCCATTTAATTACCGGCCTATTTTTAACCTCATCATCGAGTCCTGACTGAGCATATACTTACTTTGTGTTTTTTTTAATAAATAAATTTAAGTTGGTTGACAGGAAATAAACAATACAGTACCTATCTTGTAAACAAACTCCATCAATTATGTTTAATATGAATACCTGTTCTAATTTATTAATATATGCGTTCAGTCGCGCGGAACAAGTCTATGTACGTTGTTATAAGAACGTAATGTTAGCTTGTAAGCAGAATTAATAACTTGCCGTAATTCGTTAAATTATCTCGCATTATGCCATTAGTCTCCTTGTTTTTACGGCATGATGGTCCAATTTTCTTAGTGCAATATTTTCCTCAGTCTGTTGCACTATACCGTATGTCTGTCCTTGTCAGGCATCAGAACTTTTATCGACTTGTAATGTTGGATTTCAAATGTGTAAATAATGCGTTTCTGTTCTAGTTTATCACTAATTTGATTGTCAATCAAGTGGTCAAATTAGGACATTGAGCTTGTATGTTGATTGCTGTTTATTTAAATTATAAGGTACTACCAATTCTATTCTCACATATATATAAGTAAATACCATACTAGTGTCGTAATTTTCAAATAAATAGCTGCTATCATTTATTCGAACTGGTTCTTGTAATAGTTAAATTTAAAGGATCTTGACTAAAACTCTATAGAAACTCGGCCCACTTTGCGTCTGCATGTGTCTTTACAAAATTTTCGGATAAAATAAAATATATAAATATTTGAAAGAATACAGACAAAAAATATTCTTGAAAAATAAGTAGAGGTTTAAGAGGAATTCCATGGCAGATTAGAGGTTATGTTTTGTGATTGCAGAGTTATTGCACCTCACCTTCATACATTTTACACATTCAGAAGGTAATTGTTATATTTTACGAAAGTAATTCAATACTTACTTACTTTGTTACCCTTAAAATACCAGAGCAATTGTAATTCAAACAAGATTTTTGAAATATAAACTACAACGACACCACCGATATATGATTGGAGGGGAGTTTTGCGTTCGGTGAGAGCGTGGAGTCCGGCAGTTCAGTTGGTTTACAGCCCAGATAATATAATACTACTAGTTGCAGCATCAAGTTGAATCGGTTGTACCCTGTTTGAAGAATAAAGTCTTGAAAAAGTCTCAGTGTTACAATTTTATTACACTAGGTTTATTCAAGCATAAGCTCAAATTTCTACCAGCTCCTTTCTGTCATCGCTGTTAACGCACTGCAAGCTACCACTCTTACCACGTTGACATTTCACTGATTCGGACTAAGTGCTTCTTGACATATTTGACATATCGCACACCAAAAGTTTAGTTAGAACTCTTTACCTGCGTCGGTGTTTCCAATGGGGTAGAAACCGGCCAAATGCGAGTCGAGTCGGACTCGCGCACATGCGACCCCCCCCCCCCCCCATTTATTTATACGTTTTATTTTTGTATGGTAATTGTAAAGCGGCTTCCTACGAAATGCTTATAGTTACAGAATAAAGTGGCTGTGACATACGGACGGACAGACAGACAGACTTGACGAAACCATAAAGATTCCGTTTTTTGCCATTCGGCTACGGAACCCTAAAAATGCATGTCATGACATTGTAATGTAGCTTGTCTAAACGGCATAGAGTATGTCGTCTAATATTCTCGATGCATGTTTATTATTATGCACCAAAGTACTAACTTTGCTTATCATTGATAATAATATTACGATGATAACTTGAATGTATGTTGCATGCAAAGGTAAAACTTTTTTTGATGATTGACAGGTGACGAACAGCACAAACTATCTTATGATATAGAATGTCTAGTGGAAATTTTATTGCCTCAAATTGAAGAGGTTTGATATCAAAATTCTAGTCGATAAGACAATGACCATGTCACAAGACTGTGTTACTATGCAGTAATATTCTGAATATGTACTATTTCTTTTTACAATTAAAAATGAAGTTTTTGAGTACTTGAAGTCGATATTATAATACAATATATCCTAGTCTTAGTGTAAAATTTTGTTTAAGTCTGCTGCGCATGAGCGCTGTCTTTCAGAACATAAATAACAAAAACAAGACATTAAATGTCACCGGCTTTTGTTGGGTGTCGATATAAAATAATATCTATTTTTCATTTGTGTTACAAAATCCACAGCTCTTTTCCAAAACTTTTTTTTTAGTATCCAAAGTTTTTTAAATATATTTTATAAATAAGTATTCAATATTGATCTATTACTCCAAAACATGATACTTCTGTTTCTATAGAATGAATCCTTTTTCATTCCTAGGAATTTCCAAACGCGATCAGGTTCGGATCGCATGTGCTATGGGTTTAGAAACCATTTTATTATTCATCTTACAATTTGATTGCGTGCGTCAATGAACGAGTGCTGTTCATTGAATAAAACATACTTTAAATAATAAAGTAAAATGTTTTTTACTTTGTTTTAAGAGTCATGCTAAAATTGAATAATCTTGAATACGTGACATAGAACAACGACACCATGGGAAAAACAAAAAAAAACTTTACTAACTGGAAGTGATTTATTTATTGGACATCAATAGCTCCTTATCACTCATCTATTTATCCAGTCGCATCACGATTTCTATCAATCATTTCAATTAGGTGTTTAGTCTCCTCTATGCCTATAATAGTTAGAAACGATGCAGAGCCAGGATTGGTCGTTATACTCAATACAGACCAGTTTGCTGCCAAGACTTTATCAGAAATGATTGCAACGGTCTACACTCACTTGTCCAAAGGCTCCGGCTACCAAACCTGTTTATCGGACGATAAGATGTGTTTGGTTAGATAAAAATAACAAAACCAAACATTTAAAACTTGCTCATAACTAAATATTGTTCAATTACGAAATAAGACATTAGCCCTAGATACTGGCCATTGGACGCCTAAAGATAGTAATATCGTTACAAACCAGACTGACCAGTATTGGAATCCATTCGAAAATGCATTTTGTGACGCACTTTTAAATACACAATTTGGAACAAGCGATAAGCCTAATGAGAAACTAATAGCTTAAAAATTAATAACGATTTCATACCAGTTGGAACTTTGGAACGGCGACGTTCTGTGTGATTTTTATTCGTGTGAAAATTAATATAATTGTGATATTGTTCATGAAACAGTTTTTGTGGTTTGAAACATGTGCATACCGGGAGTTTCGGATGTGCTTGGTACGGGAAGTAAATTGTGTGCGATATCGAAAAGGTACGATATTGATAGATGATAAGATAACTCGGCACTTCAATCATTTTTGAATGAAACTTGTCGAATTATATCGGTCATAGTGTATCGAATGTAACATGGGCGATTGCATAATAATCGATGATGCTTTAAATTCTCACGACAACTATATTATGGGATATGTAACTTATTAATATAAATTTATTTAAATTAATGCTGCTATAAATAAACCAGTAAAACTACCTGCGCTGCGACCCTATAAATATGCTAAGTGTTCAAGAACATGCATTGGAAATAAATACGGATCATATTGAAATTATTTTAATACAACGAACATTTCTCTATATGAACAATTATTCGTTCAGGCTGAAATGGTTGACCAGTTTCAGCGTATTCTTATTATATAAATCCTTTTCATTTTTTATATTAATTTTATGGATAGAAATGGCCATGAAGAGAATGTAAAACAATTTAATCGGACTCCCAAAAATGCTTCCTGCATCTTTAAAGACCGTATCTTAATCGCGATAACATTTCGCTATCTAAAGAAAAGTCATTCAAAAATACTCAAATTAAATAATGCTACAACTAAGTTGAAAGGAAATGGGATAGAATTCTTCTCATCTATGTAAAATATTTTCTGGAACGATGAAGCTGGAAAAATATTTCTAATACCAATATTTCTTTGTCAACAGGAACAATGAAAAGCGTAAGGAGAAGTCGCGCGTGGCAGCGCGGTGCAGACGCACCAAGGAGATGCAGATATTCTCCGAGCTGACTGCAGCACTCCCCGCCAAGAAAGAGGAAGTGGACCAGTTAGACAAAGCATCTGTGATGCGCTTGGCTATATCGTACTTGCGTGTGCGAGATGTCGTCTCTATGCGTAAGTATTTTTGTCATTAAAGTCTATTTCTAGATGTAGATATTCCCCGAGCTGACTGCAGCACTCCCAGCCAAGAAAGAAGCAGACCAGTTAGATAAAGCATCTATTATACGCTTGGTTACATTGTATCGGTGCGTCCGCGATGTCTTTCAATGAGTGAGTATTTTAGGATATTGAAGTCTATCTAAGTCTAGATGTAGATAATCTCCGAGCCGACTGCTTCAGTTCCAGCCAAGAAAAAGAATGTGGACCATTTGGTAGGATTCTTCATTAGGCAGGTCTGAACAGACCAGGTAAAGGTCTTAGCCAAGTACACAGTAGCATACCTGACCGTGCTAAGAACGTGTCCGGCCAAAAAATATTTATTTGTATCGAAAACTATGACACCTTGCTCACTAGGCTTTAACGTTAACCGACCAACACCGTAGCGTGCCATGCACGCAGCGTGACGGTACCGTCAGATGCGTTCTCGCTCGCTCTGGCTCTCGCTCCATATAACGGTGAGACAGCACCCTGTCATTCCGTTCAATGGGCAAGGTAGAGCGTATCGTGTTACTTTTCGTGCCTCTCACGTTCCTTGTACTGTCATGGTTAGTATGGTACTGTGCAGTGGCAAAATTCTTTAAGCAGGAATAGAAAGTAATAAAATGCCAGACCAGACTATATTGATGGTCAATTTAGAATCTATAGCCGTCTTAAGGGGCTACCCGGATTTTTAGCGCGCTCACTAGCGCCACTTTAGTAGAAAAATCATAACTCGTTAAATTAAAGTCCAATCAAAAATCTGGTAGATACGATTGTAGTACAGGTTCTATAGTTTATTTATTACGTTTAAATTGTGTCTAAAGTAGTTTACTGTAGTTAGAGTTAGAAAAACTGCTAAATATGGCCACTTTTAGCATTTTTGCTAACTGTAACTGCAGATAACGCTGTTTAATTGAACTTAAACATTGTGTCTAAACCACATAAACAGAGCTACAATCGTATCTACCAGATTTTTGATTGGTCTTTTATTTACCGAGTTATGATTTTTCTAGTAAAGTGGCGCTAGTGTGCGCGGTAAAAATCCAGGTAGCGCCTTAACACTCAGTCTCAATTGATTTGACTACCACAGTCATCCCGAGAAAACCGAACGAATGGATGGATTCAAACTCTGCATGTCCTTTTATAACATTAACTACCTATCCCAAGAGTTCAATTAATTTCTCTCTCGTCTGAACTGAACTTCTTAACAATAGGATCACTAACACGATGCTCATAAAAATATATTATGCAGCAATCCATATTAATTGCTAAGCTGATGATGTAGGTATTTCGACATAAAAAGGAAAAAATAACTACATCACACGCGTGTACAGCTTCACGTGTGTACTAAATTGTGATGCGTTTATACTACTTCAACCGTGTAAACGCATCACAGTACCTTTTTTGAAGTTGACTATCTTATTTGTAGTCAGTATTTCGTGAGCAGTTAAGGCAAGTTGAATTACTTTAGCATAAGTTTACTTTTCATATCGTTCTAGTATTACTCTTATTTTTAAGATAAGTGTCTCAAAAACTTTATACTGTTTTATATGGCCCCATATCTTCTTGAAGAATAAAAGTGACTAATAGAACAAGCCTATGTAAGACTCCTTTATGACCAGTTATATATAGTGAGTAGTCTATAAAATGTTTGCCAGGGTACTTTATTTGTTTGGCATTTTAATTTATTTTCTTAATTCAGTAGACTTGTTTATCTCATGCAAAATGGGCTTTAGCTCTTTATTGTATGCCAGTAAAATAGTTTATTGTTAAAAAATATTAACTTGGGTGTAAAATATGATTGTTAGGACTAGGAAAAAATAATACCCAATGTATTAAATTTTTCTCTATTATGATGCAAATAAGTTGACCAGTGTAAGGATTTACAACGCTTGGCGTTGTTTTAATACAGCAAGTAACATTCTGCTTTTATTTAATTACTCGAAATAATTTCTTTTTTACGCCTATATATCGGATCAACCATTTGCACTTTTATACAACAGTCAAAAACTGTTTAATAAATACGTATTATTATTTTTATCACACAACAACGGCACCTCCATTTTTTTTCAGAATTCGGAGAAATATGATATATTTTTCCTGTTAGGTACTTTCCTTTGAAACCTGTCTCAGTAATTGGCACCAAATGCGTATTGAAGAAAACAGGTTTGCACTATTATAACCTGTTTTGTTGCCAAAGTCGAATATGGTAATTTACTTTTCATAAATATTCATCTCGCAGTGATTCTTCATCTTTGTTTAATTAATAACTCCCAAACTTAACTCCGTCGATTTCTTTTGTTTTTTTTTTCGAACTCAAAACTGAACCATGTCTCGTTTTAGGTCTTTTTGATAGTATATCATACGAAGAAGTTTCATTTACTCCTACTATTGAAATTTTAATATTCAGATCAACCGAGTGTGTATTAACCCAGGGTTATTCTGATAATGTTTACTGAAGACAACAGATGCTATTTTTTATTTCGAAAAAATAAACAATAGACATGCGGTCGCAACCGCAAGTTTCCGACTTATCAGTAACTTTGGCACGCGTTCACAATACCGGCTTCGTCGCATGCGAAAACCGCATTTACGTCACTGGAACAATTGTTTAATCGAAAACAATATCGGCGATGACATCACGGATTGACAGGATATTCATATTTGTTATGGAAGATGTTGAAATATTGTTATGATGTGTCTGGCTGGAGGCTGATTCAGTTCAAGGCACACAGTTTCTCTTTGCCTAAATGATGAAGAAAACCATAATCTTGCAGCGACAACTACAGTACTGCAGAGTAGTGCAAAAGATTTTGCCCTTTTTCCGGGTTAGGGCATATAGAGACCACATTATTATTTTGAACCTTATTCACTTGTCAATCTGTCTAAAACCAATACCAGACTTTCAAAGGTTTGATCCCAAAATGGTTGTCTGTGGAAATTATTTAGTAAATGCTTAAGTATTAAATTTATTTTTAAGGTTCCGAAATATGTGTCACTGTTATCCAGTTTAGATTAGTATTAATTACCACACAAACAAACACAATTCAAGGTTATTTGTGACTATACTTCTTTGTTTATTTTTCTAACGGAATACAAAACTTTCCACTGTTTAATTTTCTGTTAAAAAGTCCGGACCTGGATAAAGTCTATGCTAGCGAAATATAAATAAAGCAAAAAATCAATGAACTAGTTACGCACTTACGCAACTCCATTCTGATTCATTTGCTTCAGTTACCAAAATAATCATGATACTACAAAAATAATAATTGCTTCTTGATTTTCCAGTTCCTGCTGATACATCAGAGCAACCCAAGCTTCCTGACCCTAAGGGATTTGAAGAAGTATCGTCGGAACTCTCATACATGAAGGCATTGGATGGCTTTGTCCTGGTCATCTCACAGCAAGGCGACATCGTCTACTGCAGTGAAAATATTGCTGATCACCTTGGAGTTTCGCAGGTAAGAGCCAGACTTAAAAATATTTCTAATTCAGTAAAAAAAACTGGAAAAGTGAACAAATGAACCCTTTTGATCAGCTTATCCTGTTCAGGTTTTACAGCGGTCATTTTAAAAATGATCAATATTTAGGGAGTGAAAATACAGTAGCTACTATAACATATAATATCTCTAGGGGGTCATTAAAACTTTTTTACTCGTTAAAGAGTTAAAACACTAACAGCTATGGATGCTGGGCTCCTACTTACAATGAAAATAAGTGTATTGCGTTTAAATGTTTTACGGGAAATCCGAAACTTACGCGGGCGACGCCGCGGGGTACCGCTAGTGGACTCATACATTCTCTGAGTATTTTTTTTAACACCATCGCAAACAAAGCGGTGTAAAAGGATGACCCTTTTAATGATTTGGTTTATGTTTATTTTTAACCGACTTCAAAAAAGGAGGAGGTTATCAATTCGACTGTGTTTTTTTTTGTATGTATGTTACCTCATATCTCAGTCGTTTGTCGACCGAATCGAAAAAAAAATCACCTACTTGGAGGATGTACCTTCTAGTTGGTCCCACTTTTTCCATTTTGGGATCTGATGATGGGATCTTGGTGTAATCGAGGGAAACCCTCAAATTTTAAAGGCACGTATAGTGTTTCTTTACTAGAATCTTAATGTTGACCTGTTGTTACGTCTGATAGTTAACATCTTGTGGGGCTGAGCTGATGGTGGAACTCCTTAACGCTTAGGAGTTCAGTAATTATAATGACGGAACTTATGATAGGTAATTTGTAGCTTCTTAAAAAATAGAATCATAAGGTACAACTCCCTCCCCCCCGCCCCCCTTATGTAATCACTAAAAATGAAGAAATAAAATAAACAGTAAAAACCGACTTCAAAACCAAAATGCACTAAAAAGTCTTAAATAAACTCTTCAACATTGAAAGGAAAGGAATCCGTTTTAGGCAAACAATTTCTTTTTGGAGTCGGTGCCATCACTTTGACCATCAAGCATCAACTATCACAGCACCGACTCCAAAAAGAAATTGTTTGCCTAAAACGGATTCCTTTCCTTTCAATGTTGAAGAGTTTATTTAAGACTTTTTAGTGCATTTTGGTTTTGAAGTCGGTTTATACTTTTTTTAAAGTTTATTTTTATATTTGTCGCTGGAGTTGAACATTGTCACAAGAGTTAAACTTATAAGATAGAAAACCCCATATGATTTTCCTCAAATCTTCTCACTTCTTTCATAAATTTTTAAGGTTCCGTAGCCGAACGGCAAAAAACGGAACCCTTATGGTTTCGTCACATGTCACAGCCACTTTATTCTGGAACTATAAGCATCACACTGTTGAAAATTGATAGGAAGATGTATCCTGTTAACCGCTTTATAATTCTCATACAAAAAATAAAAAATAATGATATTTAAGGGGGCTCCCCATACATGAAATTAAAACCGCAAAATTTTTTTTTTGTCAAACCTATGCGTGTAAGGTGTCTATAGATAAACCTCTTAAAATGACCTAGAGGTTCGTAAAACAATTTTCTTTTAAAGTCTAACGTTTCATAGCTAGACGCTTCCAAAGTGGTAAAATGGGCACCCCCCCCCCCCCCCCATCTAACTTCTAAACTAAGCGAGTCTAAATTTTGAAAAAAATAAATATTGTAGATCTTAACAAATACTTTCAACGAAAATTGGTTTGGACGAGATCGAACGAGAAGTTTTTGAGATACAGCACATTTTGAACAACCGCAAGCATAACTTTTTTCTTCATACAAACACTATTTTCTATCAATATCATGTATGTATTTACAAACAAAAATTATTTAAGTATTATATCCGTTGTCTGGCACCCATAACACAAGCTTTGAGTAGCTTACTTTGGGACTAGATGGCGATGTGTGAGAATGTCCAGAGGATATTTTTTATTATTTATTTATTACTATAAACTACGCAAAAGCTTGAACTTAAGTGCCAATGGGAACCGTAGGTTCGAGCTAGCGATGTGTAGGAATGTCCAAAGGATAATAAAAAAACAAAATTATAAAACAATAAAAACCTAAGTTATATTTGCTGTCAACAAAATATTGTAGTATTTTATTAAGTGGATTCCCTATTTCAGATAAAGTTGGCACGGAACCCTCAGGGCGCGAGTCCGACTCGCACTTGGTCGGTTTTTTTAGCATATTCTCAGGGCCAATGATCTAAAGGCGAATGTAAGTAGGTAATACCAGTTAACGCGTTTCCGAAAAACACTCACGAATTGAGTTTTCTTGTCCAATACAAATTTCTCACACAAAATTTTATAATAATGTTTGCTATAATTCGATTCGATTTTCGTTTGTTTATGGTTATTATTATCATGTATGTTGGTAATACGTAAGAATTTATTATAACTCCCAGTGTCCCAGTAGGTATGTCATCATTGGATGTATAAAAGTATTTCTTGAAACATCATCCATACCTCATCATTTTCCGAACTCAAAGTTTATATCAATATTTTTTATTCATGATAAGATAACTAATTTCATGCAGATTAATCAACTTCACGTTGAGTCACGATTATTATTACGGGACCCTCTCAATGACGCACACACAGGGTCCGTCAACTTAGTCACTTACATAAGTTCAAGTCTCACTTACAAATGCGTTGACAAAACACAGTGAGAAATTATCACGGATACAGCATACATACACCAAACGCGTGTTACGCATGTCAGATCGGCGCAGGCGCATTTAGGTCGACGTTGCTGCGCTCTTCGCGTACTAATCACAACTGCATACGGTTCAAATTGCTTTGTCTTAACAGCATTAGACAACTATATCTAATGAACTACGGTCGATGCCTCGTGGCAACGTCATACGCGTATGTGCCTAAGTAGTGGAAGAATACTTTAATTCGAAACCATTATACGGTTTATAGCCTGGTTGCTGTTTTTGTTCTGTCCGGATTACTGTGTTTATATCACGTAGACGATAGGAGACCATTGATAGGCCGTATTTGAATATTGTTATTAGTCTTTTAAGATAAATTTTGTTGACGTAACATACATTGTCTATGTTCATCACTAAGCGAATGATCTAAACGAAATCTTTGTATGGAGTATAAAGTAGGAATATAAACGTGGTTTAAAAATAGCCTACACATATTGAATTGGGTCAACAATGCGATGCTCGCCTTACAAGTCAAAACAACAGCCAAGATTATTAGCTCTCGTTTTCAACCCGTTTGGAATCCCTTTCAATTGCCAAATGAGACACATAGTTGTTTCCTACAACATATCTGAAATTAGGGACTGCAGCACCACAAGTCATCATGTCCCATCATTATGGCCAAATATTTGTTTATATTTTTTAATAATTTAAGTAATGCATATTGTTCTCATACAGTGAACTTATTTCCCCAAGTCTTCGAATTTTGGGGGTTCAAACTTTCCCCTGGTAGAGGAATACACTATTATGTATTTGCTTTCCTCCTTGACCTTACGACCATCGACGAGTAATGTGTCTTCGACCCTGCTTCTTTTGTTGTTATAACCGTTATCAAGTAGCGATAGTTTACAGCAAGATTTTTCTTAAAACAGTTCATAAAACCTCCTTTTTATTTTTAAGTATGGCCTATGTGTGTATTGGCATGTTTATCGATAAGTTGAACCACATTAGCACCGACGTAGCATTTTTATGCTCTAGAAATAAATGAGTTTTGCTTTCATCATACATAATACTGATAACTATGTCACATAATCACACGCACCTAGCTGTCTGCGTTTTAAAATATTCATGATAGGTACATTCATTGAGTGGGAGAGAAAAATAAACCTATACATACTGACGTTAACATTGTCTGTACATATTCTTTTACACCGGGAACAAAGCTTACCTACTACTTGATATGTTTTCTTTTAATAGTAGCGTTTATATTTTAGGAAGGTCTGATGATTTCCATATGTCAAATATCTACTTGGATAGGTCCAAGGTCCTAGGTACGTTAAATAATCTAATATATAAAATTCTCGTGTCACAGTTTTCGTTGCCATACTCCTCCGAAACGGCTTGACCGATTTTGATGAAATTTTTTGTGCTTATCCGGTTTCTATGAGAATCGGCCAACATCTATTTTTCATCCCCCTAAATGTTAGGGGTAGTCCACCCCTAAATTTTTATTTTATTTTTTAGACAATTTTTTTAATTTCTTTTTTTTTATGATACAACATACAAATATACATACAATCCTCAATTTTCACCCTTCTACGATCAACCCTTATTTTTTTAATAGCCATTTTAGTAATTTAAGGGCAAAACAAAATTCGCTGGGATTACGGGACTCGGCGGGACGGGGCTGGGACGGGACGGGACTGGGGGCGAAACAAAGTTGGCAGGGTCCGCTAGTAGATATATTTTTTTTTGATCTTATGCAGGTTTACCTGCTACCAAAAAACCAGTACTTATAGTAACCACATATAAGTGCACACTTGCCAGAGTCGATCTGTCACAAATAATGTTAATGAAAGAAATATTATATTTCAAACTTAGATTCGGCTCTTTAATATTAACATGCGCTTAAAAAAAGGTCTACATCGGTCAACTCCGTTCAGACCCCTACGTTGACTACTAGAGATACATTTCGCTTATATATATCTCAAAGGTGTCATCTACACAATTTCAGATGGAGATAATGGGCCAGAGCGTCTTCGAGTTCAGCCACCCATGTGACCACGACGAGGTTCGTGAGGCTCTCCGCGCCAATGGGAACCGAAAGCGTGACCTGCTGCTGCGTCTCAAGTGCACGCTGACTAGCAAGGGCAGGAATGTGCACTTGAAGTCCGCTTCTTATAAGGTAAACATTAGCACTGTTCGATTTTTAAAGAGCTGATCCCACGTAGTGGGTAAAGAAAGGAAGCCGGTAAATTTGCTCGTTTTGAACATCATAGAGCGGGAGATGCCTTGGTTACATAGCAACCAACACAAGCTTGCTAACGTAGGGTGAAAACATAACACCATGTCTATAAATAAATAAATATAAATATAGGACACCAATCACATACATTGCTCGGATCCCAAAGTAAGAAGCTAATTGAACTTGTGTTATGGAAATCAGACACAACGGTGGTACCACAACACCCAGACCCGAGACAATATAGAAAATTTTGATTTATATATTGACTCGACCGGAAATCGAACCCGGGACCTTGGAAAGGCGACGCCTTGAAACTAGCATGCTTAGCCACTACACTACGGAGTAATTATTACTACTATACATATATACTACTGCCTAGTGAATTACTACTATAAACTACGCTAAAGCTTGAGCTTAAGTGCCAATGGGAACCGTAGGTTCGAGCTCCTGCTGCATCCTAAGTGCATATTGAAGAAAAGGAATGTGCACTTCAAGTCTGCTTCTTACAAGGTACTAAAAGCTACGAAGCTGTTTATGTATCTTTAATCTATCTCCGTCTCATGAGACACCCCCGTCTGTCAGGAATTTGCACTTAAAGTTTATACTACTAAAAAATAAATACTAGTACTGTTGCCTCTGCTTTACAAGTGCACATTGCCTAGCAAGGATAAGAACTCGGGCACTCGAAGTCTCCTACTGACAAGATACGCGATTTTCATTGCTTATATTGAACGGCCCTTATACTGTCTTATACTCATTTAACAATCATAAGCATCATATTGATGTCTCGAAATATCAATATGATGCTTATGATTGTTAAAATTTAAAGTTAAAATTGAGATACTAAATTTGGCAAGCTCCGATGTGGACTGTATTAATACAAGTGCCTGAATTCTGGGCTGCTTCGATGTAATTTCTTGTGTTCCATCGACACGCTAAGAAGAAGCAGAAGCCTTTGGCGTCTTTAAAAATCTACTTGTTACATTGATTCGATTTACACAAGCAATATCAAGATCCATGTATAAGTGAAGCTAATAAAATATACAATCGCCCTTTACACGAAAAATTTTAATGGATCCATTTATTCTTATTTATAAACGCACAGTACATTATTGACCAAAATGTAACCCAAATCCATTGAATAAAACGGTTCAAGGTGAATACAGCTGATAACGTTAATGTTGTTGATTGTTGAATGAATACTTAACAAAGAAGCAATTAAATGGTATTTGTAAGGGCAATGGCGGCTATAAAACTAGTTTAACCTTCGATGCCTATGAGTTATTAAGGTATGAAAATTCCTACCTGTTTGTTTTTACTTCTACCTTATTTATTCTGAACTTGAGACAAAAAAAAACATACGAACAAAAAACTACTAATGTCCTCACATCATATTGAGTGTCATTCTTTACTAGTTATACCTTCGGGCAAAGCAAAATTAAAAGTAAGTGTATTTATAAGAGTTTTGATCAACCACAAAAAAGTGTAGGTTACACGTTTGTAGTGACTGAAACCGAACAAGGCCTATATATTTATATTCTATGGTTTTTACTAGTTTTCTTATTATTTCAAAAACAATGTAACTGCTGCTACTTGTAAAATTAGTTTTTATAAGTAGTCCGGTCAAATTAGACATCCAAGGTTACAAAAACTCCCACCTAGCTGAAAATTGGTAGGATTGTTTAAAACACCATCATAAATGAAATGTAGAAAGTCCCCATCGATCCGATACCTGGAAAAAAAGTTACTCGGGGTCAAAGGTCACATAAACGGGTTTTTCGCGATTTTCAGCAAAACGGTAAGTTTTATCATAAAATTAGCCACTACAAAAATTGTAGAGCAGATAAATATCTACAAAAAATGTCTATACAGGGTGTTGATTTCAATACGAGCGGAATTTTCAGAGGTGATTATGTACCTTGTTCTGATCATGAATCACAAAAAAAAATGAGTTCGAAAAAATATTTTTATTTTTATTAAATAATGACGGTTTTCAAAGTAGACCCTAGCGATTTTTAGAGTAGGCCCCCGACACCACACCGCGCCGGCTTGCGTGCGAACGAACGATACCTACAAAGCACAAAGGCACCGCAATCCTTTGTGTTTGGCGCGTGAGCGCCGCTCAGGCTTCCCGCCGCCCGCCATAGCGCCGTGCGGTGAAGTAGCGGCTAACTCTTTTTTATCTCCCAGCCCGCGCTATCTCGTTCTCGCCCGTCGCTCATACCTCAGTTGTTCTAATAACATCGCATAGGCAACATGTTTTGCGAAAATGACGCAAAATTATTCTAACGGTGAACTCGTTCAAATGGTGCGATTGTATGCAATAACAGACAATAGTTTGAGTGCAGCTATAAGGATGTTTGGTGAACGTATTGTGTATACCGAAGAATCAACAAACGTTAATGACCTAAGACAGAGAATAGTCAGTGCATTCGAGTTAGTTTGACAAAATCGTTTTGTGCTGAACAGTTTAAAAAGGAACACCAGACGCCGTGCCAGACTGTGTATTGCTCAGTCTGGTGGACACTTCGATCATTTATTGAGGTTAGTGTAAATAAAAATGTACAAAAGACTAGATGTAAAGATAAATCGATGTAAATAAGTTGATTCCAAATTTTTAACTACGCCAAAAGTACTTTAGACTCGCGTCATTTAATAATCTTGGTACTTTTTTATTTTGAAACGGTTTAGCATAAATCTAGACAAAAGCTCAGGGTTCGATTTCCGTTTGAACTCCCGAAGTTAGTTAAAATGATATACCTACCTACATGACTTTTGCTCACTAAGTAATAATAACTAAAAAAATTCATAAACCATTAAAACTTCTTTTGATTATTAATCCCTCAACCATATGTGAACGAGACAATAGATATTCTATTGTTATGCGGTTGCCTGCAACCGCTCGGGTGTTTAAGCGTTAAAAGATTAGCCAAGCCAATTCCCACCTGAAGGCTCAAATTGTGTTAAAGTTACAGTACAGATGACTTTAGTTAGCCTAGATTAAGATTCAATTCGTAGTAGTAATTTAGAGTTTGAGGTTCGATAGATTCTCGATTGATTGCTCAAATTAATGAAAAACAGTGCGATCGATACCCAGTGCGCCATTAATTGATTCAAATTTAAGTGTTTCGGGTTAAAGTTTCAGAATTTCTGATGGATTGCCCAATTTCAGTGAGTTTTATCAAGATTAGGTAATTTGATTTGTTACAGATGAGTTTTAGGTATGTTTGTCGGTCCTAAGCCCGATTAAAGTAGGAAGGGAAATTTGGAATCAACTATTCCAAACACGTGAAATCGCTTATTCTTAAAGTCGGTAAAAATAGCAACATACACACTCGGGCATAACGTACCCGGCAGATAAAGATAAATCAGCACTGACCGCTAGTTAGTACCTACTTGCCGCGTGCTACGCGATTCGCGCCCGCTACGATTACAGTGTAAACATAATGCAGTGTCTGACGCCACAACGCAGTAAGGGTTTTATAAAAAATAATCGCTTAAAATTTCAGTTTAATTATTTTGTAATATTTGGTTCCACATACCTGTTCTATATGGGATCATACATTGTTTTTATAAATACCGCTCGGATTGAAATCAACACCCTGTATACCTTTCTTCCTAAGAGCCACCGTTTTTGACATATAACGATCCAAAAAGTTGAAAGAGTTGTAATTGTCATAATATGCACACGTTTCCACGCCACCTTTGAGGTAGTGTACTTAGCGCGTTTTTTTTAATGTGGTTTCTCCAGTAGGCCTATTCCACGAATCTGTTGTGATTATGTTTAATTTAATACTATTAAATAATAAAAGATATTGGCAACGGTTGAAAATGATAAAAGTGATAAAAGCAGTGTAAGTTAAAAAATATATAAGGATATTTATCCATCTGACTCATAATTCTCTAATACTTCTGCTTCTTCTTCTCCTTGTTCTTCTTCTTCATCCTCGCTGCAAGTAAATTGCTCCAATAATGACAAATCGCATGTCTCAGCAAATGAATCCTCAATTGTTGTGATTCAACATTGGAGCACGACCGGTCTTGACAATTAGTGCTACAGAACAAAACAGGCCAACTTTTTTGCAACCACATTTAGCACTACATCCCTTTTTACAGTTGCAAAAAATTGTATTTAACAGTTTTTCCGGCGCAGGTGGGAGTAAAGTTTGAACTGGTTCTAATGTATTGTCGACCAACTTCCAACCCCACTCTTTTGGGTCTAGCTGATAACCAAGCCACACTTAAACTTGGTAATATACCCGAAAAAGATGTTGATGAGCAGCCGCTGAGGTTGGAGGAAGACAAGCTAACTGCACTTGTTTTTTATTTCGGGTATTTTTAACGAAACATGCATATCGAAGCACGTTGTTTTTCTTTTTTTTAGTTACACTGACCGATAGAATAATATTTTTACTTGTATTACAGCTTCAGCGATGTATATACGTGGTGTACTTATACATATTATGACGATTACAACTCTTTCAACTTTTTGGATCGTTATATATCAAAAACGGTGGCTCTTAAGAAGAAAAGTATAAAGGCATTTTTTGTAGATATTCATCTGCTCTACAATTTTTGTCGTGGCTAATTTTATGATAAAACTTACCGTTTTGCTGAAAATCGCGAAAAACCCGTTTATGTGACCTTTGACCCCGAGTAACTTTTTTTCCAGGTATCGGATCGATGGGGACTTTCTACATTTCATTTATGATGGTGTTTTAAACAATCCTACCAATTTTCAGCTAGGTGGGAATTTTTGTAACCTTAGGGGCTGTCCATTAATCACGTGAGGTCGTTTTTCTCATTTTTTGACCCCCCCTCCCCCTGGTGATATTTGGTGAGGTTTGGGACCACTCCCCCCCCTCCCCCCTGGATCACGTGTATTTTTTTGGAAGTCTATGTAAATGCTATTTTTGACTGGAAAAAAATATTAAAAAATCTTGCAACTCCGTCTTAAATTAATTTATGGTTACAACTGGTAAAGGTTCTTCTTCACTGGCAGTAATTATTAGTAAAGAGGTTTGTGACAACAAATCGTTCAAATTTTCGCGCCGTTCAAAATTTCGGTTTAGAAATAGATAAAATTAATACACGTGATGTCTAACGAGACCCCCCCTCCCCCCTCGTGATGTTTCGTGATGTTTTCCGTACCCCCTCCCCCCCCTTTGGAGCCTCACGTGATTAATGGACGGCCCCTTACCCCTATTTTTATGTCTAATTTGACCGGACTAAAGCTAGTCGAATGTTGCAATCAATCTTGAAATTCCTAATTAATGAAAGAAATTATTTTAAAATAAGATAAAACACAAGACTTGCATCCAACTTAGGCAATTTATCGATATACCGCTGAGATCTTTTTAAATCAAATAGTTTGTTAATTTTATTCACTGTTATTATTTTGAAAGTAATAAAAATATTGTTTACAATATTCGACTAGCTATGAAAGACGGATTACAGTATAGTATTTCCAGCTAAATATTAATTATCATTGTTGCTTGTTTTGTGCAACACCGCTTGTTATTTTGTAAGACAAAACGTCGTCTTCATAATAACGAACGATGAGTCAGACATCGTCTGATGTCTATAATTAAAAGTAAGCATAAATTATTTGTTTGATTTCACACTAGGAATCCGGTGGCTTATTATGAAATAGTTATGATTCAATTTATTACTAATTAATTGAATGTAAATGACGCAGTGATTAAGCTATTCCAATAGTTAATGCGCCTACAAATTGCTTATAGTTTTCAGTAATTAATTAATAACAGTAAATATTTTATAGACTTGTGACGTCCGGGTTTATTGCCCGTTTTATATCGGTAGCTATTTTGATGATATTTTATTTATATTTTACCTAAGTATAAGCTATACACATACGTTAGGAAACATCAAGCTTGCTATGATCTATCCCTTGTGTGCGTGTGGATATCAGATGAATTCTCACATCAAATACATATCTCATTAAACACGGATACACGGATGGCCACGTTATACAAAGAGACGGTGGCGATGTGGCTCTGGAATAGACTAATTTCCACTAAGAACAAACCAATATATCGGTAGTTTCTAGATATTAATTATGGTATGGAGGTATCAAAACACTATTTTATTTCTGAATTTAAATTAGGATTATTAATATTTCAAATAATTTAGTTCGTCCAAAACACATTTGGTCACGTGACCGTAAACGCCTATCAGAGGATGTGACGTCAAGCCTTGCACAATGGCGGGCTTTTTTTTCAAGAAGATCTTTGATTGCAAGAAGTGACGTCATAAGAGGCCATGACGACAGTTCGAGCGTTTTTGAGGTGTGCAAAAGAGGCATTCAAATTAAATATTTTAAATTATAATTAAATCATGTAAATCGTGAATGTTTTCAAAAATATCAATGATTTTGATAAATATACTTACAAATGGAAAGTATTATCTAGTTTTTTAAAATAAGTCAACTAGCCTATTGCCTGAAATAAAACGCGAAAGCGGGCACCTGGTTGACAAACATGACCCGCCCGAACAATAAAAATTGCCCTGTTGGACGAATAGACAATCCTGGACAGAATCGTCTGAAGAAAATTCATTAGGAGAGCCGATCACACCTTAATTGTGAAAAAGGAAAAAATAAGATTATTACTAACAGTTGTAACAAAATGGATGATAGCATACAACTAAAGACTCAAGCCTTTGCACAAATCCTTCTTTATAAGCGGATACCAAGCACCGTAATTTGCATAGATCTATGTATAATTAAATAATTAAGGTTATGTTCATTCATTTAGTTCATCCCCCTTAAACCTTACTGTTATAACCGTCAGTCATGTTATTCCGTTTAGTGTTTGAAGACAGCAATTTGAGTTTTCATAGTTACTATATGACCTCAAACAGAAATCACAGTATTATTATCAAAAGGAACCACAATTCTTCTTCGTTCAATTGTTTCTAATGATAAGTTTTTGTTGATAAAATACCTTCTGCCCACAGGTGATCCACCTAACCGGGCACATGCTGACCCCAGACGCCAGCAACAAGAAACCAGAAAGCAACAACAACGAAAAAGAAGAAGATAAGAAAGCTACAAATACCGGGTCGCTGATCGCCGTGGGTCGTCCCATACCGCACCCTGCTAATATCGAGATCCCGCTGGACAGCAAGACTTTTCTCTCACGTCATAGCTTGGACATGAAGTTCACTTACACTTACACTGATGCGTGAGTATAATTTTATCCTATTTATTCTTCTCGTTAACAAAAAAGTCGCAAAAACAACGAAAAGGAAAGTAAGTAAAGCAACAAATATCGGGTCGTTGATAACATCGAGATCCCGATGGACAGCGAGACCTTTCTCTCCTGTCACAGCTTGGATATGAAATTCACTTACACGCGAGTATGATACAATTGATCTTATTTTTGTCTTGCTTGTCGCAATAATATAGTTTAAGGTTTCTTAAACTACATTTTTGAATCAGAGCTAAATTTAGCTGACCAATTTCAATGATATTAGTTCCTAATGTCATGTAGTTTAGTTGATTGGTTGTTTTGTTATGTCTTAAACCTAGTCTAGCGGATTTTTAATTGAGGTATGAAATTAATTAAAATACTCTTTGACAGGGGGACGGTAGAACAAAGAGTTGATTTTGATCGGGACTAACTTTGAACCGCATTTGACATTCTGTTATTCTGGCTCTCATTTGTATGTTTATGACAGTAGTTAAGACAGCTTTTGAAAGATGTATCTACAAAGAATTCGTGTCCTTATTAAAAAAAAAATGCAACATAAGCGTAATATATAAGTTATGTAAAATCTTGTCTTTGCGGAATAATTCCTAGTCAATTTCCTACCAAAAAAACGAAGAAATCCACTTATTAACCCTTTCAAACAAACGAAAGTACAACGCCTAGGTGTCGGCCAGAAAAAAATATGCTGTGTTACACCACAACTCCGAAAGATGGCGTTAAATGTAACAATCGTCTATAATCTCACCGAATTTGCGTGACGTCTTCGTGTCATCGCGCCGGCGCGGTAGCACGTCTCTCCCTAACCGGCCGGGTTATATCAACAAAAATATCACCTTCAAATGTATTTTGTAGGTTAAACATGACCGATTTCGCGGTTTTGTACACAGTCCGTGGAAACTCCACCATACAAGTATGGAAATACAAGTGTTTGGTGTTTTAAAATGTTTTGTGTCTAGTGATTAATTGTGATGGTTGTTTGAAGTGTTTTGAAGATGAAAATATAAAAGTTTCTGTGGATTTGTTCGTGTTTCTACCGGATATGGCGGGTTATTCGAAACCGGCTGCTGTAAGTTGTTTTCAGGTTCCATAAAATGCTGAAGATCATTATCCTCAATTGTTTATAATTCTAATTGAAACTGTTTCGATAAGCTTCTACTGCGGAAGGTTCTCGGATGTAGGCGGTGACGAGGAAGGCTATAGGTCATTCAAGGTTAACCATGTAGGTACCGGTAAACATAACCTAAACAGGACTCTAGGTCACGATAGGGGTGACCTTTACAGTCAGCTATGACTTACCTTATCGAACTTTTTAGGTTTTCATGTAAATTATACGAGAAATAACCTTTGTATTGTTCAGATAAGGTAAATCTTATGATAAGATGATAAGCATCATCAATGAAAAAAAAAACTAAATATCCTGAAAAAGTTTTTTCTTTTTTGAATTTTATATACCGGACGGCTTATTTAATGTATCCTGATTTCTGAGTTAACTATCAGTAGTAACTAGGCAACCCAAACTTTTGAATTAAATAATTCGCTAAAAGTAGTATTGTATTGACATTTTGGGGTATCGAGTCGACTATAGCAAATGTCAAAAAACCTTTAAAAGACGCTTACGTTTGGTTGAGATACGATGTCGTATCAAATATTATACAAAAGTAAGTCGAATTTTTCGACTAAATAGTAAATAAAAATATGCATATAATCTTGTTAAATAATCGCTCATTGATGAACTTCACAACGTCTTAAGTAAGTCATTCTGAACCAGGTAAATGTTATTACTATGTATAGAGAACCTATGCCAAGCATAAAATGTATCGAATATGACGACAAGATAATTACGTATTCCGTGAAATTCGAATTTCGATTATGAAACCACTAGCAATCCCCCGCGATTTCGTCCGCGCGTTATGAGTTTGCTTCCTCCTCTCCCGTCGCAGCGTAATGTTGTAGCCTAAAGCCTTCCTCGATAAATAAGCTATCCAAAATAAAAATAAAAAAAATAATATTGAACCAGTAGTTCCTGAGGTTAGCGCATTTATACAAACAAACAAACTCTTTATAATATTAGTAATAGATTTGTTTAATTTGATGACAAGTTGCTTTAATTAATGGCGCACGAGATTTGTTCGCTCGAAAGTGTCAATTCCATACGCTAGATTACTAGCGTATACGCTAGCGTACTGCTAAAAGTTTTCTTAGCGCCCCTTTTCTGTGCCTTCAACTACATAAGTCATCAGCTCGTTTATACACAATGTAAAAACGACTTGCAAGTGCCTCGAATACCAAGAAGGTGGTTTAGGGTTGAGTCTAGAAATACAGCTTTTCATAAATATCTCGTATACCCTGAAAATTAGACGTGACGGGTTGAAACACGAATGAAAAAATACGATCTTAACCACGCAAAATGCCGTGATCACGCCAGGTGCAATCGAGCCGAAACATTGAGCAGTGAGTAGCAAATACACATTTTAAATTGGTGTTATACCCGTCATGTCAGTGCACATAGCGCGAAGAACTGAGATGACCGTTGCGACAGAAAAGTTCCAGATTAAAACTTTTCGACTATATCTGCCGTGTCTTATCCATCGACAAGATGGATAAGACGACCTTGTAAAGATTGTACAATCACACTGGATGCAGACCGCTTTCGACGTTCTTTGGCTGGTACATGATAGGGATAATTATGACCGACTCTTGATGTCTAATTCTCATTCTAATGCATCGCGAAAGTTTTTAATGCCATATCTTGTGTACCCCCTGCCATTACCATAATGTCATCCATATACACTAACGATACATTTCTTGTTGCAGCCTCAAGAACACACTCGGGTTCGGGCCAGACGAGCTGGTCGGCCGGTCCGTCTACGATTACCACCACGCCGCTGACAGCGCCGCGTTGGCACAGAGTTTTAAGTCTTGTAAGTACATAGATTAAAGCTTATATTTGACAATATCACTTAGCCAGACTCAGATGATGACTGAGTCAGAATGACGCGGCATTATTTATTCCTTTTGAACACTAGAAGAGTCGGAATTTTCTTAAGTTAAAATTATGAAAGCTACTGCACTGGTTAATGAAATGAGCTTGTGCAAGTAGATCTTGCCTATTTTTAGCGACTTAATTGCAATGCGACTGTCATTTGTTATATCTGTAAATGTGCTCATCTTACATTGTTAAACCCAAAAATGCCTGGTCGATAGACATTTCACAAAAATAACAATTAATTCTCCACATATCAATATCATCGATGACATTTAAGTTGAACCTTTTTGACTCTGATGGATGTCAAACATTGAAGCTCTGTCAGGCATTATCTCAGGTGCTTTTTCGTAGGGGAGCAATTAAAGTATGTAAACATAGCGCTATGAGACCTTTGTATTTGTGTGGAAGTAATATTAGGAGCGTTTCATGCCCATAAGTGGAAAAGAAAATATTAGTTTTTTTTGTTAACGGCTAGCTCCCTCTGTTGAACATTACTGACATTACTGTATGCATTGTCTGCCATCTAGCGATTGTTTTTTAAACAATGGCTTCCACGTTTTCACTTGAGATGGCAGCACTTGTTTTTATCACGAAGTAAAATAACAATGTTTAGTGTTGTTGTTCAGTCTGACACTTTACTAGCCCATTCATTACCTCGGTTGGTTCGCTTATCATAACTTGATAAATTATGTAAACACAAAGCCAAGTCGCCCTTCAAAGCATGTTATTTTTGGTAGTAAGTAAGCCGTATCTACGCCATATATGCCTTTTCCGCGGTTGTTAAAAAACGCACAACTACCAAGATTTTAGATATGATCTAACTAGCTTTACTTACTATATCTAGGTGAATGTAAACTATATCGACGAGAATCAGCTGTTAGTTGAACAAATGGCCACACATACACACCATAAATAGCCATACTCCATAAATAAATTGTATTGCCTCCTAGCTATCGTCCAAGCGCTTTATTTGCAGTCACGAGACTATTTTAACATAGTTGGCTTACTGCCATGCTTCGCTTGTTGAATGTCACAGAATATAGAATTTTTGTTACCAGTAGGATGCGTTTCTTTGGTTGTGCATATGCTTATATAATCTTTATTATATGAGCCACTTGCATAAAATCGGTCTAGCGGTTAAATTCAATTAACTAGTCGATGTAAATTTTTCATGTTGACGGAGGCAGAAAGACTTTAAACTCGGTTAGATTTTAACTCAGTTCTGCGCAAGTGGACCTTATAAGTCGGCACTTGTAATAATTAAAAATACGCTACACACGACTATAGTATTTTATTAAGTCACATATTTGCATGCTAAACAAAACACTTAATATTCCTAACGATCTTTTATACTGCACAGCCATTTTATCTCCTTGATAATAACGTTAATGTCTCATTGTCCATAAAGTGATTCGAGGGGCGCTAGTTCACTCAATAATAGACCTTACTGAGAAACCAACTACGTTTGTACTAATCCTCAATGGGCATGATTACTGTGAATTTTTGTGGTACGATTACATATTACGATTTTACAACAGCAATAAAGTACCGCATGGTTTTATTATATTAGTTATTGTATTTCTAGGACAAACGTAATCTTTACTATAACACTAGCGGACCCAGCGAACTTTGTTTCGCCCCCAGCACCGTCCCGCCCCAGCCCCGTCCCGCCCCAGCCCCGTCCCGCCGAGTCCCGTAATTTTAAAAGTTAAGCATTCCCAGCGAATTTTGTTTCACCCTTAAATTACTAAAATGGCTATTAAAAAATAAGGGTTGATCGTAGAAGGGTGAAAATTGTGGATTGTATGTATTTTTGTATGTTGTATCAAAAAAAATAGAAATAAAAAAATTTAGTCTAAAAAATAAAATTTAGGGGTGGAGTACCCCTAACATTTAGGGGGATGAAAAATAGATGTCTGGCCGATTGTCATAGATACCGGATAAGTACAAAAAAATTCATCAAAATCGGTCAAGCCGTTTCGGAGGAGTATGGCAACGAAAACTGTGACACGAGAATTTTATATATTAGATTATAAAGCTGTAGAGTTTGTAAACGCGCTAATCTCAGGAACTACTGGACCGATTTGCTTTTTTTTTAATATTTGTGTTGAATAGCTCATTTACCAAGGAAGGCTTTAGGTTATAGTGCATCACACATCGATGCGAGGGGAGAGGGGAGCAATCTCAAAACGCGCGAACAAGTTGCGGGAGACCGCTAGTATCTATTATGGTAGTAGTGGTTACATTTACTGTTACTGGATAAAATGTCTACATATTTGATTCATGATTACTCTGTGGTACGCTTACAAACAAGTCGTTTCCATAAACAAAATAGAAGTTTATATTCATACCATTCATTTCCCATCCATTCAGACTGAGCCTCCATCGGCGTCTTCTTGTAAATTTCATTATTTACAAGGCCGTTTCGCAAATGGTGTCCTAAACGTTGCGTAACGCTTGCGTCCGGGACATTTTTCCCTATTAACCCAAAACCGGGGTATTTATTTTGATATTCGTGACACGCGCCTCTCCACGCCACTTTGCTCCGGTTATAACCAGTATGAACTGACTTTAAGCGGTAAAAGTCAGTTATAAAGTAAAATTGTGACAAATAAAGGATAAAAGGGTTGGGGAATATTTAACAGAGTAGTTGTCTCTCTATGCGTTAATTTTTAATTAAGCTGTGTTACATGATACAAAGTTACAGACGGACTCATAAACAAAATTTTCTATGAATGGGAGAGTTAAGAGGCTAAACAAAATAAATTGAGACAAAATCTTCGCAATGGAGGATCTAAAGTTCGTTTCTTTGCTTGTCGAATATTGTAAACAATCTTGGCCTTTATTTTAAAAATAATAATTAAAACACAAAACTTACAACCTATAAATGAATTTATCGTTGAACACTTATATCTCTTTTAATCAAATAGTGAATTAATTTAATAATTCCATGATATTTTTTTAATTTTAATAAAAAAATGTTTACAAAATTCGACTAATTTAAAAAAACGGACTTTAGGTATTAAACTCTTTTCACAAGAAAGAAAATGCGTTCCACGCACATTAATTCAAAAGCACTTTTTCAAGCCGATACTTTTACCTTTCCGTCTAATTCGATTACCCGAAAAGATCTTATTAATCAACGAAGGAGCAATTTAATTTGATCAAAGTCTCTTCAGAGGTCCATCCTTCAAATAAACCTGTACTAAAACCTTGTCTTAAAATATCTCTTGACAGTGTAATAATACCCGTGATGTAATCACGGAAATTGAAAAACGGAAAAGGGCGAAAGGACACAAAAGTTCTAAAAAACTTCCGTTTTACGAACTAAAGGTTCTTTATGTATTGTTCACATCGTTGTGTTCATTATTCTTTTGTAAGGAAAGAGGTTTTGTGTCTTGAAAAGAACTATTGGTCCACAATTTATAAGTATTGATAAAAGGAAATAGCAACAAACTATTTTTGGAAACTTTTGACGTATGTCTAAAATATTTGTACGTTTGTTTTTTATGTTGTCAGCCCTGCGTATATAGTTAAATGTATAATTAAATATGCAACCACGTAACTGATGACGTATGTATAAATTACCTTTTTTTAGGGTTCCGTAGCCGAATGGCAAAAAACGGAAACCTTATAGTTTCGTCAAGTCTGTCTGTCTGTATGTCTGTCCGTCCGTATATCTCAGCCACTTTATTCTGTAACTACATATAAGTATCACACTGTTGAAAGTTGGTAGGAAGATGTATCCTGTTAACCGCTTTTCGATTCTTATACAAAAAATAAAAAATAATGATATTTAAGGGGGGGCTCCGATACATGAAACTTAAACCATTTTCTTTTAAAGTCTAACGTTTTACAGCTAGAAGCTTCCAAAGTGGTAAAATGGGCGTCCCCATCTAATTTCTAAACTAAGCGAGTGTAAATTTTGAAAAACTACATAATGTAGATCTTAACAAATACTTTCAACGAAAATTGGTTGGGACGATATCGAACGAGAAGTTTTTTAGATACCTATAGCACATTTTCAACAACCGCAAACATAACTTTGTTCTTCAAACAAACACTATGAAAAACCAAGTTATATTTGCTGTTTTCAAAAATTTGAGGTATTTTTGCTAAGTGGAAGAAGGTGGTAGTAAGTGGTTTCCCTAATTCAGTTAACGTTGGCACGGAACCCTCAGTGCGCGAGTCCGACTCGCACTTGGCCGGTTTTTATAATTCACGTAAAAAATATTCCATGTTCAACATTACCACGTCATCATAACAAATGAGACTGAAGCTGAAGATATTTCTGGTTTCCTTTTGCTGTACCAAAATGTAGTAGTTTTGTTCTATAATGCAATATTAAACTCTCTTTTTGCACTACAGTTCAAGACCTTACATTCACATACTTCATTTTATTTGTAACTTTAACAAGCACAACATCAAATCAAATTAGAAGCCGACATTGTCGTCTGAGCTTCGCTAAAGACATTCTTCGTAACAAGCCCTAATTCAAAGCACCTACTTCGTTCAGCTCACCGCTGTCGTTTTAATTCGTAATTTCACTTTACGTACCGTCAGCAGCATACTCGTAAAGTTTCAAACTGGAATTGTTTGTTTGGATCCCGCTGTGGGTTATTTGCTTTTGTGCCAGTACTCAGACGGGGTGTAATCAGCAACTTTCGACGATTTTTTTACGACGACCCACACATGTAATTTATGGGTTAGGCGTTTAATTTATTTAGGTACTTTATCATGTTATTTTGATTTTGTGCTCTTTGCTGGTTGTATTAAAACGAAGGTCGATTAATAGTCATATGACACTCCTACTTTTGATAATGTATAGTTATTAAGAATCAGAGATTAAAATCGATTGAGACTATAAGCTACAAATTCAACCAAACTACCAGATTAGTATTATTATTAACTTTGGTAAAATACTTAAATAGAATAGAATTGTGATTATTGTTCAACTACTGTCAACATTGCATTGTGGAAAAACCTTCATGGTTTATTACAATGTATTTTTTAGTGTTTGTTTTAAGTTTCTTGTTTATTTAATAATAAAGGAAAAAATAGTTATATTTTTATTCCAAGAGACTCCAAGAATCATTTTTTGGACTTTGAAAGTACAAAGTTCAAGCTTTGCTTGCTTAAAGCGGCGACGTAAACAATTTATCAAAACACTAAATCGTCTAATCCTTCATTATTCTCAAATTAAAAAAAGTTTTCTGATAATGATCGAAACGCAAAAGAAAATGGTATACTGTTCAAAATCAGTTCATATCACGTTTGTTGTGAAACCCCGTTTAGGGCTTGTTTACCATGCGCTAGTAAAATATAAGGTCGTTAAGCTGACACCTTTATATCGTTCCATTCATAGTTTATTCATAAAATCATGATTCACTAAAAAGATACGTTTATGAGATGCCAGAGAGGCATCACTTTAATTATAACCGACATAATATAGCTAAACACCTTGGTATGGTAGTCTTATTTGCAGTAAATATTACTAGGAATATATGGTATGTGCCATTCAATGAATTACGTAGTAGCAGTATGACTGGTTATTAACATTATGTAGTGTAATTCACTACTCTTATGTAATATGTGAAACCAATTTGACACGTATAAAATGTATAAATCGTTGTTATTAACCTATGGCGACACGCTCCGGCTTAGCAGAATTCAACCTAGCTTATGTCATTTGGGACTAGTGTCATTTGTTTTAAAGATAAGCATGTTAATTTCAAATGAAAACTTATCTCATTATAATACAGCAAACCAACGCTACGTTCCCATAAACGCGTCTGTCTTAAGTATTTAAAGTTACAAAAAGTTATGAAAGTTACGAAAAAGTATTTTGCCCAATATCACATCTACTTGATTCTGATCTAAATTGTTACAAAGTATTCAAGCTATCCTCCTAGCCCTCTGCGTTCCATATCCACAATTTCGTACATAGCAGAAAACTGGTCGGCTTAGCAAAATTTAATTAAGTGTCACGGTCTGAAACGCCCTTCTGGCGTTCCCGAAATAACAGTTAATGTTTTGTACTTTCTACCCCAACTTGTAATTTGGGATGATCTAATTTTAGCATCGTCGGAGTGATTAAAATTAAAATGTATAGTAAATATTATCTTTCTCCCTCTGTCTTTCTGGTGACTCGCAATCATTAAACATTGAAAATCAATCAAAATTAATTGGTAATGACAGCATCCTTTTTTTTTCCAACTTGAACATCAGCAGAACAACGCATGTCATGTAAGTGTTTCTTATTTATAGAAATATACCACTTGTTAACGATTTTTAAGTACGTATTTTACAAAAAAATATCACTGATAGCACGCTTTTTTCTTACGTAAACGAGTGATCAGAATATTTTTGTGACGTTACAGGTTAAGTATTAGATAAAGATATACTAAAGTATGAGAAATAGACACGGAATTCTTATGTTACTATGATAATATTTTGGTGTTAACCAAGAGCTAGCTCAAAAACGATAGAATAATACGACGGGTGCGTCAAGATTAATATGAAAATAATAATTGTATGCCCGAATTAGGGTCAGGCATTAGGGCAATAAGGGCAGCTTTTCTGAAATTACTGTGATTTGTCCGTTTCGGGTTACAATTTAGCTACGGTAGATAATACCTGTTTTTTTATTATAAACGTAGCATAATAGATAATGGCCCTTATGTTCTTTTATACCGTTTTCTCTATTCTGTGGCGTTAACATCGAGTTTGTGCTCGTGCTCCGAGCAACTAATTCGACCTGACCAGCTAAAACTTTGATTGAAGTGTTAATTTCGGCGGTAGCGACCCGATGACCGGTCAAATTACTTTGCTGCACTAGTTCGCTTGTTTCAAACTAAAAACACATGAAGTAAGTTGTTGAATATCGCCAATTTCATTCCATTTGTCAATACTCTTTTAGAGTACTTATTACTCTTATAGTAAAGTTTACTGATATTGCAATGATTCTATCTTTGATTGGATAAATAATTTTATTTTTTCTGTAAAAATTGTTGATTATTTATTTGGCTTTTTAGTTTACCTAATTTACTCTACATTCTTTTAAGAACCACGTAACCTGGATTAAATTAAAAGAGCGTTTTTATTTATTACACGACTCAAACGAAAAAGTTTCGTTATACCTCGTTCATTATTTATCCAGTTTATTCCATCTACTTCAAAGCTGTTCGAACGTAATCGAATAGTCTTTGAGTTTTAACATTGCCACGTTGTTTTCGCGTGCTAAAGACACAAAGCGTTTTTCTCTTTTTAAAAGAGATTTATTATTGAGATCTATGATTATGTCGAATGAAGTTTTTAATGTCTTATTAGGTTAGGATAGTTGTTTGTTAGTATAGATTTAAAAAAAATGTGCAAGATATATTTTTTCTTTGTAATTTTGTCAACGTTTGTGAGAGAGAAATGTCTTCCTTTACCTTCACGTTTCCCCATTGACGTTGTACCCAAACGTTCATAAAGGTCACGGCGAGACCCGCAACATTGTTTTAAGTGTGTTCGAATATCACGCGGTTTTTGAGTCATAGCGACAGTTAGCAACTCGACTGAAAACTCGTTACCTAACTGAAACAGCTGGCACACGTCGATTTTGTGTTTATCAGCAATTACTCATTCGTTATCTTCTTCACCTTCTTTTTTGAGACACCTTTATTTTTTGGTAGGTGACGCTATTTTTAGTTTTAATTTAGTTTCTTTAAGATTTAAGTTGTGTTAATCCATGAGATTCATAATTGAAGGTTTGACACAATGCAGCTTGTTTCGAGCCTTGCAGTTAGTACTGCATATGAATGACGATTAAGCCATTAAGCTTTACCAATGGGGCTCAAGGCTTGACTACTGAGCATTTTACTTTACAAACTAAGTCATTATTGTCACAACAATCCACCCAGATAATGTTTTACGGCTTTGAAATAAACACGCTCCGATCACGATTCTCCTCACCTCACTCTAACCTTGAACTTGAACGCAATAGCTACTCCGAAATAGGCGCATGCGTGAGTCAGACTGTAAACATTTTTTATATTTCTCTTTGGACACGGCGCCAACACGTTAACTGTATCAATGTAGCGAATGATATAATTGCATGAGCGTTAATAATGACGTTTAATTGCGATAAATTAACGCTACTACAAATTGGAACGTTTACAACACAGTTGCTGTGAAGGGGATAGACACCGAGATGTTTAGTTCTTCAGACGATAAACTTACTAATCTTAATGTAACAAAAAATATTTCATACTGAATAGACCAGCGGACAGAGGGTTACACCTTGTTTGTCCTCTTTGACGTGAAAGATCTTCACAAAGTAAACTTACCTAAAAAGGCGACTCATATCAGATTGAGATAGCCAGATTCTATTCAGATAGACTCGTTTATTGCTTTCGTGGACCTAAAACACTTAAAATGGTATTAAAGTTTTTGATAACACAATAATTTACTATCAAACGTTTTCTTAACATCACTGTCCCAAAAAATGCCCAGCAAATTTATTCAAGGGTACTTTCTGAAGAATTGCTCCTTTTTTCACATCAGACGCCGTGGAAAATGTATTATGACACAAAATTCAATTTGATAAGGCTCCGACACTAAGGGAAATGGATTGCCTTCACCCCTAACTTTGCGGACGGTAGTTTGTCGTTGTTGGCATTTGAACATCTGTCAAGCGAAAACATCTCTAGTATGAGATGAGTATAGACCTTCGGGCAACGTAGGGAGGTCGAGGCGACCAAAATATCTTTGTACGTAACACCTATTCGTAAACAAACTGTGCGAATTTACCACGTGACTGTGACGATAATGTCTCGGATTGTAGATTTCTTAAGAGCTTTTTATAAAAAATGTTAGAGTATATATATTCTTCTGGCTTTGAACTCCAGCGTCTTAAAAGTCAAGTTAAAAATTCAAATCTCTTTGTAGGTCGATTGTTCATTCTAATTGCCTATATCTTAATTTAGCTTGAAGTAATTGTAAGTGCGTTTGATTAAATAACACCATCTCACAAAACTCGGTAAAGAATTTCGAGAAGATATTAGAATAAACGCGAGTTCACGCATGAAAGTTATTAGACTTTATATGAAGGATAGCAATATTCTGGAACGTGTCGAATATAAAGCAAAGGTCTTAGAGGGAATTTTATTTAACACCAAGCTGATAGCACGTTTTATGTATTTGGTTTCCTTCAAGACGTGATATTTATGAGTTTTACGATGTCGTTTTAAATTTTTTAGTACATATTTTGATGTTTATGTTTCAAATACTGCCGATGGTCTAAATAATATTAGTGTTATCTACATTTTGATCTCATAAATAACATGTTTATATAATAATTTACCATATGAAAACAATCCTACATATTCTTGACACAAAAATTTTATCTTAGTATCTGATATGCAAAATATCGCATTGTTAATATTTTATACGTGACTGTATACTAAATTAAATGCATAATGATGAATGATGGACACATTATTATAATACCTTAAATTGAACATATTTTCAATCATGTTTTAAGCAGTAGGTCAAACCCGAAATAAAATACAATACCTAATAAGATTTGGCGATTTGTCTTAAATAAAAGATAGCTTAAGCAAAGTCCGCATAATTATCATAAATCCACAATCTCAGTAAATTAATAGCTTTTCCAAAGGGTTCAAAGGGAATAAGTACCAGGATTATCTTTGAAGGCCTTTCATTTTCCCCTGTACGCTCGTCGCATCTCAATTTAACTTGAATATTCTTGTGATAACGAGCTGATACTATTCCTCTTTGAATTTAATATATGTTTTGCTGTTAAGGTTTACCAAAAACTATGGTCTTCCCAAAAACCATCCAGATTTTAGGATTTTTCATTGTTAAGAACTGGGCGGCGCGGTACAAGTAATTTTAATTACTGCAAAACTAATCCTCTTTAGCAAAAACAGACAACTCTTGGTCCATATTTATTACTACCAATTTATGCTTTGTAGGGTTCCGTAGCCGAATGGCAAAAAACGGCACCCTTATAGTTTCGTCAAGTCTGTTTGTCTGTCTGTCCGTCCGTCCGTCCGTATGTCACAACCACTATTAGTACCTATTAGTATTACACAGTTGAAACTTAGTAGGTAGAAAACGTTTTTTTCTAAAGTCTAACGTTTGAGAGATAGACGCTTCCAAAATGGTAAAATGGGCGTCCTCCAACTAACTTTTAAACTAAGCGAATGTAAATTTTGAAAAAATACATGATGTAGATCTTGACAAAGACTTTTATCGAAAATTTTAGTAGTTTTTGAGATAGAGCACATTTTGAAAAAGCGCATGTATAATTTTGTCATTCATACAAATACTATGAAAAACAATGTTATATTTCCTGTCAACAAAATATTGTCGTATTTTGGCTAAGTGGAAGTAAGCGGATCTTCAGTTAAAGTTGGTACGGAACCCTTAGTTTGCGGGTCCGACTCGTACTTAGCCGGTTCTTGTTATTTATTTACGGCCCAATGGATTCGGAATTTCACTATTTTCTGGTAATGAAAATAGTAATTGATGTGCGTTTGTCCAGTAAAACGTACGTTTATCATTGGGTAGACCACCAAACAAGCAATGGTGATGGTTAGCGAATAATATCAGCAGAAAAAAATAATAATGTCCACTTAATGAGTGCAAACAATACTAGAATAGATTTCATTTAGTTTTAAAACAAGATTGTGACTTTTATGATTTCGAATAGGCGAATGTGTAGACAGACTGATTGGTAGGTCTAGACATGAGCCTACCTTGTCTTTATATTTGTTGAATGAAAACGGCACAAAAACAGTGGCGCCGTTTTGGCAGTTGCACATAGCACAAGAACACATATCTTGTCTGTAAAAACTCGTCTGTATTTAGGTTCTATAGCCATAGCATTTTCCCCGCGGCCATGTTTCTATGCGTGACAGAGAGAATCGCATTTCCAGGCTTTTTCTGACATAGAGGGTCTTCGATAACAAGCGGGTAGTTTTACGATCTCTCCAAATTGCGTCGCCACCGGCTCCTAAGCCAGATTGTTCTAGTGCCACCATTATTTATATGACCAATAAAGCTGATCTCTGCTCAAAGAGGTCTTGATATGATGCCGCTTTAATTGTTTTGTTTATTCGTAAATATTAGAATTTGTACAATCCTCTGACTGAAATTTAATCAAATATGCGTAAACATAGCTTTTGCTCCAATGTTGAATGAAAGTCCAAACTTTTGTCTGTGATTTCAACGCAGATGTTCACCATTTTTTATTGGTATCTATGTGCAATTTACCTAATTGAATCGAATCCGAATCAAAATTATAAGCAATTTGGCCAGTATTTTTGGTTTTTTGTATTCTGGGTTAAAAATGTTTCGTTTATTCAATTTCCTTTCTTATAATAAGGCGGCCGAATACGTGATAAAATCCACGAGCAGCGTCTTATTTTCTTCTGTAACTTATTTATGTGTTTACTTTCCTTTTGTGTGCTCTCCTACTGTTCACCACGCAAGATCGAAAGCGTTCTCGGTTTGATTATCTTGTGGGTGTTACTATTAAACCTTATTTGCTGGAGCTTGAAATGATATATTGCTCTTTCTTAACTTAACATAATGCACAAAAACAATTTTTGTCGACATCGGGTACAAACAAATTATTTTAATACAATCCTGATTTCAAACTTCCCAGAGTCCGATTAACAATTTATTTACCTAGATCTTGTAAATGAATTACCTTATTTATATTTCTATTTAGCGTAATACAAAGTTCGTGTTAAATATCACGTTTATCATCATCAAAAGCGATGTCTGTCGTAATAACCTGAGCACCAAATGCTTTATTTACTTGTCCCATTTACCGTCAGATGCTGAGAGAACAATCCAGTATATCTGACCCATATCGGCCCACTCGGTCTTTATTATAATTCATTTCAGCAAACGATCCCTGGAGTTAGGGAATTCTTAGCATATGCAAATTTATCACGTTCAACCTAACCGAATATGTATTAAATATCCGTAATCTTCATGGGTCAGACATGTGATGTATAAGCAGAGGTGGAATTGTGTAAAGCAATCGTATTCATTTGATAGTTCAAAACGTACGGTATCTGTCAAACGTTTTGTTCTTGCCGTTTGACAAATTATAACGTATGTTTTGAACTGTCGAATGAATACGACTGCTTTACACAATTCCACATCAGGTGTTTTAGTTTCAATGTGTTTACGTTGCGTGGCATCAATAATTGCTAAATTATTTTTCTATTGTTTACTTGTATCATGTGTCGTGAATCAAACTCGGTTGAGTTTATAAAGTTCTTTATTCGATTAACACACTTATCTATGATACAAATCACTATCTCTAGCCACATTAATAATTATAACTACATTTAACATAGATTCCTCCCATCAACCTTTCGCTTCGGCGGTCAGTACTAGACTGGCTCGCTTTTCGAGTGCACTCCGCAAGTCAGAAAATTAGAAGGGAAGGGGCAGCCAGTGTTGCCATTTTTAAATAGCGATAACGTTATTCAATAAAGTAACAATACTCGTTTATATATAAATAACGTTAACTGTTATTATGATGAGTTAAGATTACAACAGGGCTACTGATTGAATCTAAATACAAAAATCATCACATTCGGCCATCCGACCTAATGCACCTCCTGGTGCATTTTGTTTAAATATTTGCAATGGCGCATTTATATCAATACTACTACAGTTTACTACATTTATCATATTACAAGCAATAAAGATTATGCCAAAATTAAGCTGTTGAGTACACATTAGAAAATCAACACATTCGGCATTTAAGTTTAACAAGAAATAAAGGTTATGCTACAATCATACTGTTGAGCTCACTCAGTAATACATAATTACAAAATATACTCATTAATTAAAATTATCACATTTCTAGTACTTTTTATAATTAAAAATTATTTTTGGTTTACTTGACCAACATCGATTGTCTATTGAATCTTTAGATTGATTATGCTTTATCAAGGGTGAAGTATTAATCCAGTGTCTTATAAGACTTGCGGCAACGAACATTTTATACATCTTATATCTTTTATGTAACCGGGTTCATAACCTATTATATACCTATAATTTTATGGTTATTTCGTTCTAAAGGCTAATAAGCTAAGTATGGTTATGTTATTACAATTATGATCACAATCGTAATTTTTAATTTATTTTTCATTTCTTTTTATTTACTCCTGTCTATGAATGACAAAGGGTCATTTATCGAAGCCATTTTTATTTTATTTTATTACAGTCTATTATGTTCCAATATTTATATTTTATAGGAATTTAAAAAAAAAAACATCTGATTTTAAGATAACAAAATGGAAAGAATGTTTAACTTAATTGACTTTTAAATTGATGAATGAATGAAATTTATAAGTAACTTTTTGTAGTTTTAAGTGTGTGACGTATTAACGATCCTAACTTTAAAGAGACCTTATCTACATAAACAACAGTTCATTTAGAAAGTAATAAATCAGTCAAGTCAGTAAAAAACAAATTATTGGACACCAATCACATACATTGTTCAGTGTAATGAAAATCAGACGCAAAAGTGGTACTACAACACCCAGACCCAGGACAATATAGAAAATTTTGATATCTATATTGACCTGACTGGGAATCGAACCCGTGAACTCAGAGCGGCAACGCCTTGAAACCAGCGTGCCTAGCCACTACACCACGGAGGTCGTCAAATTAATACCTCATTACTACAAATAACATCATAATACTCCATTACAATATGTTTTTGAGTCTTTAATTTCTATTATCGACATTTTCTAGCATCTAATTCAATTTTTGAATAACTTAAAGGAATGACTGAACGGTGCATTCAGCAATATGATAATTTTTATAATGTTAATATGTATAAAGTAATTTTCTTTCTAAAACACAGTCTCATGATTTGAATTTTTCATATTAAGTAATGTATTAGGATATAAACCTATGTATTTAGATAGATATTAAGAAAATCACTAAAGCATTCATAATAAATGTCACTTGTTAATCGAGGAGAACATAATCAAGAATTATTGAAGCTACTTAGATAACTTTCTTTTTAAAAGTTAAATTTCGTAATTTGCGTGGCGCATATCAATAATGAAAGTTATGAATCTTAGCACTTAAAGTCATACGAGTAGAATTAAGCTATTATGTATATTATTAATAACTCGTTTTTTTTGCAATTGTATGGCCACCTTAATGTCTGTTCTCAATCTCTTATAAAGACTGTTTACAGAGATACAGTCATTTAAGGGATCATTATTATTATTATATTATCTGAGTGACTTATATAATCTCTTAAGATCTTCCAATTTATTGTTACCATAAAATATTACTTTGTAGTTTAACTTTCCCTAATATTATGTGTCCGTATGAGAAAAATTCAATGTTTTAGGGCCCATATTAATACATATTTGTTAATTATTTACAAACAGTACATGAAGATGTGGTTTTTATTTAGTAGTACGAACAAGTACCTACTTCATTTTATTAATCATTATACAAATAATTTAAATAGAATTGAGATTAGATTTAATAGTCAAATGACATTAATAATTACGTAGTAACGAATACAATTTACTCAGCAAAGTAAACACAACGATATTATGCTGTTACATGTAAAAAAAAGAGAATAAACTGCATGATATTGCCAAGAAGACAGAAAAATATCAAAGTGGGGAACTAGAATAAAAACTAGTTTTGAAATAAAGCCTTTGTGCATAATTATTCATTAATTGACCTATGAGATCACGGTCTCCCATTTACGTTTTGGCGTGTAGACGTCCCTAGTCCCAATTTAAATGTATTGCGACGCGTCTTTAGTTATTCCAAACCCAAGCATATTGCAGAGCAAACGTCGTATTTGGTGTCAATATAAAATTCATAAATGAAAATATATTTCTTTTCAAGTCAATGCTTAGTATATTATGTAAGGTCACCTCGTTTTAAGTGATAGTATTTTAACAGAGCATCAAAAAATAACATAGGAAGGGGACTCTTTTTTTTTGAAAACTGGCCCGTATACGATTTTATTTTTCCTAACAAAAAATATATTATTCTTTAAGGGCACCCTGTCCCGCGACAATGCCTTTCGTCTCTTACGTAAGTACTATATTGAGCGAAAACTAGACAGACGTATATAATAAAAGTGCTAAAAGACAATAAGTATAAAAATAATATTACAAAACAAATGTCTGAGTAATGATTTATAGATAAACAATGTCATTTAAAACAAATTTTTGTAGACTTTGAGGATACATTAATTTATGTATAACTGACTGTCTACTAGTCAGGAATACTTATAAGAAGGTTATTTAATAAGTAAAAGTAAAGTATGCCTACCGAAGCTCGTTATTGATGTATAATTTCAATTATTTATTTTTTTATTGTTTGTGCAGTATTACAGATATATGTAGTAAGTTATTTGATTCCTAAATGTTTATAGAAGTCATAAATTAATATTAATATGTATAAGTATAGGACCATCTGTCCCAAAATTAATATAATTACTCCACAATTTATTAACAGGTAAAACTCACCTATAAAATTCTTTTACTTACATGTAGTGAGCGATTGTTAAGTTTGCTATTAATTATTTATCTACTGTGTATTTCTTTCATTAAATAAATGATAATTGATATACATTTTATGTCTTACAAGTTTGGCGGTTAACTGCGCTGTCAAAATTGCAACGGAATCTGCTATCCTTTATAGTTCTAGTATGGTTTAAACGACAGAACAATTTATATAGAGGAAGTGAGGGTATTTTCTATGAATGTTATATAAAAACGAACTGCATTATAAAGCGTTACGCGACTTTAATGGCGTTTAAGTAAGCCGACAATAAAATCACCGCGTTTCAAGTAAGAATTTACTGACATCGTGTGTTAATAGGTATATTTTTCTCATGATCGTGATAAATGCGCGGTATTTTTCGCAAAGTCAACTTAGTATTTAGGTCTGTGGGAGCGATTACAATATAAATATTACACTAATTTATTTTTAATTGATCTCATACAGGACGGTGAAAAGGGCTTCTGATGTTTATACATTTACCAAAATTATCAGTTGTGCGGAAAACCGCACGTCAAGGTAAAAACTGCGGTATCTTATGCAATTGCAATAAAATTAAGTTTGCAACAAAAGTGGGTAATTTGATGTGCTGTCGATTGTACATAATATTCAAAATTCTATACTCAATCGCAACAAAATAACCCATTCTACTAAGAAGAAGTGATTATATTTTTTTCTTTTGTAAATGATAAATAACATCCTAGCCTACCCGCGACCACGAACACTGCAATAGTTTTAAAACGACGGGAAACAAGATAAACCTCCGCAAAATATATCAGAATTGTGAGTACAAGGACTAATTCAGTGAATAAATATACTACAGTTAAAATATAGTAGTTGTTCTTTTTTTCTTTTTGTGATCGGAGCCAAACAGTTACTTCAGATTGTGTGAAACAGTAATTTCAGGTGACTCGACGGTTTCGAGCGTTGGTGACGCCGACAGGGTACTTTTTGATTTGTGACTTCCTTTAGAAGATGTCGATGTCCTCAACCTCGATCGCGAGCTCTTTCATCTTTTTAGGCCCAACCAGCCTGGTTTGGTCTCGTGCTCTTCAGTCTCATCATCTCGGAAGAAAAAGAATACCAGCATTAGTGTTGTTATCAACAAAATCATATTTTGGATATGGTAATTATTTACTAAGTTATGGTTTCAATAATTATCTTTGTAAATGAACTGTAAGTATTTATAAGAATAAATGTCTTTAAATCCAATTACTATTGAGCCTATTCATTTATTAGAACATAATTTTAGTAAAGGAATAATGTTGCAAATAATCCTGAACGCAAGTACGAGCACCTATATGGCTCACATGACCGTTGCTAATGAAAATTTCTAGTAAAAGAATTCACAGTTAGACTTGACCTTTTGTAAAACATACGTAGCTCTTTCATGGCATAAATAGCCCGATCTAATCGAGGAAAATACATATCTAGTATACATAACTTACATGTACATAACTAATGTACATGTATTCCACAACTATTGACTGACTTGGCCACTTCTGCTGCTTTTGAATAATTAAATGTACAGAACTATGGACACACTTGGCCCAAGCTAGACTCTTGGCCGCTACCTAAGGACACACTTGGTCCACGCGACACACCTGGCCGCTATTTGCGGACACACTTGGTCCACGCGACACACCTGGCCGCTATTTAAGGACTCACTTGGTCCACGCGACACACCTGGCCGCTATTTGAGGACACACTTGGTCCATGCGACACACCTGGTCGCTACATAAGGACACACTTGGCCCATGCGACACACTTGGCCGCTACTTAAGGACACACTTGGTCCACGCGACACACCTGGTCGCTACATAAGGACACACTTGGCCCATGCGACAAACCTGGCCGCTACTTAAGGACACACTTGGCCCTCGCGACACACCTGGCCGCTAAAACTACTTTGTAAAATCTGACACTATGGCCTTTATTTCAAGTTATATATTGAATGAGTTCGAATGTATATTAATTTAAAATAAAAATGTATATGAACTTTAATTGGGTTAAATTGGCAATAAGGCATTTACCTGAAAATGCCTTTATATCAAGTCATATCAAATGGAATTGAAGTGAAAGAAATATGATTCTAATTTAATTTACTTGAGTTGGTTTAAATTGAACTCAGTTTAATAAATAACAAACTCAGTATTGTTTAACTCACTTACATAATCAATGGGGGTATTAACAAATTATATACCCTAAAGGGCACTCAATTCAAGTCATATAACAAACCAAATTGAATTGAAATAAGAAATGATTCAAATATTTATACTTAAATTGGATTAAATTGGTTGAAATTTAACACAATTGATTAAAAACACACAATTGTTGAACTCACTAACATAGTTCATAAGTCTGTTAACAAATTATGAATGCAAAGTCTGAAATAAAGATTTTTTATTGTATAATTATTTATGAACACAAAAATATTAGCCCTAGAACAGTTGCAGGTTGAACGGTTGTTCTACTAAACATAACTACCTACAATAGGCAATGACATGATATTTAATACCTATTTTTAGTAATTCCCATTAGGATGGAGGAACTACTGAGTTCATTTATTATATTCAGCTATTTAGTTGCACGTCCTCGTGTCTCGTATCCACTGAACATTATCAAGGAGTGGCCTTGACCAAATGGTCAGTTAAAAACTTAACACAATTTTATCAGGATAGTATTGCTACAGTCTACTTACCATAGCAGCATACTATCCCAACAAACTGATCAATTTTAAGCAAAAGCCTGTTACTTTACGAAAACTAATTCATAAGCGATTAACAAATAAAGTAAAATAAAATATTGTATAACTCGTATAGTATAAAAAAATAAATAGTACGTACGTACCCTTTGTGAGCTGAAGGTTTCCTCTTCCACTTCCGACGTGTCGTGAATCAAACTCGGTTGAGTTTATAAAGTTCTTTATTCGATTAACACACTTATCTATGATACAAATCACTATCTCTAGCCACATTAATAATTATAACTACATTTAACATAGATTCCTCCCATCAACCTTTCGCTTCGGCGGTCAGTACTAGACTGGCTCGCTTTTCGAGTGCACTCCGCAAGTCAGAAAATTAGAAGGGAAGGGGCAGCCAGTGTTGCCATTTTTAAATAGCGATAACGTTATTCAATAAAGTAACAATACTCGTTTATATATAAATAACGTTAACTGTTATTATGATGAGTTAAGATTACAACAGGGCTACTGATTGAATCTAAATACAAAAATCATCACACATGTATATTATCCCTATTTTTTTTTTTTAAAACAGTGATTCTAATTTTAAGTATACTGCTTTGCTTCGGTTTCGGATTAACCTTATCAAGTTTAAGAACTACCATGATCGGCTTATTCTTATGTAATTCACACGAATATTCATAAAGATGAAATAAGAAACCAAAAATTTGCGGACGGGCGGGACTTGAACCAGCACACTTTCTTGCTAACCGGGCCAAACGCTCTACCAAATTGAGCTACCGTGCCGTCTGTCGGACCCTGCAAAATTTGTGTTCTCTTACGGACACGTCATTATGCGTGACGTTTAGCGCCATCTACCCGTCTGTTTATGCAAATTTTTGGTTTCTAATTTCATCTTTATGAATATAAAACATGACACTGTGAGTGTTAAAACATTCTAAACCATCATACGAATATGCTAAGAAACAGAACACAGAACAGAGAACATACCACGTAACAAATAATCTAATGAAGAGTAATTTAAATTCAATCGAATACCCCATCTAATAAGTTGGGCGGACGCAATGAAATTTTAAAGCTTAGACCGAGACAAATGTGACACCAGTGAACGGTAAACCAAAGAGGACGCTGAGTCTACGGTTCATGTTGTTTTAGGGGAACCAACACGAGCGATGTTACTTCAAAATAGAGAACTACTGCTCGGCTGTTACTACTGCCATATTTATTAAGGTTCCATACCAAAAGAGTATGGATCTTTTGACTCACATATCGGTCGGCCATTTTAATTATGTTTGAAAATAGCCGCCACGAATAAAACCTTAAAATTCAATTCCCGACGTTATTTAACAAATAAAACTTTCTATGACAATATATCCTGAAACGTCACGTTTCGTCATAAACTGGGTGTAAAGTTATGCTCAAATTTATGTGTTACACCTTTAGCGGCTGCATATCGAAAACCTGACGTTTACGAAATTTTACCCTAGTTAGGGTTCCGTAGCCGAATGGCAAAAAACGGAACCCTTATAGTTTAGTCAAGTCTGTCTGGCTGTCCGTCTGTCCGTCCGTATGTCACAGCCATTTTATTCTGTAACTATAAGCATCACACTGTTGAAATTTGGTAACCGCTTTACGGTTCTCATACAAAAAATAAAAAATAATGAAAGTTAAGGGGGGGATCCCCCCTTAACTTTCATTATTATACATGAAACTAAAACAAAAAAAAATGACAAACCTATACGGGGTGTCTATGGATAGGTCTTTTAAAATGACATATAGGTTCCTAAAACCATTTTCTTTTAAAGTCTAACGTTTCAGAGCTAGACGTTTACAAAGTGGTAAAATGGGCGTCTCCCCCCATCTAACTTCTAAACTAAGCGAGTCTAAATTTTGAGAAAAATATATATAATGTAGATCTAAAATTGGTTCGGACGGGATCGAACTAGAAGCTTTTGAGATATAGCACATTTTCAACAACCGCAAACATAACTTTGTGCTTCATACAAACACTATGAAAAATAAAGGTATATTTGCTGTCGACAAAATAAGTATTGTGGTATTTTACTGAGTGGAAGTAAGTGGATTCCCTAATTCAGTTAAAGTTGGCACAAACCCTCAGTGCGCGAGTCCGACTCGCACTTGGCCGGTTTTATTTTTCGATTCATATCTATGTGACCTGTCGAACTTTAAAAGTTTTAGTCACGGCCGACATTTTGAAAAATACAAAATAGCAAGAGAGCCAGGGTACATAGTAAACATTCCAATTAGTAATTTTCTGTTTCGTATCACACATTGTTATTTAAAAAATAAAATCGAAGGTAAGCAAATATTTGATATTCGATCGCATATTTTGTGTGTTACAAACATCTACCTATTCTACGAATATATAGATAATATCGTAGATAATGGAAATCGTGTTAAGAATTCAAACAGAATGTTACATTTAGACGCTTTGGTCCTTTAAAAGGAGATCTGGTACAAAGCTATTCCTAGAAGGTATGCTAATACTTTCTTTATCCCTAGCCTTAAACGAATCCAGCTTATCCTTGCGATTTCGTGTGATCTGGCTCTTAGACGTGACTCTTTGCCTTTATTTATAACGACTAGCGGTCCCCCGCGAGTTCGTCCGTGCGTTTTGAGTTTGCTCCCTCCCCTTGTCTTGTCTTGAAAGCCTTCTTCGATATATAAGCTATCCAAAATATTTTTTTAAATCGGTTCAGTAGATCCTGAGATTAGCGCGTTCAAACAAACAAACTATTTAACTTAATAATATTACTATAGATATCGGGGTGAAACCTCCAAAAACGTGATGTAGATAATTAAACAATTTCGAGGTCGGATGTCTTGTGATCGTCGCTATGGGAGGAATCTTTCGATCGTAAGGTTAATAAAGTTATCGGGACTTGAAGTTATCGAAGTGAAATGTCTTTTAATTTTGTTCGTCTACATTCGGTAATGTTTCGACTTGTTTTATCAAAACGTCGTATTGTATCATAAAGTCGTCATTTATCATCGCTTACATTCACATAGAAAGGTGTACGAAATGTTTTTATTTACAATAAATAATTGTTGCGTACAATCGATAACTAAACACATAAATGTTATAAGTTGCAAATGTTTTTTTACGAGCTGTGCAGAAATATCTAAAGCGGAAAGATAAATAGGAAATAATCATGTTACTTGTACTTATTATTATGTCTATGTTCTCGTATGTATTTGGTCCGGAAGTTCTATAAACCTTTTAATAATTTTCAGCAAATTTTATGTTACCGTCATTTCTAATTCATATTTTATGTAATTTTCTTGCCTTTTTACATAATTTTCCTCTTGGTTCGTTCGGGTGGCATCTGAATGAGCACGAATATGACGTAAGATGCGCATATGTCTTTACATCTGCAGTCTGACAACTCGTTTCCAAGTCAACTACAAATCTAGAAAATATATACCTATCAATGGGTACAACACCCAAAGCTCAAGGCTCTTTCGTCTAGTATTAATTGAGGCCTCTTCTAAATCTTCAATATGATTTCCGTTTAGCCTTACAGTAAATCTGTTACACCGGCTTTATGAACCCATATTAATAAATTTGATATTTAATAGCATCGAGTATTACGTGCACTTGTTAGCGTAGGCTATAAAAAGATTGAAGATAAGGAACTTGATAGCATCGACCCTGTAGATCACCTGAAAACAGTCGTTTTATGGTAATAAGTCGCCATCATACTCGTGACCGTGTTTGCGGAAAGATAATTCCTTTAACAATAACAAGAAAAATTGTGTACTAGACAGAAATAGAAAAATGTAAGGCCTCATCAATTTCCAAGTTGAATTTATTCTGTAAAGAATAACTGCTTGGGCCATCTGTTTCATAAACAGACGGCTAGATGGCGCTAAGCGTCACGCAACGACGTATTCATAAGAGACCACAAATTTCGCCGGGTCGGACTCACAGCACGGTAGCTCAATTGGTAAGAGCGTTTGGCCCGGTCAGCCAAAAGGTTGCTGGTTCAAGTCCCGCCCGTGCGCAATTTTTTGGTTTCTTATTTCATCTTTATGAATGACTAATAAGCTTAAAATAACGCATTGTATAATAATACTTTTTTGTTGATGTACAGTGCTCAGCTCATCAGGCTACCTACTTTTGTTGCTAACTAGCCCTTATTACAACTGAATAAGAGACCATAGTGTTTACTTTCACATGCTGTTGTCCGTATGAAAGCGCACTTGTCTAATTGTAATACTATTATTAAACTTATATTACTTGAAAACTAAATTATTTATTGTAATAATCATGGTATAATTATTTTACAAACAATTACTTATGTTATAGAGCTGAGAATGTAGACGTGGTATGAATTAACTAGTCCCTAGGGATTGTGCGAAGTTGGTATAACTTTAAGTGAGTACTAAAGATGAGGTCAGTGAACAAAAGTGCTTATTTATTCTCTTTGAAGCCACACCTCACTAATACTCCTCTTCCTCTTGAGTGTTAATGATGATGACATGATACCTGCAGAAAAATCTAGGCTTTTTTTTATTTTTTTTATTCAAAATGGGTTTGCTCTTGACTCTAGCCTACACCTAATTGGGCTTAGACAGAGTCGACGAGGGAGCGAGCTCACCCAGAAGAAGCCTGTTCACTCTGTTTTTAAAAGTTTTCGGGTTATATTCTCTTGGAAACACCGATGCAGGCAAAGAGTTCCACTCTTTGGCTGTGCGCATTATAAAAGATGTTGCGAAGCGCTTAGTTCGCAACAGTGGAATATCTACACGGTATGGGTGGTAGCCCGCGGTGCGTCTAGACGTGCGGTGGTAGAAAGGGGATGAAGGAATGAACTCATGGAGTTCCTGTGCACACTCCCCAAAATAGAGCCTGTAAAAGACCGACAGACAGGCAACTTTGCGTCGATGAGCCAGGCTATGGCTATGTTATACACGTTATGAAATAGATGTACAGTGCCCAGCTCATCAGTCTCAAATGATACCTACCTACGAGCACCTCTAACTCATCTAGACACTACAATAAATGTGCTATCACAAGAAAACAAAATCTTGGTACTTCGTGTTTAATTTTGTAAAAAACCCTGCTATATGCTCCATTTTATGTCTTAGGTGAAAATAACTTTTTACCCAAAGCATCGTCGAAAATACAAATACTTTTCCTAAAATTCGTTATCCCATATTTGTTATACTTCTACAATCAAGTTAAGTAGAGATCGTTCCCTTTTATTCAGCAAGGGCATTGGCATTTTTATTACAACACTAATGCTTTTGTTGAGTATTCGCATCGATTATATTGTTTATCGCCCGAATGAACAGAATTATTGTTCCCTTTGGTATTTGACCTCATCGTCCGATTGACAAAAGCTAAATGTTCAAAGTTCATAGGGTTCATAGTACCGACTTGGGTACTGTGGCCATTTTATTAAATCTACATGATTCCACTGCCGGGCAAAGGTCTACCCCAGCACCTTCCTTTGGACCCTGTCAGCAGCTAATGACTTTTTAGTCATTATTTTTTTTATGTTTTCATATTCATTATGAGCTCTAAACGTTTTTTAAGACTATGAATTTAGCAACATCATCATAATCTTTCTTTATCGGTTATCTATTTCCTTCTCGGTTGCATTTTTAAAAACTTTATTCATTAATTTCATACTTGTATTTTTAATTAACAAATTGTGAATTCACACAGCGACTCAGATTACCGCAAATAATTAATATTTACTCAAACTTTGCACACGCGAACGCTTATTATTCTAACAACGGACTACTTCATATCTTACTAAAAAGACAGTCACGTTCATTTTATATTCACCGGTGAATATAATGTATTCAGCTTCTAGTGTATTGTGCTCTGTATACACTACTATTTTTCTCTATTTTGATACCACTTTGCGCCAACTTTAAAAACATCCTTGTCAAATCGAGACTTTAGATAAATACATGAATCACATGTTTTAATGTGGTATTTCTTTATTTGCTGTTGCTAGCTGCATTATTGGCAAATGCCCAACTATTTCAAATGTTATTTAAACTATTACATAAAGCGCAAGCAGTTCGATGTCTGTGTTAGTTTTACAATAAAATATATTATTTGTCTTGGAAAACAAACACCTTTTTAGAGTGTTTTTATTTATTATTAGTACAGTATATTTTTTCAAGGGGAATGCTTTGTCCAATAAACTTATCAATTCTTTGAATTCTTGAAAAATAATTACGGGATAGGCTTCGTAATTTTATAATAATTCCGTTGTGAGATTTTTACCATAAGCTGATTTCCTTATGTACTGTTCCTAACAAAAGATCTTACTTTTGTCCCATATGAAGGGCTTAAAATATTATACCCTTTTATGAACACGCGGCCGCAGTCGCAATCATAGATAAAAGACCGCCCTCTTATCTATGCCGTGACTTCTTGTGCCGGCTTTTAGGCTTGGCTTTTACGAGAACGCCACACGACACGTCTCACAATACTAACCCACTCACACCCACATCTATCCCAAGTGCTCGATCTATATTAAATAACTAAACGCCGATATCTGCTCTTTCACACGAGAGCACACCTACCCAATACAAATATTATTTGCTCATAATTTCCATTTTTCAATTATCTGTGTCTCTTTTCACTGATTTACATATACCGCAGAGGACAGAACTTGTTTCTGAATACGAAAACAGAAAAATCGTAATAGAATTTGAAATGTTCGAAGTTAAAGTAAAATTATGAATAATGAGACTGCGAAAACCTATCGATTCAAATATCTGAGAATATTCGTTGAAATGAAGGCTCAATTCAGCAATATAATCATGGAATAGAATGGACGTGGTATCGTTTTCAGAATCATGCATGCATGAAAATACGCTTTTGTCGAAAGTTTTCTCGTCTCAAATTTCAACATTTGAGATTCTCATTTAATCGATTTATAGAATCTTCAGGCTAAATTGAGTGTACATTGCTCACGCAGACAGCGTTTTTTGTTAGCTCTGTCTAGAGGCGTGATTCGAACTGAAACCTGTTGGGATTATGCTACCTATCTATTATACGATTAATACTATTTGATCGTTTAAAGCTTGCTCAAATTCTAGTATTAAGTTGAATACACGGTACTGGAACATGAATTAGATTTATGACTGTTTCTTAAATTGCCTTGATAAAAATATTTTGATGTTCTTTGTAATAATACACATATATTGATAAAATTGAGTTGATAACCACCTCGTATTTTATAATGTAATGTTTGCGGTTAGTTGCTAACATTTCTGTCTTCAAAAAGTTTGTCCGTCCATACTTATTCATAAATTCAATTCGCTACTCTTTAATATTCTATGAAGACACCGCCTGGAAAACCTGTGGTCCAGAATAAGGAAATATCTTGAAAAAACTTTATAACGTGCAAGATTCCATCTATTTGGGTGAAGCAAACGTGTTTACCTTTTTTCTTTACTTAATGCATTTATAATTGTTTCTTGTAATATTGTATCATTTTCATAATTTTATCCTTCCACAGCAATCTCAATTTCAGATAACTTTGCTTAATATCTTATTCTACACACATATAAAGACCACAAGTGACCGTATAAAAAGATTGATAGTAAAAAGAAAATATAAAGGGTCTTCCGCCTTGACCCTCCAGTATTGTTTGCTATATTAGTGCAATATATCCCGAAGGAAAGTGGCAGCTTACGACGAGAATAAACTGATCCCACGGGATCAGTTCTTATTAAGCTCCAAATGCCGTATGTAATGGCCGTTAATCTTTATCACTTCAGCGTATATAAAGTCCAATGTTAGTTGGTTACAATTTTCCGTAATCCTGTCATAAGGGCGTTTAGGTATTTTGTTTAAATGTACTCACTTGATTTTGTGTGTGGTATATTTTGATAAATTTTATAACTAGAAAGTGTTTCATACTCACATACACTGATGAGACCAGGTTCAGGACCTTTTCCTAATTAAAAAATATCCTCATTAAACTTAATTACTGCCAATTAAATAGCATGTTAAAGGTCAGAAGCACTTTTTTAAAGTTACATAAGTCAATTTCAGGCTTTTCGTCAAACGCGTAAATGCAATCTTAATAATTAATATTAAGATAACCATAAACTAAATCAAACGAAGGCAGTTACACCGGAGGCGCACACCGATGTTGGCTTTTTCCGTATCTTACTCGTGTAGCCATCATCAATGACCAAGACACTTAACGTCAAAAAACATTTAAACCAGAGGCTGAGTTTGCGCTCATTTATGTAGAAAGTTCGTGAAATGCAAGCAAGCAGGCTTTCTTCTCTTAGCTCTGTGCGTTATTTGGGCTCAAGTGCCAAGACATTCAAGCATTTTATGACCGGAGGGTCTGATTTGGCTTCTTACCGTTAAGAGTGCTATTATAAATGAGGTGATTCGATCTTCGACGTTCAGAGTTTTCGACGCGTGTTCGTTTCAAGCTACCTAGATAACTTCGGCCTTAGAGGAAATATCCCAAAATCGTGGCTGACAAATGTCCAGCGAACCGGCTGATCCAAGCTTACGTCGCTGCCTACTCGAGATAAAGAATTTCCGGCTTCGTTTCCCTGCGTGTTTGAACAGCCGACTGCTGAGAGTTGACCGGTAAATACTCCGGTAATTTGTTTCTCTTCTACTGGGTTTGGCTTTCAGGGGTCTAACTGTTAAGAGCTCAAAGATCCGGCATCTAAGTAATAGATTACTGAAAAAGATTGTGCACTTTAAGGAGGATTATAAACTATGATGATGTCCTAATTCTACATTACTAACTTATAATTTTAAAGTAATGGCTATAATTGGTAAGGCGGAACTTTGTATTGAATGGCAATATTTTGTGCCTACTAATTGAATCTGAATTTATGATAGATCAAACAATTTAATTGATAATTTGAGGCAGTGGTTATTGTCGTAGGCGTTTAATTTAACAAACTATTTCCTGAACGTCTCGAAGATAATTTTTAGGTCGATTTTTGTTAGAGATTCATAATATCATGAGAACCGATAGCAGAAAATTACATTATGCTGTACCTACGTACGCTTTCTCTTACTTACAGAACTCCTTTAATAAAATTTACTATACAGGGTAGCCCAAACAGTAAGTTTTTTTTTTAAGTTCTTACTTTCAGGTCTATCCAATTATACCATATTTTAGAGTAGCTTTTATGGCAAAAAACGGAACCCTTATAGTTTCGTCAAGTCTGTCAGTCTGTCCGTATGACACAGCCACTTTATTCTGAAACTATTAGTATTTCACACTTGAAACTTAGTAGGCAGATGTATCCTTTGCGCACGGGCGGGACTCGAAACAGCAACTTCTTGGCTAACCGGGCCAAACGCTCTACCAGTTGAGCTACCGTGCTGTCGGTCCCACCTTGCGAAATTTATGGTCTCTTATGGATACGTCATTACGCGTGACGTATAGCGCCATCTACACGTCTCTTTATGCAACAGTAGGCCAAGTAGTTATTCATTACAGAATAAATTCAACTTGTCAATTGATGACGCTTCGCTATCCAATGGTTAAGAATGTTTTTAACACTCACAGTGTCTTATTTTATATTCATAAAGATGAAATAAGAAACCAAAAATTAGCGCACGAGCGGGACACAAACCGGCAACTTCTGGGCTAACCGGTCCAAACGCTCTACCAGTTGAGCTACCGTGCTGTCGGTCCGCCCTTTCGAAATTTATGGTCTCTTATGGATACGTCATTACGCATGGTTCGAGTTTCGAGAATTTACGATTTTCATACAAATAATAATGATAATTAAGGGCTCCCATATATGAAAATAAACCTACTTAATTATTATTTTTTGTCTGGATGGATCCTCCATGTACGGTTTCGAAAAAAAAATGACGACACTGTAAGGCTACTCTGTATTGTATCAAAAGTTTTGAACATCATTATAGTTGCTTTTCTCTTTGCAGTGTTCTCAAAAGGACAATGCGAGACTGGAAGATATCGCTTCCTGGCCAAGTCCGGTGGCTATGTGTGGGTCCAGACACAGGCCACTGTCATCAACGACAAGCAGCAAAAGCCTGTCAGCGTCGTCTGCGTCAACTACATCATAAGGTAGGTCTAGAATAAGTCTAGATTTAAAAACAACCTAATTAAATTACCTTGCTACGTGAACTTTTCAGGAATATTTATTTCGACTATAACCTTTTTACACGTTGTAAGGAAGACATAAAGGTAAGTAACAATTTCGATTACGCTTTTATTGTTTGTCATTTAATTACTTAACTGGTCTGTCGTAACTATATCTACATACATAATGGTTACCGCCCTATCGTAAACGACGCCTTATCTTGATTGGCCACCTTTAAGTTTATGAACACTTTCATTATTGAGTCTTGCTAATTTTTATAGCAGGATTAATCAACAGAGAAACGTTCCAATGACATACTTTTTACATCACTATTGACCATCAAATAAACTCGCCTATTTGTATGTGGTCTTGGTAAATTCCTGTTTGGGTGAAAGGAGATCCGTAAGAATCCCCATTCATTACGAAATCCAACGTAGTCGTTGTGAAAATTAATATCTTTGCTCCAGATAGCCTTGACACTCAGGGAATTCAATTCAGAAACCACTTCATGACTAGGGGATGTGAATCTATACAATTTCTTCTATATAGAAGTTCTACGTGAACATTTAAAGAAGTGGATTAAGAGTAAAATGAAGTAGTTTCTTACGAGTGAACATAGTTAGGTACGAGTAGATATATTACATAAGTAAGACAAGTAGAATTTAATTACTAAAAAGTTAGCACAGGTGAACATTTTATTTAATGAATATTGTCTGAACACGCTTATAGACTGAGCTGATTTGCAAGTAAATCCAATTATGAAAGATTAAGGAAATACTTAAGTATGAGTATCTCTGGAACATCACTACTTCACGGCTCGATACTCGATAAAGGAAAGGGCTTTTCCTTTGAACTTGCGGTTTCATTATAATTTCCCCGGAAAATTCCAATATTACACCACTTCACAATACAGAAATATTATCCGATACTTTATGTGTTTGTGTTCGTTATCTCAAAATTCTGTTTCTGAACTTTTATTTTCCTTTAATCGGAACTAGTGTATGGTTTGATGTTTTCCACCTAAAGAAGTTTGATAAGGTTGGTTTCCAAATTTCTTTTAGAAACTTCAATGCAATGCGATCGTAAATCGCACCTTTATACGCATCAGATTTTGGATTTTGTCTAAACCTTTTTATTTTTTATGGCAGTTTTTCACATTTTTTTTCTTTTCCACAAACTATTCTTATTTTGGTACTGATTTAATTGTACGCGTACGCAACAGATGCACCAGTACAAGGCTTAGGCGATCTAGATTGCGTGTCAGGGGCATCGCTTTGGCTTCTCCTCCTAAATGCTATCGCCCATTCGTTGGCAATCTCATGTCCCGTACAACGATACCACGCGTGTTTTACGTATTCGGTTCAATGAATTAATTGATCTACGTATGTAATTTTATTAAAGATGAAATTTCATGATGTGACTTCTTCCTTCATCTCTTCTTCTCTATTTATTAACTATCCGTGAACTTACCGGAGATAATCAAAGCTTGAACTGCGTAATATGATTATTATGAGAGTTACTCTAATGTTCGAATATCATCAAGAACATAATAAGTATTTTCTACGTTAATTCAACTCATTCCAACGAATAGTTCGATAAGTTCTTTTAAATATCCGTAGCGTAACAAAAGTAGTAAATATTTTTTAAAGCAATTGCAACTTCCTTTTATTTAAACAAAGTGTTGAATTATGCCCCATTATTTCCAGATAACTTTTAAGTCTTATGAACTCAATCTAACTTTTCTGATGGTAACTTAAATTCATATTCTCAGAATAATAAAACATCCTATTTGCTTCAGATTGAAGTCTAAAATTAGGCGATCTTAGTAACTTTTTAAAACTTTTTAATATATTATTCTTAGTTCCTAGTTATAGAGCCACCTAAAATTATAGATAGTATTTTTTTTAGATAGTAGAAAAACATTGCTGCCGCTTTGAAGCGATATATGCGCGCCAATTATATGAATTCCCAAATCTCTCGAACTGTCTGGAACTAAACGAATAAAACCAAAAAAATTTTAACGCGGATGAAAAAAAAACGCTCTCCTCGGTGAGAGTGCGTGCAAGTGTTAATAGAATTTACCTTCTTAATCCAAGTCTTGTTGTTGATTCTACTTGAGCTTAGTATTTTTCATCACCATTAATTTTGTTATCTCAGTTTTGTATCAGTGGCATTTCGTTGTATTTTATTAAAGGAAGCCATAACGTAATTACTCGAGTCGTTTTCATCGCAAACAATAAATATTTCGATCGCACTGAATTTTCCTCTTAATGGATTTTCTTTGTTTTATGAAACAGTAAATAGGAGTGTTATAAACTGACAGTGTTGACTGAATGTTTTGTTTGTTGATTGGAGTGTTGGATGTGTTAGAGACCACTAGTACTTTCAGTAGTATGAGTATGTTATGGTGGTAAAGTAAGAATCGTAGGTAAATGTAAAACTAAGGTATTACGTAAAGGATAAAACTGCATAAAATTCTTTATGCAGTTTTATCTTTTAAAAGTGTTTGATATGTTTATACAAGAGCTCTAATATACCTAAGTACTTGTTAATGTTTTTGTTGGAATAAGCACTAACATGATCGATGATTTATCGGCGTGAATATTTTCTTGGTCGAAAGTTTAATGGGAATTTCTTTTCAGGCTTCTTTTCTCTATTTTCCGCGTTCTTTTCACGTCGGAGAGTAAATCTTGTTTTATTGCTTCCCTCCCTATTTCCCGGTCAGGAATTTCCACTAGCCACTAAGGTTCAAGGACATTCCATATCACACTTTGTTTTTATTAGAACGATAACGAGACAACCCAAATAAACGAGCTCGAGCACTTTATTTTTCCTAATATTAACGTTTGCTGATTTGTTTATGTCTTATTATTGATATTGTTAAAAATATTGCGTAGTTTAAAGTTTCCAATTAAGTATGCCTTGAAATCGTGAAACTATACAGTGCAGTAGTTAATTACTTTCTGTGATATCTATATTTTTTGATAAATAATCTACCAGGTTTCATTCCAAAATTTATTAATAGACAATTTTTATTTAGATATTTTTGTAATGTAGTCAAAACAATTATTTTGGTATTCTTTTACACTACTCACCTGGTTCAACTCCTACTGTCTCATCATACAAGAAAAACTTTTCGCTGGATGAAAAGTTCAAAAGTTCAATATCTATCAGCCGGCGTTCACCATCTCTGTACGCTCTGATGAAATAAAGCCACGATATCATCGCATCGGGACGTGTAGCAACAAACACTTATCAAGTTGTTTGTCAAATAATTACAGACGTGATGTGATCTGATTTATGTACAAGGCTTAAATTGGTATGTACTCTTAAGAAATTAGAAACATATTGATGTGTATTGAACGCCTTCTGTTTCATCTTCATACTGAATATAATGTGAATTCAAACAGAAAACCGTGTAGTTACACCTACTACTATATTTAAGTGAAGGCATATTCTTAATTGCTTCCAGTCAAAAGCATTTAAGATATAATTCAGACCGTTTATATTGGTCTACTCAATTGAGGATTCGAGATCGGAACCCTAAATGAGGTTTACGAGGGTCAAACTGAAAGTTCTTAGAACTGGCCACTTATAAACAATATAATAAAAAAAATATTCTAAAATTTGAAAATAGAACTCTTTGCCAATATAACTGAGTATATATTTCATTCATTTGTCATTTGTTTTACGATTTGGCGGCAAATTGAAATTGTCTGTGTCACGTCAACATGAATTTAACACGAGAAAATTTTCGTGCAATGATTTTTTATGACTTTCGATGTCATTTAAGTCAACAAGAAAGTTATGATAGACTACGATTGGCCTTTCACGATGAAGCCCCATCTCGTGCGACTGTTTACAACTGGTTTAATGAGTTTAAACGTGGTCGCACTAATCTCACTGATGATGTACGTGAGGGACGGCCTTCTACGGCGACGACTGAAAATAACATCTGTGTTGTGCGGCGTATGATAGAGACTGACAAAAGAGTGACCTATCAGCAGATTCGGACAAGCTTAGGCATCGGTATGAGTCAAGTGCACAAAATCCTCCACGAACATTTAGCGGTCAGGAAGCTTTGCGCCCGGTGGATACCTCATAATTTGACTAAGGCTCAAAAACTCCATCGTGTGGATTGGTGCCGTAAAATGATTGAAAGATTTAACGGAGGTGACTCAAATGCTGTGTTCGACATACTAACAGGTGACGAAAGCTGGATTTACTGTTGTGATCCTGAAACCAAAAGACAATCTGCTCAGTGGGTGTTTCCTTTCGAGGAGTTGCCAACTAAAGTGAAGAGAGATCGAAGTGCGGGAAAAAAAATGGTGGCCTCGTTCTTTGGAAGGATAGGTCATTTCGCAACAATTGTGTTAGAGGATCAAAAAACAGTTTCTGCAGAATGGTACACTACCAATTGTTTGCCACTTGTCTTGGAAAAATTCGAGAGAAACGACCTCGCAGTAGGATCCTCCTTCACCACGACAACGCCTCGTCGCACACCGCCAAGCGAACGATCGACTATTTGGCGACATCAAACGTTGAATTACTGGGTCACCCGCCGTATAGCCCCGACCTCGCGCCTTGTGATTTTTATTTATTACCAAAAATTAAAGACAAACTTAAAGGAAAGCGGTTTATGAATGCTGAAGAAGCGGTGGCTGCGTATCGCGATGCCATTGAAGAGACCCCTAAGGACGAGTGGACAAAGTGCTTTTCCCAGTGGTTCCATCGCATGCAGCGGTGTATTGACGTCAATGGTCAATATTTTGAAAAGATATAATAAAACTAATAACTGGCTAATGTAATCAGTTTTTGATTTTCTAAGAACTTTCAGTTTGACCCTCGTACAATGCACATGTTTCTTACGAATTGCAATTTGAATTTAATTTAGTCCTCAAGAATTGGGTTTACAGCTTGTCAGCATTGATGATGTCTTATTTCATGCACACAATAAATTGTGCGACATTATTTGACATGCTTACAACATTTATTTTAACTCGAGTGCGAATATTTTTAATTGGAACGCATATTATGTGGATGTAAACAAGCCCGATGGTTCAAAAAATACTCGTACTGTCATGTTCGGATCTTAAGAATATTGTAGTCAAAATCTGCAAACAATCTGAATTTCTGCTATTGAAGCAAATCAACAAAGCGTAGTGAGTTTCTCTACGAGATCAAATCAGGAATAAGAAGATACGTAGAAGAAATAAGATAACGAACATATCCCTGAGTATCAGTAAGCTCAAGTGGCAACGAGCAAGGCACACAGCGTAAAAAACTGATGGCCGTTGGTGCAGAAAAGTTCTAGATTCTTCGACCAAAGACGCAACGTAGGACGTTCTCCGCCAAGATAGACAGACGACCTTGTGAAGATCGCAGGATCAAACTGGATACAGACCCATTGCGATCGGTCGCTGTTTGAAACCTTGGAGAAATATAGGCCATATTTGGCTGATAATGGTGAGATCCCCGGACAATATTTGAACACGTTTAGAAGCTTGTACATGTATACGAGTACCTACTATCATGGATCTTGTGACTTTCCACGCACGTAGCTAATATTCTCTTCTCGCCGCTAAGAATGCGGCTTATTGCATTATTTTCTTTCGTAAAAATATTAGTGCTTCATAATACTCCGTCCCAGTAGTTACAAACGACGAAAGACAGAAGTCTGTTTCAGATAATCAAATTTTGCTGCAAGCTCTATGTACATAATTGGGTGGTATTTTGTAGAAATTAACACCTATTAGTATACAATATGAAAAGGTCCTTAGCATGAAATACGGTCCCATCCGGAAGCAAGCATGTAACTTGCCACGATTGTAGCTTTCTAAGTTACCCGTACTGTATTCAAAGATATAAGATTCCATTTAATATCAAATTTTGTTCTCGGGCAAGTATGATATATTTTTTATGCACTGAATATTAAATGTACTAAAAGAAAAGCGCCTACATACTGCAAATCCGGAAGTGAATAGGTTAACATAGTAATGGATATAACCTAACAGATAGCGTGTTAATTGCATATAATATGTGGAAAGTTTATCTTATCGGTGTTGACTGGATGATTATGAAACGACTGCGCCGGCGCAGCGACTAGGGTTATCAGAGGTGAGCTGGCCGGTTGCTATGTCTCTGTTAAAGAAAATATGGTGTTCCAATAGTATTTTATTGTGTTTCTATCAGCTTTAAGTGATGCTTAGAATAAAAAACTGGAATTAATCAATCTTGGCTCTATTTATGAAAATGGTACAAAGTTTGGATTTTACTTGTAGGAATTGGGCAAAACTTATTATCTGTGAATTTAATAAAGTTTTTCTCTATTTTTTTAAAGGTGAACGTTGAATAAATAAAAATAGTATATTCATTCAACTTTGTTTTAATCACACTTCCACTACTTGCATTTTGAGTGGATTAAAAAGTTCTTACAAACTTATAACTTTTCTCTCGTCCCCCGGTAAATCATAAGACGGTGTTAGCAACTTTAGTTAACTGTTAATTTGTCTTTGTACATAGGTTATTACCTTTAATTCCTCTTTTGTCCATAATAAACTTATAAAAGTTTCTTGCTTAATTGTTTAGATGGTTTAGTCTATTTTGATCCAAAACTTTCGGGTGAGAGACGGTTTTTGTGTTGGTAAAATGAAGGCGTGGGTTGCGTCTATACGAGGTTTTAAAAGCAAAACTATTTTAGTCTTTGTTACTCCTAGACCGAGATCGGGAATTATTTTTCTAATTTACGGCCACACTGCGATTTAGGAATTATATTTTATCCCAGGTAATTAGAAACAGCATTAAGGGCTTTTCTGCTTATTTTATAGGATATATATAGGATTCGATCAAGTTGCAAAAGGTTTTAAAATAAGACGCCGCACCATAGTGCAGTAAGGTTGTGTATGACATTATAAAGCTTTATGACTATTTATAGGAAGTTAATTAATCGTTACACACTCAACAATCCATTTACCAGTAGGGTGACCATATTTAGTAGGTTGTAACAACATTGTGTTTTCTTATTTGAAACACTGTCTGTCACTTTTGCAATTCTGATATGCAAAAACCTCTCGCACCGTGCCTAACAAAATCCCACTAAATCAAACGTATGTGAATTCAAAATTGATATCATTATGCGCAATCCAAAACACGTCATACACGGAATATTTTCGAATTCCGAATATTTTCCTCTTCGTATCACCTGCCCGTAATATTGTAAGTATATGTTCTCAGTAGTGCATCATATTAATATTAATGACTAACTTACCTCACCTGGTTATACCTAATTTTTCATACCATCCTTCGATTATTGTAGTTATGCAAAAGCGGTTGCGAAAATTTAGATTTCCACTATTCCAAGACATATCAACCTCATGGTGCTCCTATCACATGGTCTATTTTATCCATATCTATAGACCTTACCAAGGGTTACACCTGGACTCATGCGTGCACCATCGTGACTCGCATGTGGGTCAATGCGACATCCACGTACGCGATACAATCTAGAACCACGCCTTGTCAGCAGCAATTAGTGCCTTGTACTATGCTAATGATCTCACTGCCTTATATACCCTTTCACTTGTTGTGGAGCACACTTTTGTAGGTCAGGTCTAGTGTTTGATGATAGATTGTCAGTACCTGGATACTTAAATATCTGGATTGACCAACAAAGTATTGACTAATCTGGCCATCTCCCTTCTATCACCTTTTGACACCCCCCATATACCTTTTAATTTCCCGTAAGATGTCGTCATGAGATGTGGTGTCATAAAATTTTAGGATTTTAATTAATTTTATTCGATGATGAATCAATATTCACCTTAGATGGTGTTTCATTATGTATCAATATGTTTTGATAATAAAATCACTTTCTACATTATCCAACAAATAGATCTTTTTCCTTTCGTCAAAAAAAATAAAGAATATATTCTTTTAAACTTGGTATACGAGTGAGCCATTTTTTACCATTACGAGTTTCAGTGAAATTACTAATTTCTAAATGAGTCTAAAATGGAGTCTTGACTGTCGTAAAATAACTTACTCAACCTATAAAAACAACTGCTTTTCTTCAGTAATGAATGCAGACGGTCATTTCGTATACTTCAATGAAGTGTATAGCTTTTCTATTGTGTCCGGATTAGGGATGAAAATGGCGAAAGATACTCATTTGATTTTTCGCAATTTTGAATCTTTCCAGTAAAACACATGTTACTTCGGAATAATAAAAAGTTAGAGGTATTTGAGAAAAAAATGTATTAATCAATGTATGTTTCATAAATTACAATTAATAAAAAAAAGCAAAGAATGATAATTGCACTGTTAATTATAATTATTTACGTTATTTATTATTCGGTATACTGGGAGAAAAAGTGTTTTTATTTACAAAAACGATTTCTACAATTCAATATCACACTATTACAATCATCTACCTAAAGGTCGTCTGGTTCGTCAATAGTAACATCATTGATACAGTCTTTAGCATTGACTTTCAGATTCTGGTTATAATTTATTCAATCGATCTGCTGTCAAACGGTTGCGATCTTTGGTGTGTGTCAAAAATGGAATAACCGTTAAATATTAAACATGACATTATTTATGTTATTACCAATTCAATGATTTTAATTATATGTAAAGGTGGATGCTGATTCTACAATAAATTACTTTATTACTATTAGTCCTAGAAACAGCGAAAAACAGCGAAAAAACAATGTAAAATACATTTAAAAAATGGAAAATTGTGAACATCGTAAGAACTCATTGCAAGTTTCTGTATTTTATTGAAAAAAAAGAGTCCGAAAAATACATCATTTTACTGGTGATTTTCAACCCTAGTCCGGATACGCCATTGAATGCACGTGAATCTGCATACAAATGGTTATTTTTGTCGGTTTGAAATAATACAGTCTGTGTACATTTAATCCATATTATCGGTCGGTTCAGCGTGTTATTGAAAAGCTAATCCGTATCAAATGGTTTGTTAAAAAATTATATGTTTTTTCAGTTGACAGATTTACACATTCAACCGATAAGTTTTTGCATAGTCAGCATATCTTTTCAAAGTTTAGTAGTACCTACTTTTCAGTATTATTTCTTTAAAGCTAAATATCCACCACCAACTACTCGTTGTACTTGTGACCAATGACTCAATTCATTGTAAACATCACCTAGATATTTGAAAAATTCAGCCACATAATTCAAGTTTCAGTTCACGTCACTGACAAATGTGGAAATGTGCGCCTGACGGTTCCATTTGCTACCGTTAATTATTTCGCAACTGTAATGCTCGCGCTGCATCGGGTCAGCTCTGCGGTCGTCGCTCGGTTTATGCAACAATTGCATGCACCCACCAACCACCCTAGTTCGTTCACCCCCCTTCCTTCTGTTACTACTACTAGGATGCAGCTTGCAGCTCGCGTTCCGAGTTGAATGAGTCGCGTGGGTGTAGCTGGTTTAAAGCTATCCCGGACAATCCTGACAAACTTTTACATACCCTTTCATTTTGGTTTTGGAATTACTCTTTGCCAACTTATATGGCATTTCAAAGCAGTTTTTCTATTGCAATCTCGCTGGATAGAATCAGTTCAACGCGGACACAGCGGTCTATTATTTGATTTTATTTAGATGAGAAAATTGCGGGCCGGAGAGGGTCAATGACGTCAATGGCAAATTGTGCGCGTAAACTTCCAAAGCCTTGAAGTCTTATTAAATAATATCCACTTACTTTAACTGAGATTTTCTTTAAATTAAGTTCCATCCTCGGCATCTTAAATAGGTCGGGATGATACTTTTCATCCGCTTCATTGTTTTGGGAAAGTTTATTGTCTCGTCTGGCTTATATTCATTGATGATTACTTTTATTTCCTTCTGATTGTAATAATAGTCCCCCTAGCCGATTTCGACTACGGTGGCCAGTCACAACGACAAACCGACTGCGCGGGACATATTATAATGCACAAGTGTCTGCGCAAACACAGGTGCACTCTCTATTCCTTTCACTCTCATAGCCCGATGGGACAGCAATCTGACACGACCGGAGAGAGTTCAGGCGCAGGATCAACGGCTTTACGTGCTTTTCCGAGGCACGGGGGTGAAACACCGCCAACTTTCAAACTCCGGGCTACCCTAAGAATTTCTGAACAGAAAAACTCAGGTATTTTTTTTGGCCCGACCCGGGGATCGAACCCGGGATCTCTGGCGCAGCCGTCGCTTTAAAGTGCGACCCTCCTACCGCTGCGCCACCGAGGCAGTTAATGTTCTGATTGTAGACAGAACGCGTCGTGCTTTTAATATCCATCGCATAACTATGTCATAACTATGTCAATCATTATCAATAGAATTATCAAGGCGTATTATTTTGTCTCATTTAACTACATCCACTGATTCGTAATATTGCATTTTTCTTTTATGCTGATGTAAAACATTATGCATTTTTTTATTTTTTTTCTGCTCAGTAGCTTTGATGAGAGTGTCGTGAATCAAACTCGGTTGAGTTTATAAAGTTCTTTATTCCATCAACACACTTATCTATGATACAAATCACTACCTCTAGCCACATTAATAATTATAACTACAATTTAACATAGGTTCCTTCCCTCAACCTTTCGCTTCGGCGGTCAGCACTAGACTGGCTCGCCTTTCGAGTGCACTCCGCAAGTCAGAAAATAAGAAGGGAAGGGGCAGCCAGTGTTGCCATTTTTAAATAGCGATAGCGATAACGTTATTCGATAAAGTAACAATACTCGTTTTTACATAAATAACGTCAACTCTTATTATAATGAGTTAAGATTACAACAGGGCTACTGATTGAATCTAAATACAAAAATCATCACATTCGGCCATACGACCTAATGCACCTCCTGGTGCATTTTATAAAATATTTACAATGGCGCATTTATATCAATACTACTACAGCATACTACATTTATCATATTACAAGCAATAAAGATTATGCCAAAATTAAGCTGTTGAGTACACATTATAAAATCATCACATTCGGCATTTCAGTCTAACAAGAAATAAAGGTTATGCTACAATTATACTGTTGAGCTCACTCAGTAATACTTAATTACAAAATATTCTTATTAATAGCAATTATCACATTTCTAGTACTTTTTATCATTTTAATTATTTTTTTGGTTTACTTGACCAATATCGATTGATCTATTGAATCTTTAGATTGATTATGCTTTATCAAGGGTGAAGTATTAATCCAGTGTCTTGTAAGACTTGCGGCAACGAACATTTTATACATCTTATATCTTTTATGTTACCGGGTTCATAACCTATTATGTACCTATAATTTCATGGTTATTTCGTTTTAAAGGTTAAAAGGTTAAGTATGGTTATGTTATTATAATTATGATCGCAATCGTAATTATTAATGTAACTAATGTTTTTTTTTTACTCCTGTCTATGAATGACAAAGGGTCATTTATCGAAGCCATTTTATTTATTAACAATCTATTATGTTCTTATATATTTAATAGGAATTTAAAAAAAACATCTGATTTTAAGATAACAAAATGGAAAGAATCTTTAACTTAATTGACTTTTAAATTGATGAATGAATGAAATTTATTGGTAACTTTTTGTAGTTTTAAGATCCTAACTTTAAAGAGACCTTATCTATATACACAGTAAAAAACAAATTATTGGACACCAATCGCATACATTGTTCAGTGTTATGAAAATCAGACACAAAGTTGGTACCACAACACCCAGACCTAAGACAATATAGAAAATTTTCATATCTATATTGACCCGACTGGGAATCGAACCCGGGAACTAAGAGCGGCGACGCCTTGAAACAAGCGTGCCTAGCCACTACACCACCGAGGTTGTCAAATTAATACCTCGTTTCTACAAATAACATCATTATACTCCATTACAATATGTTTTCGAGTCTTTAATTTCTATTATCGTCATTTTCTAGCATCTAATTCAATTTTTGAATAACTTAAAGGAATGACTGAACGGTGCATTCAGCAATAATAGTTCACAATTTGTATAATGATAATAAGTATAAAGTAAATAAAATAATAAGGAGAAAACAATAAAGTTTCTTTCTGAAACACCGTCTCATGATTTGAATTTTTCATATTAAGTAATGTTTTAGGATATAAACCTATGTATTGAGATAGATATTAAGAAAATCAGTAAAGCATCCATAATAAACGTCACTTGTTAATCGGGGAGAACATAATCAAGAATTATTGAAGCTACTTAGATAACTTTTTTTTTAAAGTTAAATTTCGTAATTTGCGTGGCACATATCAATAATGAAAGTTATGAATCTTAGCACTTAAAGTCATACAAGTAGAATTAAGCTATTATGTATATTATTAATAACTCGTTTGTTTTTTATTGCAATTGAATGGAATCTCAATCTCTTATAAAGACTGTTTACAGAGATACAGTCATTTAAGGGATCATTATTATTATTATATTATCTGAGTGACTTATACAATCTCTTATGATCTTTCAATTTATTGTTACCATAAAATATTACTTTGTAGTTTAACTTTCCCTAATATTATGTGTGTCCGTATGAGAAAAATTCAATATTTAAGGGCCCATATTAATACATATTTGTTAATTATATACGAACAGTACATGAAGATGTGGTTTTTATTTAGTAGTAGGAACAAGTACATACTTCACTTTATTAATCATTATACAAATAATTTAAATAGAATTGAGGTTAGATTTAATAGTCAAATGACATTAATAATTAAGCCCTACTACAAATACAATTTACTCAGCAAAGTAAACTCAACGATATTATGCTGTTACATGTAAAAAATAATAATAAACGGCATGATATTGCCAAGAATACAGAAAAATATCAAAGTGGGGAACTAGAATAAAAACCAGTTTTGAAATAAAGCCTTTGTGCATAATTATTTATTAATTGACCTATGAGATCACGGTCTCCTATTTACATTTTGGCGTGTAGACGTCCCTAGTCCCCATTTAAATGTATTACAACGCGTCTTTAGTTATTCCAAACCCAAGCATATTGCAGAGCAAACGTCGTGTTTGGCGTCAATATAAAATTCATATATGAAAATATATTTCTTTTGAAGTCAATGATTAGTATATTATGTAAGGTCACCTCGTTTTAAGTGATAATATTTTAACAGAGCATCAAACAATAACATAGAAAGAGGACTCATTTTTTTTTTGAAAACTGGCCCGCATATGATTTTATTTTTCCTAACAAAAAAATATATTATTCTTTAAGGGCACCCTGTCCCGCGACAATGCCTTTCGTCTCTTACGTAAGTACTAGATTGAGCGAAAACTAGACAGACGTATATAATAAAAGTGCTAAAAGACAATAAGTATAAAAATAATATTACAAAACAAATGTTTTTACAAATTGTCGGAGTAATGATTTATAGATAAACAATGTCATTTAAAACAAATTTATGTAGACATTGAGGATACATTAATTTATGTATAACTGACTGTCTACTAGTCAGGAATACTTATAAGATGGTTATTTAATAAGTAAAGTATACCTGCCGAAGCTCGTTATTGATGTATAATTTCAATTATTTATTTTTTTATTGTTTGTGCAGTATTACAGAAATATGTAGTAAGTAATTTGATTCCTAAATATTTATAGAAGTCATAAATTAATATTAATATGTATAAGTTTAGGACCATCTGTCCCAAAATTAATCTAATTACTCCACAGTTTATTAACAGGTAAAACTTACCTATAAAATTGTTTTACTTACATGTAGCGAGCGATGTTAAGTTTGTAATTAATTATTTATCTTCTGTGTATTTCTTTCATTAAATAAATAATAATTTATAAACTTTTTATATAAATTTTATGTCTTACAAGTTTGGCGGTTAACTGCGCTATCAAAATTGCAACGGAATCTGCTACCCTTTATAGTTCTAGTATGGTTAAAACAGAACAATTTATGTAGAGGAAGTAAGGGTATTTTCTATGAATGTAAACGAACTGCATTATAACGCGTTACGCGACTTTAATGGCGTTTAAGTTAGCCGACAATAAAATCACCGCGTCAATGAATTAATTAAATCTTTGTTTTGAAATAATTAAGTCACAACGTTAATTCAAGTAAGAATTTACTGACATCGTGTTTCAATAGGTATATTTTTCTCATGATCGTGATAAATGCGCGGTATTTTTCGCAAAGTCAACTTAGTATATTAGGTCTGTGGGAGCGATTATACATTTACCAAAATTATCAGTTTTACGGAAAACAGCACGTAAAGGTAAAACGTGCGGTATCTTATGCAATTGCAATAAGGTTAAGTTTGCAACAAAAGTGGGTAATTTGATGTGCTGTCGGACTGTACATATATTCAAAATTCTGTACTCAATCGCAACAAAATAACCCATTCTACTAAGAAGAAGTGATGATATTATTTTCTTTTGGATAAATAACATCCTAGCGTACCCGCGACCACGAACGTTGCAATGGTACTAAAACGACGGGAATCAAGATAAACCTCTGCGAATAATATCAGAATTGTGTGTACAACGACTTATTCAATGAATGAATATATTACAATTAAAACATAGAAGTTGTTCTTTTTTTCTTTTTGTGATCGGAGCCAAACAGTCACTTCGGATTGTGTGAAACGGTAATTTCAGGTGACTCGACGGTTTCGAGCGTTGGTGACGCCGAAAGGGTACTTTTGATTTGTGACTTCCTTTAGAAGATGTCGATGTCCTCAACCTCGATCGCGAGCTCTTTCGTCTTTTTAGGCCCAACCAGCCTGGTTTGGTCTCGTGCTCTTCAGTCTCATCACCTCGGAAGAAAAAGAATACCAGCATTAGTGTTGTTATCAACAAAATCATATTTTGGATATGGTATTTATTTACTAAGTTATGGTTTCAATAATTATCTTTGTAAGTGAACTGTACGTATTTATGAGAATAAATATCTTTAAATCTAATTACTATAGAGTCTATTCATTTATTAGAGCATAATTTTAGTAAAGGAATAATGTTGCAAATAATCCTGAACGCAAGTAAGAGCGCCTATATGGCTCACATGACCGTTGCTAATGAAAATTTCTAGTAAAAGAATTCACAGTTAGACTTGACCTTTTGTAAAACATACATAGCTCTTTCATGGCACAAATGGCCCGATCTAATCGAGGAAAATACATAGCTACTATACATAACTTACATGTACATAACTAATGTACATGTATTACACAATAAATGAATTTTGTTGATTGATTGACTGACTTGGTCACTTCTGCTGCTTTTGAATAATTAAATGTACAGAACTATGGACACACTAGGCCCAAGCGACACTCTTGGCCGCTACCTAAGGACACACTTGGTCCACGCGACACACCTGGCCGCTATTTGAGGACACACTTGGTCCACGCGACACACCTGGCCGCTATTTGAGGACACACTTGGTCCACGCGACACACCTGGCCGCTATTTAAGGACACACTTGGTCCACGCGACACACCTGGCCGCTATTTGAGGACACACTTGGTCCATGCGACACACCTGGTCGCTACATAAGGACACACTTGGCCCATGCGACAGACCTGGCCGCTACTTAAGGACACATTTGGTCCACGCGACTCACCTGGCCGCTAAAACTACTTTGTAAAATCTGACACTATGGCCTTTATTTCAAGTTATATATTGAATGAATTCGAATTTAAAATAAAAATGTATATGAATTTTAATTGGGTTGAATTTGCAATAAGTCATTTACCTAAAAAGCCTTTATATCAAGTCATATCAAATGGAATTGAAGTAAAAGTAAAATGATTCTAATTTAATTTACTTAAGTTGGTTTAAATTGAACTCAGTTTAATAAATATAAAAAAACTCAGTATTATTTAACTCACTTACATAATCAATGGGTGTATTAACAAATTATATACCCTAAAGGGCACTCAATTCAAGTCATATAACAAACGAAATTGAATTGAAATAAGAAATGATTCGAATGTTTATAATTAAATTGGATTGAATTGGTTGAAATTTAACACAATTGATTAAAAACACACAATTGTTGAACTCACTAACATAGTTTATAAGTCTGTTAACAAATTATGAATGCAAAGTCTGAAATAAAGTTTTATGTATTTATTGTAGGTATAATTATTTATGAACACAAAAATATTAGCCCTAGAACAGTTGCAGCTTGAACGGTTATTCTCAATCAACTAAACATAGCTACCTACAATAGGCAGTGACACGATAATATTTAATACCTATTTCTTTTCGTATTTCCTATTAGGATGAAGGAACTACTGAGGTCATTTATTATATTTAGCTATTTAGTTGCACGTACTCGTGTCTCGTATCCACTGAACATTATGAAGGAGTAGCCTTGACCAAATGGCCAGTTAGAAACGTAACACAATTTAGTCAGAATAATAGTGCAACAGCTTAACCGCAGCAAAATATTATCCCAACCAATGCAACCTAACACTACCCCGATAATTATGAGAAAAAAATTATAATATTTTGTTAAACATGCCTACGTAGTTGACCCAATTTAATAAATCGCGCATTTAGCTTTCACATACCATTAGCAAAGGGTAGCCTTGCCCAAATGATTTGATGATAGCTTAGCACGACTGCGTCGAGTTAGCATAGGCCCAGTTCATATTAAGAACAACCTAGGGCTAGCCCGACAATTTGTTACCTACCTACTTTGCTTATGAGCATACTCGTATTAATCACCTCAGATCATTATCAAGGAGTAGCCTTGACCAAACGATCAGTTGGAAACTTAACACGATTAAATCAGGATAATATTGCTACAGTTCAACCGCAGCAGAATATTATCCCAACCAATGCTATCCTATCGTGGTATTTATGGCGTTATCTTCAAGAAAATTTTATTAAATAATATTACTTGCTCTTATCATTTGAAAATAATAGTACATACATACCCTTTGTGAGCTGAAGGTTTCCTCTTCCACTTCCGACGTGTCGTGAATCAAACTCGGTTGAGTTTATAAAGTTCTTTATTCCATCAACACACTTATCTATGATACAAATCACTACCTCTAGCCACATTAATAATTATAACTACAATTTAACATAGGTTCCTTCCCTCAACCTTTCGCTTCGGCGGTCAGCACTAGACTGGCTCGCCTTTCGAGTGCACTCCGCAAGTCAGAAAATAAGAAGGGAAGGGGCAGCCAGTGTTGCCATTTTTAAATAGCGATAGCGATAACGTTATTCGATAAAGTAACAATACTCGTTTTTACATAAATAACGTCAACTCTTATTATAATGAGTTAAGATTACAACAGGGCTACTGATTGAATCTAAATACAAAAATCATCACAAGAGTAAGGTGAAATTGTAGGACGATAGATTTTTTGTTATAAAGTCTTACCTGATATAATATGCTTATCACGATCGATCGAATTCGTATTAATGATTCCATTTCCAATTGATTTATTAATACGTTTACGAATGTGGACTACTAAACGTAACTATAAGAGGTCGCTGACACAAACATCCGTCAATTTGTAAGAACTTATAGGCTAAGCTAGTTTATGGAGTTTGGTAGTTTGTGAAAACACTGTAGGTATAACGTGCCATATGGTAGACTTAGATTCCTTTTCCGTACTAAGAAAAGATAAATTCTATAAGCTGACCGTAACGAGACAAGTGAAAATTTAATCTAATCAGTCTCAATTGAAAATATCAGTTAGACATAGTTACGTCTACTTTGATTGACAGATATTTTGTGATCGAGCTAAATTACAATATCAAACACAGCCACATTCCGACCTTCAGTCAAGAGATTAATCACAAAAAAATACATAAACTTGTTGATTGAAACCACCTATTCCTTTCCTAATTATGGTAATACAAAACTCTACACTTTCGACTGTCAGATTTACAGAGCTAATAAAGTAGAGGTAAAAGGATATTATAACTTCAACAGGTTGCTTTTAGGAATACGAAAACTTCCTTTCCCTATTTCAGACCCACCAAAATAACTTGAAACTCAAATTTCCATCTCTTCCCTTCTCAAAATAATTTTCCTCAATCAGTGACATACTTATTTGCCGTATTTTGTGTTTGCAAATCACCTCGCCCACGTTAAAACCTCTTGGTAGTACTTTTTTTTTTAATAATGAAGCTCTCGACATTCAACGGTACTATGTGTAATAATCAAGGCCCTTTGTAAACTGCTTGTTTTTAATTTATTATAAATATTAATGTCAGTTTTTCATTCTTCAAAATAACGTGTCATTGCTAAACTTTATTTGCAGGTACCTCATAACTAAACCTTACTTGCGAATTGCGATTAAACAATTATTTAGACAGACCGGCAAAGTTTACTCAAGCTAGAGTTAAACGGATTCCCCGAAACATAAATTCTGATGACGCGACCGCACTGATGTAAAGCACGTCAGAAGCGCGCAACACCGCTGCAGTCACGTAGACGAGAGGCAGGGCGGGGTGTGGGTCAACGACCTGACCAACACTGTTCTCCTTTAGACCCTAATTGCACAATGGACTGCACTTCTCGAACGTCTTGCGGCTCGCGAAATGACGATTGACCAATTACAGGAACAGATTTCTACAGGCACGCGGTTGAATAAAGCTTTTTGGACCCTTTTCTGAGGAGTTATTATTGCTGGTCCTGGAATCAGTAATCGGCGCACTTACAATTACAATATAGCTTTTAACATCCTCAATGTATCTTTGAACACTTTATATAACCCGCATAACTTGTCAAAGAAACATTTTTTGACCTGGAACATTCAATCTTTGACTCAAATAGTAAAACCAGTTAAATTTAATTCTTGCACAAGATCAAAATGTGTTTACGACTAAATGAAAGTCGGTAAGTAAACCAACAGGTCTTACCATTGGACGACAACATTCAACTTGTCACGTACACGAGATCGACTTGATTAAGAATCGCATGCGTGATTGACACCAGGTAGACGTTTAAAGAATTATATTTTTCACGTGTAAAAGTGACAAGGAAATCAATAAAACAGTTTATTTATCCTGTATTAATTTTCAAGCCTTGTAAAATTGTAAACATGAACAGATTCTCGTATTTCCTTATAAATAAAATTGTATTTATGTCACCACCAATCGATGACTACAAAGTGCAAATTCATAAGTCATCATTACTGCACATTCGATATCCAGCTCAGATAATTTCGATTAAATTACATCATCTTCGTAATTTCGCAATGTCGTGTAATAGACTCCGCGCATGCCCCATTATTAACAATCTCCCATGATGGAACCTCAGTTCTTCGGTAAAAAATCTTTAAGCAACATCGGTTAGAGATCTTATAAAAAGTTAGTTGTAGTTCTTCTAGATATTAGGTACACTAGAGAATTATTAGTTAATTATTATCAGTAATCATCTTTCCAGATATCTATGACTTCATGTAAGTATTGTTTTTCATTAATCTTTGGCTGTTAGTGAGACTCTATATTTCCCACCTGTTAATTTTCTCCATTATCTCTTATGTATTCTCAAAAATAAATCCTCTACAATACCATTCAAAATATATTTCTGCAGCCACAAATGGTTTCAATGTTTATCCAAACCGTTAGAATTATTATTAAAAGTAATATAGCTGGTATGAAACCTAGAATCTGAAACAGAAACACAACAGGGTGGGTCCATTAGAGTCAGTGTCGAGTTTCGTGGCTAAATTGTGGAACAACGCGGCTTCATCCAACGGATCGGATGACCGCTCCGACGATCTGATGGATTGTGTCTCGTTTGTTACTGCCAGCTAGTATCTGGTGTTGCATAAGTTATGTACTAAAGAACATGTGAGTTTGATTATGATCTCAATCTTATATTAGAACAACTTCTGTAACGGTTTTAACGTATGTGCAGTTTTGTGGCGTCTTTGATATTCAGTAATATTTTTAAATTAAGGGCGTTTTCTTAATTATCTGATTTGTTGCATTTGATTTCAATAATTTATTCTCCAAAATATCTTTATTGACATTTTCAAAAGAGGTGACTTTACTATACGGTGACAGTAGGTTTGATTTCTTGCAATATTTTTCAGTGTCTCTCTCAAATATCTTCGTATCAATATTTGTATTTCCTATGTTTGTTTATCGAGCTTCCGAGCCTTGGCAAATAGCCATTAGCACGTGTTTTAGATTTGCGCGGTTAAATTCTAGAACATTATATCATACGTTTCCGCTAGTCTACAGGATACAAGTGTACCCAACCCACAGGCTTCGATACATCCTCAACACAATTGAGAATCGCATTTTCGTATAGACACAATTACCACTTATAACGGTCAATCAATCTCAGCGCCCAATTGAACTATGGAAATGAGTCCGCTCGCCCCAAAAACATTTCCATTAATTGATTTAGTGTACAGTAGTTGGCTGAAGACTGGAGTGTTCATTGAATTCATTCAATCACGATAACGTATTTTTAACAGCTAGTTCGTAAACGATATGATTACAGCCACCAAAGAAAGATGTATCGTTTTATGATTATATTCAATTACTGATATCATTTTATTTTATGGAAATTTACCGGACTGAACGAGTAAACTTTTACAACTAGAAGTATCACGTTTGCTTAGAGTGATTGGTGTTTTTAAACAGTTTTACGAAATAAAAATATCGTCAATATTCCAATCAAATCAAAAATAGAAAAAAGGTAAATTATTGGCAATATTTTTAAGTAGGCCTTTTTCGCAACCAGGAAAAATATAGCCTACATCAAAACAGTCAACTTGAAAACAAAAAAGTTATTTTAACTGAAACAAATAAATTAATGGTAACACACAATTTTAGCGACTGAAAGCTATGCTTATACGCAGTTCATTGACCTTTTCGGAAGCGCACCCACCAAAATAACTTCTTTCATCCCTGTCTGTGGAGTTCGAGTTAGGTTTCGATTTCATCTAGTTATGCGAGGTAATTTACTCCAAACTTTCGCATTTCAACGTACACTGACAGAAGTAGTTTAAAATTACGATTTAACCACGCGTTTTCTTATCGACTTTACAATCGTGAAGTAACGAGTAATTGCATTCAACAATAACTAACTTGTTTTTATATCACTTTGATTGCCTGTGATTTCACACTTACCTGATCGTGATCGGAACGCAATGCTTCGCTGGTGCGCCGTGAACTCGCATATCTCGTCGCGTGCTTACCGAATGGACGGCGATCCTCAAAATTTTATCATCAAGTTTTGTTATGTCGCTAGGCATAATGTGGTTATGTGGGCCGCGTCACCGCGAGCGTAGCGCCGCGGCCGGCGCGCGTATCATTTGCTCCGCGAACGCCGAACGTATCGTACGTTGGATCACGAGTTACGACGCTCACTCACGAAACTCGCGAATCCGATCAGCTGTTCACAGTTTAACAACACCGGCAAACCCCACTAACGCTCGATCCCATATTCCTCGATATCAACTCGCAACATGGTAAGGACCAGTGATCCAGTGACAGTGTACAGTGCTAGTGATTGTGTCCACTTACAAGTGCCCATAAAAGCAACGTCTCGAATTCGCGATTCATATTTAACAACGCCATCGTTAATAACAATATTGTTGGCATAGGTAAACAAGACACGTAACACCTTCAAGATATCCAAAGCAAAACTTTTCCAAGTCACACCTGCACGATTTGAATTTCAATATTTTCAAATGAAAATGAGATCGATTCGTCTACCTCCCACTTGTCAATAAGTGCCGCCGTTCCATTTATCGTCATTTTACGATTTTCAGTCACGGCTATGAGAAAAATCTCTTGAAGCCGTGCGTGCTGAATCGCAATCTGATCGGTTACAGTGCTGTTGGAATTTACGATTTCATTTTGCAATGTGTTTGAATTTTCTGCAGATGCATCCGCTAAGTGGAGGTGCGTTAGCGGCTGACGTGCGATCGTGTCTTGTTTGTGAGATCGGCTAAAATTAGCGAAGTCCGTCCCCCGCCGTACTTGCCACAGGTTACATAACCGCACCACGGCGGCCTTGACTCCCGCGCCGCCTCTCGTCGCATCATTGGCAGATCGATGCGTTTATTCTTCCATTATAGTCGATTGAATGTACATTACAAATCTCGCATCTAACAGACACACTTCATCGCTGGTTATGTTATTTAAACCGTTCAATCTCTTAACATCATCTAAAATATTCAACCACTCTTCCGACCGTCGATATTGGTTGCGCGTCTTAATATATGCATTGAATGCAGTATTAAGTATTGTTTACTGTGGTGACTTGCAGGTATCAATGCTAACACTGTTTAGGATCAAGTGTAGGTTTACTTTATTTACTTTTTGCACCCATCGTTTAAATATTCCAAGCGTTAGTGACGTCTGACGTAGGTGTTTGCTGTGGAATATTTTAGGCCGGCCGCTGCTTTTGTTGAAGTTTAGAATGTGTCACAATCATTATTATATGTGGTATAATAATCCGCAATTCTAAACGAAAATTCACAGGGAAGATAAGCTGAAACAGTGTTAACGGTATTGAGATAACTAATAATTATGATTCAGAATTTAAAGTAGTTCCTAGAGTTCAATGCAGTGCAGGCTATTTTTTACGTATTGCGTAAATGTTATCTTATCTAATCGTCCTTCGAACAATTCCAAATATTTATCAGATAGCAACACGCGTGTCTGGCCCGGTGTCGCGATTTAATGCGATACAATCTAGTTTTGACTAGTTAATTATTATTCTAATGGGTTTGATTCCAACCTAAAATCTAATTAATTCACCTAAACCGGAATTATATTCTTTATTCACAGAATCTTGGAAAATAACTGGATTGTAAAGGGATCAATTGGGAAAAAGTACAACAACTGCACTCAGTTTTAATTACACGGTTGATTTAAATAAAAAAATATTTTTAAGTTTTTAAAATAGACAACGAAACTAGTAACAGTTAAAATAAAATACATAAAACTGACTCCGAAATTGCAATATTTGCAATTGCTGTGATTATATCTAACGAATCACAATCAAGAGTCTACAGTACATTTGCATCGCAAAAGATAATTATAATAACACAATACAGATATGTGTGAGATGACGTGGTGACGTCACAGCTCGTCCTCGACCGTGACAGTAGTAATTGTTGAATTGCGTTACCCGACCACCGGTATCACGGCCAAGGTCACGGCGACTGCCGTAGTTGATGCTGAATGCAGCTTTTGATATATATGCAAAAGTATAATTGAATATGAAATTATTATAAGTAGCAGCAGCATGGCTATCGTCATTATTGATTCTAAATACAATTTGAGATCGAATGAAAAATAATACTCTTGAGTATCTCGCTAAGCCCGAAATATCTCATTAATGTGTCGTATATGAAAATATCCATGAAATATTGAAAGTAGGTACTTTATATTCTGATATATTGTATTTTAAGTTACTTAGTCTTTCAGGCACATACATCATAAAATATATTCCAAACATCTTGTAGACTTTGTTCCTTATCTCTGACGCAAATGTTTTTTCAGTCTTTTGTATAGTCTGCTTTGGCGCGTCTAACTTTATCACGGCCAAGGACACAAATTCTGATGATCGATTTACTGATAACGGACAAAATATAATTATATAAATCAATAATTAAGATTGATATAACATGCGTGTGGGGAAATTTGAAATGGCTCCTGTAATATCTTCAAAATCTTCTGAAATTAAAAAATACTTTAATTTCTTTTACGTTTTCCCCAACCAGTATTTATCGACAATCGTAAATTCAGAGTGCTCTAGAAAAAGTGCTTCACGTTAAACGTTGCTGCCCAAAATAAATCTGAAGACCATCCTCGTTTACTGAAGCAAACAATTTGCTCTCAGCTTTTACGCAGTTACAATTTTCTTCGTTATAATCAAACCTTTAAAAAGATTTAGCGATTTATTACTCAGACCTACCTCACTTAACACTTTACTATATTTAGACACGTTTTAGCTTGACCGTGGTGACCGTTTAGTGTTGATCCTCCATTCAGTCAATTAGCTTTACTTATATTAATGAAATCGTTAACTGATGTTGTTGTTTCATCATGAGTAACGCGGCTAAGGTCAGCTGTAAGCTGTTCTAGATTTTTTTAAATAAACTATTTCGGATTGTACTATTTAGGTGTCACCTTATATTATATTAGCATTCATAATAAAATATTATATCAAAGGGATACAAATATTCCCTCGTCATAGGTCTCTCTACTGGAAGCTGATTCATCTAGGATATTCCTTTTTCACTCTAGCTACAGGTTTTATTTTTTAAGCTATTCACTTGCCTGTCAACTACATTATTTTTGTGTTACTAAAGGGATTTAGACTGTTGAAAATTACGATTTCTTCGTTTTTTACAAAAAAAACCGGGGCTTTATCTCGGTTCTGTCTGTATTCATTTTTATTACCTGAGACGCATAAAAGTGGTTCGTCTAGTTGAGATAGGCCGACGGATCGCAATCCCGCGAAATAATCAATACGGAACCCGCGTGTTAGGATTGCGCGCGCAAGCTTTTCCACAACTTAGTGAATGGTCGCCGTGGAGAAACATGGAGGCTCAGGGGGAGATCGTGCAAGGTCGTTAACAAGGCCGCACTTACTACCATCTGCACATCCCTCTCTGCCCTCAGCATCTGTGTCATGCCCTCTCGCTCAAACGAATTCACTTTCGGAGTTACGCGTAGATGCAGCGACCAAATAAAACACACCCCCCACGGATTATGTCTGGCATGCGATGAATCGACGCTTGTGAACGTTTCGGCTATTACGTCACAGCTTTGAGCCAGCTCCAGACATTTTAATGTGATTTCGTTGTCTTTTCGCTATTGAATTCGCATTACTTTCATGGATTTACCAATTTAAATGGTCTCCAAAACATTTTATCGTGCAACAAATAGATCGTCTCCAATTAAATCATTTATTTTTAAATTGCTTGCGTTAGCTGACTGATTGTAGTACTTTTCTCAATTCACAGATGATGTTCCAATCGAATCGCACTAATTGTTAGCTAGCTAACCTATTGACATACGATATAGTATGCAAATTATGTAGTTTTCCATTTATGTTCTGCCTATTTTTATCACTGATTGTAGAGGTTAATGAAAACTTGAACTCAAGTTTGTCGTCAACAACATTTTCATTATCTGGCCTCATACTCGGTTATCAATTAATATCTTCATTGGTTTGTGATCATTGACGCAAATGTTTTCTTGGCCAATCTACGGGTCATCCGATTCTATATCTACTAATTAATCCCTGTTTAGAACATTTTGTCGTATCTATCGCTGAGCAGATAGCTCTTATTTATTATCTTGCTATCTAGTGTAATCACTTTGGGTTTCGTCAAATGAGTGCCAGCCTTACTAGAGCACACACGTTTCGTCATTTCTCTGCAATCTACTACTGGCAGTAATTGTGAATTATTTAACCATAAACAATTGAAGTTATTATCAGCGGCTTGTTATTTATTCCACTTAACGGTATGTTCATTGTACTTCTTGATTTATAATCATGAATACTACATTGCATCTTAAATACGACGTTGCGCACCTGAGCAATCAATTAATTATTTGTCATTCTAATTTCCTATGCTTGTTAGTTACCTTTAACTTTTATTTTTTTAAATAAATATTAACTCTGCAAGTGCTTAGTACTAGTATTTTTTAAAATTGTTTACAATTCACTTTAGCGGGGCGTAGTAACTAATCTAATCGCAAATTTTGTTGTGTGTAGAAGTATTTATAACTATTACATTATATTTGTAGGCTTCTTTGGCTATCATCATAATTGTCATGTTTACTTATTGACGGTTTGTGTGATTATAAAAAAAACTTTGAGCTCTCGAAGAATCTCATCAAACTCCCTCATTAAACTTCCAGTATATTTCGTATTATAATAACTAAAATAGTACTTAGGTGTCGTATATCCAAAAACTGAGTAGATCTTAAAGTGGTACTTTTAAATTAGTCAACGAATTTCTTAGTCCTCTTTATACATGGACAAATTGGTAACCCTAGTCAGCTCATCAACTCGTCTAGGTTGTAGCCTTGACTATTGTTGACTGATTACCCGACAATGTATGCTCTAGAGCTCGTATTGGATGTGTCACGTCTACTGTACCTCTGTATTTTCTATTCACACTTCCCGCTTCTCCACCCGTATGCAAAATCAATTAGCACTATGACATTCGATTCTCTGTCGACTAATACCTGTGAAGAATATTCATGTTATATTTTAACATGGGCCTTTGTAGCCTAAAATAAATGATTAAATTAAATTAAAAATTAAATTAATAATTTTTTGTGGCACTCGTAACGTGGCGTTATGTATGTAGGTAAATGGCAGACAATATATAGCGCTGCCTTATCCGGCAGCGCAGTGGTACTAATTAAGAGTTTCTGTTACAGCGGTATCGAGTGCAAAGATGAGGTGTTCGCTGCACACCAAGTGCAGCATGCGGACCTGAAACCTGTTGTGGTTGAAAGTTCCCCAGCTGCCGCAACCGCCGCTCCTCTCGCACCAATAGAGATAGCCAACGGGACGGTGATCACTGCCCAAACAGAGGAAGAACGCCCCATTCCTGTTACTGAACTGATATTCGCACCGCGAGAGAAAGAAATGAACAAAGGATTTCTCATGTTCTCGCAAGACGAGGGTCTCACAAGTGAGTTGCTCTCGAGCTCCGCTTGCAAATCCGAATTGCTTGATCCATTCGGAACTGATAACAATAACAATGTAACTCTTTCAGTGCTTAAAGACGAGCCGGAAGATCTGACTCATTTGGCACCTACCGCCGGTGACACGTGCATCCCCCTGGAGAACAGTCCGTTCGATATGTTCGATGAGTTCATACTGAATGACAATTACTGCAGCTTACTGGGTGACGATCTGACTAATGGATCGCCAGTTGACTCTTTGACTCCAGAATCGTTATTGTTAGCGTCCTCGCCAGAGCCTCTGGTACGTATCCGATCATTTAAGTGTATTGGTCTTTTTGTCATGCCTTGTTATTGTTTTACGATTTACTTTTTTAGGAGACAGAATCATCATGCGAGCCATCGCTCTTAACGGAGTTGTCTCTGGACACGTTTGACAGTCCGAGGTCGGATGATATTGATGATGGAAACTCTCCGTTTATACCTTTGAATGATGAGAGGCCAGTGCTGGAGCCGGCGGTTATGTGGGGGGCGTTGCCAGACAGTGTGAGCCAGGCGAGGCCTCAACCCACTGAGGTGCAGTCAGCGTCGCCTGCGCCGGCACTGCAACTGCTCCTCGCAGCGCCCACAACGGGACCGCCCCCACAGGATCTCATTACTAATATTTATTCAGATCCAGGTTAGTACTGTAAAGGTAGGATGCTTTGCTGACGCCGATTTGAAATCAAGGCATGAATTATCTTAGATCATCTAGATAAATAGGAGACCTTATTTCAATATGCCGTCAGTTTAAGTAGCATATCTCATTTCTTTTTTATTCTAAAATACCGCGATTCTATACACCTTGCCCTTTTCAGGTCTGATACCCTGTAGAAGTATGCCGTCTTGGGACACAAACCTCAAAAGGGCGATGAAACAAGAGGAGGAGCCAAGCGCGAAACGCGTAAAACGCAGTCCCTCGCCGCCGCCGAAGCCAACACCTTCCAGCCAATCCTCGAGTGTCCTCATGAACCTACTGGTGAGCGGCTGTGATGTGGATGCAGGCTACATCTGCATGGTGCAGTGCAGGCCCAGGCAAAAAGCAAAAGCCTGAGGCAAACGCCTCCCCAAAAACAATAAACTGTGATAACGCACGTCCAGTGTTCAGCTCTTAGCTATACCGTGCTCTTCAGATTAACTGGGCTAGGTAACAGTGCCGACAACACTTGTGATATTATGGCCCGATGCCGTCGTGGAGTCCCAAAGACAATAAAACGGAATCGAAAGAAATAGAACCGCGAAGCAATAACTGTCAGACCAGTAGGACTTAGGCTGGTTAGCATACTGAATCTGGTCTTGCAATCTCGCGCTTTCGCCCAAGGCGTAGTTTTAGGATTATTTATAGTAAATTCGTGACAAATGTGTAAAAACGATGCAGTCGTTTGTAGACTTTTAATGTAGTGCTAACGTTAACGTGCGCATATCGTCGGTTATGTGATCAGGTTATGTCGTTCCTAGGTTACTTAGTTACCAGTACCCCTGTGGTCTACCTCGCCGCGCACTCAGTCTTATGTTCGATTCCCGAACCGAGTCAATAAGTTTGTACACAACGTGTATCATACTCTCATGTTTTGCTATTTATTCGTTAGCTTAAGTCACGCTTAGTTTTACTAATGTCTTAATTTTTTTACATCGAGGTAATTAGATTATGAAGTTAGTCAATCGACATAGTATATCATAGTATTTGTGACGGTCGTTATGTAAATATGTATATTCAGAGTTTAATTTCTTTGTAGTATTCAATTTTGGACACGGATTTGTTTGTTGATCGATACGATATCGTTTCCACTGCCAAATCATGTAAAAGTACAACTGAAACAAAATAATGTATGTGATTTTGTTCGTGACTGTACCATTTTCTTACCTCTAGAACATCAGCGAACAATTTGTACCAATCTATTTTTTTATCGATATTGTTACATGTCATTCATGAGTTGGTATTTAATTCTAATTGTGTGATTGGTAGGCGCAATGCTTTGCCACGACCATCAGAATTATTATAGAAAATATAAAAAGACGTTCTAGCATTATATGGACTTATATTATCATTGGTTGATATTGTAAAGTTTATATCCTATTTGAATGATGTGTAAAAAAGTATTTACATGGAGACTATAAATATTGATATTGACGGAAATAACAAAAAGATAAAATATATAGTACTGGTAAAAAGGTGCATGTTGATTTCTTTACCTGTGTCATCCCATCCTTGTTACCCTTTTGCGAAGCTTTGACCTTGATCTTGGAAGACATTCACAGTTAATTTACTTAATTAATATTATCTATTGATATATCGGAATACGTCATACATTTACTTACATAAGTATATTTTACATTGTCATAATTAAATACTTACGACCTAGTACTACTTCAGATAAATCAACTATGTACTCCTACTACACATTTTTCTCAATTAGCTTTTTTATATATTTCAGTTAAGGGGCTACCCGGATTTTTAGCGCGCTCACTAGCGCCACTTTAGTAGAAAAATCATAACTCGTTAAATTAAAGTCCAATCAAAAATCTGGTAGATACGATTGTAGTGCAGGTTCTATAGTTTATTTAGTACGTTTAAATTGTTTCTAAAGTAGTTTACTGTAGTTAGAGTTAGAAAAACTGCTAAATGTGGCCACATTTAGCAGTTTTTCTATCTGTAACTGCAGATAACTCTGTTTAATTGAACTTAAACATTGTGTCTAAACCACATAATCAGAGCTACAATCGTATCTACCAGATTTTTTATTGGTCTTTTATTTACCGAGTTATGATTTTTCTAGTAAAGTGGCGCTAGTGTGCGCGGTAAAAATCCAGGTAGCGCCTTAATGAAGAGCTATAATGTTCTTATCTTTGCTCATATTCATACTAACACGTGAGTTTGTTTTTATAGTATGCATCACGTGATAAATAGATGATATTGTGTAAGTAAAATAATAATACAATCACTCTTCCTATTATAGGCTAACGTTTACCTGCTAATCAATTCAAACAACAAAACTATAAATGTATGAAGTATGTAATCGATAATAGAAGAAACAATATTAACTTTGGAACTTCAACTTTTATGAAGGAAGAAACAACATTGGAATACTTAATAATATTGGATCAGTGCATAATTATGATGAGAATATATTATTATCTACCTTGATTTTCAAATAATATTTATTTCTATTAGTTACTTTTTGAACTCATTGACATAATAAAAATACTATTTTTCATCAGCTTAATCTTTAGGTAGTTAGGTAGGCAACTTTAAAAAAATTGTTGTAATAATAAGTAAAATAGTAGACTACAAGGCATAATTAAGTTTCAGCCATACTTATATTGGGTTTAGGCATTCATGAAGTATCAAAAGAAAACACTAAGACGTCGATGCAAAGACGAGGAATTTATCAAGATTTCTTAACAGAAACATTATTACAACTACTTGGTAAAGATATATCATTTAAAAAAGCTCGTAGCTCGAACCCTAATAGGATTATAGTTAAAAAAACAATCTGGATAAAGTCGTTTATGTATGTCCACAAAATTAATCAGGCTTTAGGTTAGAGAACTGCCAGTTAAAGATAAAAAGTTACTTTCGCTGTGATTATACGAAAAACCGGCCAAGTGCGAGTCGGACTTGCACATTAGGGGTTCCGTGCCAACTTCAACTGAATTAGAGATCCACTTACTTCCACTTATACGCACAATGGCCCAATCGTGAAGCTAAGTGCGGAAAACACTTGAATCACGCGAATCTAACTAACTACTTCTACTTAGCCAAAACACCATAGTATTTTGTTGGCAGCAAATATAATTGTTTTCAATAGTATTTCAAGATTAATTGATTTTTTTCAAAATTTACACTCGGGTCGTTTGAAAAAGACCTATCCCCCAGAGTGGAACCCCCTCCCCCCTTAAATATCATTATTTTTTATTTTTTGTGTGAGAGTCGTAAAGCGGTTAACAGGGTACAGTGGCCAGCACATCAGGCTACCCACTTTGGTTGCAAACTAGCCCTTATTACAATTGAATAAGATACCGCAGTGTTTACCTTGACGTGCTGTTGTCCGTACATCTACCTACTAAGTTTCAACTGTGTAATACTAAAAGTTCCAGAATAAAGTGGCTGTGACATACGAACGGACAGAAAGACAGACTGGACGAAACTGAACTGCAGAGACCAAAGTGGAAAAACCTCAGTAAAGTGTATCATACAGTTAAATTTCGTGATTTGACACTGACGACAGGAAATGATTTATCTTTGTACAATCAAAAGCAACATATCATTTGTTTTTGCGTAGGTACCCAAAGGTTTTATCTGACCAACAATAACGTGCTCTTGCCTTCTTAAGGGTACGGTTTCCTTTATCCTAACTTAGGCACTGATCCCTAAAACCTTTGACCGTCCCCAAGGCGTTATGGTCCCTGGGCTAGCCGCCGTAAAGGGGCCGTTGACTTCACCCCCGTTTTATTCCCATCTACTGTGATTTCAACAATTTCACTACGCAACATTTAGCTGGAGGCGTTCGCATTTCTTTTCAACTTAACTGCTGTTTTTACAATGCGTTCTTTCTTTGGAAATGTCTAGACGATGCTGTTTCATCTCGTCGTATAGTAAGAGTCTAAGTGACTTGGGGAAATGTAAAACAGCTCATTATTTACATTGGTATTTTATTAAATAGTCTTCTCAACTAATGCTATAAAGAAGTACAAAAAGAAGGCGCAGACTTTTGTAATGCAAATTATGTACCAATCCTGTAGGTGTAGTCTGAATCAAAATTTTTGACATTTCGTGTAGACAACGCTGAGACAAAATTGGGTTTTTCGTGTATTTATTGTTTGAGAAGATTTTTTCAATGAAGCTTAAAAAAATACATTGATTTTTAAGATTTATTAAATACATAGCTACGTAAATAAAAATATTATTTGATAAAACAGAAAATCAGACAGTTGAAATCGTCGACGCAAAATGTCAAAAAATTTGATTTTCAACCGCTGATAACAGAAGAAATGATGTTGACTTCTAGTAAAGTTTTTTCTTATTCTTTTCGTCATCGAGATTGCAGTGCACAAGTCTTAGTCATTGTCTCTTACTATCATCTTATATTAAGTCATCACTGCCCAAACCAACGCCCACACTTTCTACCAAAATCTGGCGTCCTAACACCAGGGATTCGGAATCCTATCAAAGGGTATAGCATCCACTATCCCTTATAGTTCCCCTACGATACTTAAGCGTACCATAATAGCGGATGTGCCAATTACTTTACTGTGGGTTAATCTGGCCACCCACATAGGTAGAACTGATTGAATCAACCGAACTATTAGTAGTATGTTAGTATCTAGTACCACACCCAGTATTGTGCTCTGATAATCGCATTAGGTCAGGCAAAGTGGTAGTTAGCTAGTCTGGACCTAGGAAAACGGGATGTGTGCAGGTAATACGTGTGTTGTGCAATAAATCTAAAGCTTAAGAACTGAAGTCTGATCCTTTTTGCTCGTCGAATATTGTAAACAATCTTGACATTACTTTTTACTGAAATAATTCATTTTAAAATAAAATAAACACAAAAATTACCAACTACATTAAATCATCATTTAACACTGAGATTTTTATTTTTTTAATCAATTACTGATATTATTTTAAAAGTTATAAAATGATTGTTTACATTATTCGACTGGCAAAGAAAAACGGACTTAAAACACAATATTCTTTATAGTAATTTCTCCATAAGAGCATAAGAAAAATGTGTAAAATCTAAACTGTTCTGAAGTCATTCTATCTACATTAAAAAAAATAATCCTGCTAGTAGCTGTGTTATTTGTAGGCGCAATGCTTTGCCACGACCATCAGCGTTATTATAAACTATAAAAAGATCTACAATTTGGACTTATATTATCAACTTAACTAAAGACAATAATCTTTATGGTATATCTTCATAAGAGGGCGTAAAAAAACATGTTAAATCTAATCTGTTCTGAAGTCAATCTACCGACATATACAAATTGTAATCCTCCGACATATTATTTTACACGGTGGAAATGTAGTCAGAGCGAAAATAATGTGTTTACTCAAGAACTATATATTTTTTGTTGCCTGACCGAAGATGTATCATTTTTTTGAAAACTTACTTACTTATATTGCAGTTGTATAAAAAAATACAAATCATTGCTTGAGTCTATAACATATCAGAGCAAAACAGTTGAGGAGTATATACGTACCAATTTATTCTGTAGCTTTCTTGTAAAATTAATAAAGCTCAATTTTAGTAATCCGAGTAATATTTTAGACTTTCTAATTAACAAATCCAGCAGCGGATTAAAACATTACGAATCTTACCATGTAAGTAAATGGATTCTTTTCGCTCTACTGATTTAGGTTCTAAGTAAACAATAATTGAAATTGCTTTTACTTCACGACAGTAATCCTTTGAATAAACTTACCCCGTATTATAATTAAATAAGAGTAACTTTAATAGTTTATCTGTGATTTAAAATGTATATAATACGGTTGAAGTAATAAACTTTGTAAATGTGCCACCCTCTATGAGGGTAATACGAAGGATCCTGAAAATATTTGCGAATAAAGCACCCATTTTGCCTCGTAAAAGCTGAAAGCAGATATTAAATTGAACATAATACCTTTCATGGCACTACTTTCTTATTATGACAAAGGTTTTTACGTAATACTTACAATCATTTATGGGTTAGAATTCGGTGAGGAAAAACAACATAGAAACATGGTTTCAGAAACAGATGGCCAAAACCTTTTAAAAGATCAGTGGCCGTAGTGCGAGTCGAAGCGAGACTTACTCGATCAAACGCATCGAACACTAACGTATTTTTTATGGGATTGAAGCAGCGCCACCTAGTGGTTAACGTTTACACTAAAACAATCCCATATAAATTCACGTTTACCCGCTCTATACGTTAGATCGAGTAAGTCTCGCTCCGACTCGCACTACGGCCTCAGGTAACAGAATTATGAAAGTTGAACAAAACCTTAACAACGAAAAGAATAAAATAGTGATACTTCTATGTCCCGTAAAAATATTCTATCTAATCAGGTAATTAAAACAACTATGACAATTTGAAAAAAGCAAAACAACAGTATTTCTTTTCATAAAAAATGCATTTCATATTAGGCCATCTCTCAACATATTTTGAACAGCATATTACATAAAGAGTAAGTACACCTTTTATAGCTTGTCTTATTGTTTTATAAGAAGATACATACTATATTTTTCTTATACTTTGCTTTACTACATAATAACTCTGGAAGTGATACTTTACGTCTTTTTATACTACTTGACTTATATTCTGACGTATCATAAGCTCCATCTACCTATAATAACCAAGCAAACAAACAATTATTTTCTTACTTATAATTTTGACAGAGCAAATCCATGTATTTTTTTTAACAATCTTCTCTTTGTGAAAACATAGAGTCCTTTATAAAAAGTTAATTGCTAAGTCCTTTTTCAACTAACTGAGTTTCAGTGCTGATGAAGACATAACCGACTGAAAATGGAAAAACTGAACGACTAGTAACATAGCATCTCATTTGCATGATCCAATTTAGTAATTGAAAAGCGTTTTACTTTACGTTAGCCACAGTTTAGAGTTTTACGCAAATAGGAGTTACAACAGAGACGCTCCTGGATGTATTGCTTTCATTTGCCGAAAAAAATTAACTGAACCAATCCATTTAAATCGGTTAAAGGCAGCAAAACTAATGGTGACTGATAAAATCGATATATTTATAACGACGTACCTATGTGTGATATATATTGCTGATATTAAGACCAATTGCACTTTGGGACTGCAAAATAATATGCACTCCTACTTAAGTCACTTTCTTTAGGATTTTGTACCAGACCGTGCGTCTTACGCTTGAATTATGAAATCAGACCACTTCAAAGTTCGTAGGTGATTTAGCAGATGACAATTGCTCAATATTTCATAACACCGGATGTTCAAAGTCGTTGATAAGCTTATAATATTTATTAAAGTATATTAAAACAATACAGAGGTAAAGTAATCCTCCAAATACGGGCAAGCTAGTGGACTCCTTAATGGAATACACTGCTGTAACATTCAAAAGATCAATTTAATATCGATTTGTCAATGACCCAGCCGAGCCCGCAATGCACCAACATAATCCATCCATCAAGCATGTCTCAATACTTTTGTGGTATTTCATACTATTTTTCGAGAATGAAAAATATCTGACCTACTTGAAACGGTCTGTAGTAAGGTTTTGTAGAAGTTCGATTTTAACACATTTTTATTAGGCTATGTTCGTTACAAATTATGACAACCATGCTTGCATTGAACTTAAGTTTTCATTTCGAAACGGCTGAAACAATTTTGAAGAATTTTGCACATAGATAGATGAAACCCTGAAGTCTGTAAAAGTTTGTACAGAAATCAGATATTTACACCCGGCGAAGGCAGGCACCACTTATTTCTATGGAATAAATCCCTACTATGTCTAAAGTCGTTCACCGCTTGTACTTTAAGACATCAAACTAAATAATTCAGGCGAACAGTTCGTTAAACCATGCTTCACAGCCTATTGTGTTGAAGCTGAAATATTGATTAATAGCATGATGGAGTGTATCGAACGTGATTCGATATTTTCCTCGAGTTCCAGGAAAACATGGTTTAACGATTGCCGTAGAATATGAACTTTCATAGTTCTTATAGCTTTTCAAAGCCTTTCTGGTTTTAATAAATAAAAATTAGAAGGAAAACGTCGAAAATCTACCAATGACTTATTCAATCTTCGAACAGGGGTGTGGTGACGGCCTTTCATATGAAAAAAATATATTTTGATTTAACTTACATGGTCATTAATGTTAGAATTAATTGCAACGATAGACTGCATTGTTAGAATAAAGTACATGGCAGCAATCCCGTTGCAATCTATACTCATAAAAAATATTAACTAAAAATTAAACCAGGAACTAAGATTGATACCTATTGCCACGATATAATATGAGTATATTCGGTATAAGAAAAAGTGAACTCAAATAAATGTGTTCCTTGTTTAGTAAAGTTTATCGTTACTTTATTCACAAGGTCACGTGTTTTAATGATGCAGCAGAAAAAAATAAGATAACTGTTAAGAAAGTAGAAGCCGATCACTTAAAGTTATTAAAAAGGTAATTGGGAAGCCTCCCTAATAATTTTCTACGATGCCTGAAACTAAGTAAAAAGAGGATTTGCGTAATTACTTATTAAAATTAAAAGCCTTTACAATGACATTTTAAGTGTAACTTGATGTTGAATATTGTCATTTACGAGTAAAACCGTTAGAGGTCTTGCAAGATGAGTACGTAGATATTAAGAAAGGAGACCAATAACGACATTTCATAAGAATCAAAAGGCGTCTAATAAATATGTTTTTGTTGAATTTACTTTAAAAAATATAGGTTTAATAGGTAAATAATTATAATTAGTTTCATTTGAGTTAAATCATTTCACGGTTGATTTGTTTTGTAAATGTATGATGAATATTCACCATGCTCAGTCATATGTATTCCAAGTTAAGGTCAAAGCTCACTTATTCCAACTCCTGTTGTTTTTTTTAAATACCTCATGCACCATTTTACTAGGATTTAAGTGTACTCTAAAAGCATATGATTTTTTGAAAATATTATGTGACAAGTGTACTAATATTTTATTTTTGCATTTTCCAGCCCCTGGAAGCAGCGATGCAGCAGCAGACGTCGCAACCAACCAAGTTCCTCCCGAACTACCTACTCATGACGCCACAAAACGTGACGCAAGCCATCAACAAAAACACAATACCCATCCCCGTAATAAACATACAGAATATACACTTACAAAACAAACAGATATTACGCCCAAACACGCCCACTGCCAGTACGGTACTGCGCACCACCATGAACACCAACGTCATGTATCCACTGAGCGTCAATATAAATAGCCCGATGTACTCCCTACCTCCTAGCCCGAACACTCCCAACTACAGCCCTGTCATGAGCCCAGCTCAAAGAGACAGACTCCTCAGCCCGTATTCCACTCCTCAATCAATGTCTCCAGTCGGCAAATTCAACCAAATGTATAGCCCAAGAATCAACACCGTCTCTCCAAGTCAAGTCTTGCACGCTGGCGATCCATACCTGACGAACAAGATGCAGCCCAGCCCCAACTTCCCATTCCAACCTGGAGACCTCCTCGACTCGGGAATACCTTCCATACCGTCACCAGACTTTTGGGGAGACGCCGAAATGCTGCAAGACACGAACGAACTCCTCACGGCATTTGATGATGTCAAACTAGCTTAGTCCCAGAGTGAATGAGGGTGATTTCTTAGTATCGGAGCTGTATATATATTGAATAATGTTACCCGAAGCATTTAAATTAGTCAAGTCCGCCTCGATGATGGAGATGCCACGGTTTTCAAGATTTAGTTGGATACACGATTCCAATAGAAATCACTCGTGAATGAATGACAGGGTCGTTAAGGGTAGTTTTGTATTGTATTAGAGTTCCGCAGTCCTCTCGATAGTTTTCAACTGAGCTCATTATTGCGAACTATGTAAAGAGAATAAATTATTTCAATTTTACCCACAGTATTTACAAATGTAATGATTAGCTTGCAGATATTTTCAGGTGTGTTTTTCACTAGATTTTAATTTGAGATATTTCGATACTTGGCTATTAAAAATGGTACTGTATGATCATTCTAGTTTTGCCCACTAACATCTGCCAAGAGAGTATCATATTGAAAACACACGTTCATATTTTTAATTATAAAACGTTGTATCAAAATAAGGAGGACTAAACCCCGGCTGGTGAATTATGTAACGATGTGACTTAGAAAAATAATACTGTAAGAACGATATAATATACTTATGTAGTAGTTTATGATGTTTTATTGTTGTTTGGTATTACACATGTATGAGTGGGTGTTAAATAGTTTATCGATAAGAAGTATACTGTAATCATAAAAAATATTTTTTTAATTAATGATACAACTGAAATATGATTGAGGCGCCACTTAAAACATAAATAAAAAGAACATTGGCATATGGTCTATCAAGAAATTAATTGTTATAATATTAAAAATATTTTATCTAATATGACATTGGAAAAACGGGAGTTCATATTAGTGTACGAGGCCTAGTTAAATTAAGTTTTTACTTTATTTACGATCAAATTATTATACTCATTTAGGTGTTAAGCTATCGTAAAGTTTCTTGATATTATATTATTTCCGTATTGTGTAATGAAGACTTTTCAAGAAACTATTCTTCTCATATCTTTTTTCCAAATTTCACTGCCACTGATGTCACAAGCTATTTTTTTTTATTTATTTCAATACTAAAACGATAGTTAAATATTCATGTGTTTTTGCTACATTTGCGAACGAAGCATTTATGAAGCTTACATAATTACATTTTATTTGGAAATAATATAACATTTGGTTACGTATAATGTAATATTGTTTCAATGCATACTGTATGTCTATAGGAACTATATTGTTTACATAAGTTACAATTACTATTATTTCCATCAATCGTATACATTTTTACACAATGTTTACATTATCTATCACCTAGGTAAATAGATTAAAAATACCTAATTCGTAAATATTTGGGGGTGTGTGTTACCACAGGTATAACTTTTTAAATGTTATTTAATCACACACTCGAATAATTATCATTGTGATTGTTTCCTTCTTATTTCACTCTTTATTTATCTTCATTTCCTTAAACAATATTTTAAGTAAGTAAGTATTATACAACAGATGGGTTTTGACTTCTGTATCGTACATCATAAGTACAATTTGTTTGAACAACACTATGACATCTTTTAATGCAATTGATTTCCTTTCAATCTCGTTAGACTTATCTTAGGTTAATTATAAGGGTAAGTACTAATTTAATTTGTAAGATTCGATGTGTTGTCTCTGAAATTATAACCGATATTGGGAACATTGAAACAATTTTTAACGACTTTTCAAACAATTCTTAGGAGCAAATATATGTAGATCAATATTGGTTTTTTTTTTGGGATCATCGGGGCATCAAATACTTTTAAATATTGGTAAATATTTACAACTACCTTACTACGACAGCAGGTAAACAGCAATATGCACAATATTCTAGCTTAAAAGATGTGCCAAATTGGTAATAATAAATCAAACAAATGTTACATTTTAATACTACAACTTTATTTGTGTATTCTGCAAAAGCATGTTGAATTGTAAATTAATTCAAAACCTTGTACCCGTTACAATATTATACAACACAAAGTTTTAGTTCAGTCTCACACAAGTCAGAGAGCGATTGGCTGTTCAATGAATCTAATTGACACGCTATTTCTCATCGGATGCCTGTAAATTATGTCAGACCGATGCTAAGAACGTTTGCTAAATGCTTAGTGGAATTATCGAACTTTACCGAAATGACTTCGAAAATTATACCCTGTATTTTTATCCAGAAACTTAGTACCATGCCTAAAACCGCACTAAAATATTAACCGACCAATTTAAATATAATTTCATAATGTCGACTTTCACAATGGAGTAATACTTTTCTATTGTACGGGTAATTTTAGTCGTGGTTTAATCCCTCAAGCGTATGTGAACGAGACAATGCAAATTCTATTGTTAATTGGTTGCCTGCAACCGCTCGGGTGTTGAAGCATTAAACTTGGTACCTCGGTCTACTGATCTGGTCTTCTAGGTTCTGGTCTTTTTGTAAGAATGGAGCTGTTTGACGCCAAATTACCTATAATTAACATATAACATATAAAACTTCTGTGCTGTTGTTGCTTTTGTTCATGTTATTTAGAACCAATATACATTAATCATACTGCCAATTTTCATTATTTTAGCACTTACGAACAGTTAATAAATATCATATCAATTGAAGTCTTGAAGGCTTGTGCCATAGAAATAGAAGTGTTGTTTTGTCGGGAAGTTTATTGTTTTCTTTCGTTACCTTGAAAATCTTTTGGGTATATAGTAACATGAAAATAAAATTGTATTATCTAATGAAATAAATTCTATAATTAATTGTAAATAAGATAAATCAGATCGTTTTATATTTAGATATTAAATTTTTCGTCATTTAAATTTATTGTTGTTTTATTTATCATGATCAACGTTGTGTTCTTTTACGAACCCAACAATACTACAAGGAGGTTGGTAGCTAGATACCTACCTACAGGCACTAGACAAAACAGTAGGTAGTCTGTTATTAAGTTCTTATTAACGAGCTTTAAAAAAATATTAGATTTAAATTTTACACTGGGTTCGTTGATCAAACAACCTAAGTACCTACATAAATGCAATAATATGTACCTACGTTCGCAAGAAAACTGCAACGCTGAAATGGTAATTATCTTTCATGAAGAATGTTCCCGGTCGAATAGAGATGGACCCAAATACCTAGTCACGTGACCACCAGATGAATGAATAACATCACTTTATGAGCAAGTACAGTCGCCGTCAGATATATTGGAGCAAACAAAGTGACCAAATACTTTTGAACAGTTTAAAATGCAATCGTATTCATTTGACAGTTCAAAACGTACGGTAGATATGGTCTGTTAAATGGCAAAGAACAAAGGGTTTGACAGATCATATCGTACGTTTTGAACTGTCAAATGAATACGAATGCTTTACACAATTCTACCTCTGAACATTCATAACTTCATTAATATAGGTGCTGGAATTGTGTAAAGCAATCGTATTCATTTGACAGTTCATAACGTACGGTTTGGTCTGTCAAACCCTTTGTTCTTTGCCGTTTGACAGATCATACCGTACGTTTTGAACTGTCAAATGAATACGATTGCTTTACACAATCGCTCCCCTGAGCAGAAGCTAGTCAATAACTTCTATACACATAACTAACCAATAATATCTGAACACTCATAACGTCAAATGTAGGTATCTACGCAGTCGGTCTTAAATATCTGACCAATCAAGGAAAATTGCAAAAGGAAGTGCTTCCAACTTAACTATAAATACTATTTAAAAATAGGATCTCTTTTCATAGTTTATTTTATAGAAATATGACACCGGCAGTTTGTAACGCTTTGTAGTTTTCAGTATTGTCGTCACCGTCATGAAAGTGTCATGCAATAGGTAAATAAATTCAGGCAAGTGAGTGTTCAGATATTATTGGTTAGATGTGTGTATAGAAGTTAATGACTAACATCTGCTTAGATATTTATGAAGTAATGAATATTCTTATATTAATGGTAATATGTAGTGTATGGAACTTATTGACATTTTAGACTGTTCAGAAGTATTTGGTCACTTTGTCTGCTCCGTTATATCTCACGGCGACTGTACCTATTATAGTAAGTACTTAGTAGATAAGTAACATAAAGAAGAGAAGGCTATTTATAATGTCGCGACATTACTTAGTTTTGTTGCAAGATAGGTAGGTACTCGTAGGTGTTATGTTTATTTATCCACCTATCACCATTTATACAGAAGAAAATGCTCCTTCCCTTTGGCTTCATTATCAAACAGTATTAGACCTCTAGCGACATCTATTTAACAATCATATCAACATTCAGCACCCTCGTTCTAAGTACCAAGACTATGTGATAGATGGCGGGACTAATAGATGTAGGGATTTGGCTTGTTCTTTACATAGTGTAGATGGCGCTCAGTGTTGTCTATATTTGGATCAACTTTTGCTATAGACATACTCCTAATTATCTGAAATCTGTTGATTGATTCAAAAAATGTAGGTAGATATTATGTAGGGACAATTGTCCTTATAGGTAAAATTACATGTTGTAGAAAATAAACTGAAAGGTGTCGATAAAGAAAGTAGCCAAACGCACTGCAATCGATGTGACAGCAGGGTGACACCTGACTGGCACATCCATCCTGTCAGTTTGTCTATCCGTCACCGTCATAGACCTGTCATTTTTTTCGTCGCGAAGTTGGTCAACGAAGTACGACTGTACGAAAGAACGGACCTTTTGTAATCGGATCTTGTATCGGGGACGATTTGTGTTTACTATTGTCAATTAAAATGAATTATATATTACCCATTTAAAATACAATTGTTAATTTAGTGCGCTTTCAAGAATTTTGAACAAGTGCAGGCAGTGATACTGACATCAATGGCTTCTACGCCGAAGCAAGTGAACGGATCCAGCGGTGGCCCCTTGGGAAAGCGGAAGAAATCGCGAGGGAATAAGGGCTCGTATCTCTCTAAATGGCTAGACAAGACTTTACATCATATACAAGACGCGACGCCTAGTATAGATACTTATGAGACCTACGTTAATCCAAGTTTGAATTGGCCGATAGGTGCTTCTCAATTCGCGCCTGGTTTCGATCCGTATCGATACACATACGGGTGTGTGGAGCCGATGTCGCTTCCCACGCTTCCGAGTTACTGCAATCCTGCAGTCCCGCCTTTATACAACCACGAGTACCGTTACACCCAAAGTGTGAACAAGAGTATCCAGGTACAGAGGCCGAGAATGCGGAGACGGAGTGAGAAAGCGGAGGAAGTGCATACGCCGAATAGCATGAGCAACACAAATTATCTCCAACCAAAGAACTTCACAGACAGTCAAGACTTTGCCAGCTTGCCACCAATAGTTACATCAGTAGCGGACACAAATTCGAATAGTGATATGAATACTAATGAGAAAGATGATGGGAGTAACACTAGAAGGTTCAGTGATCCCTGTGTGAGGGGTTTGCCTGATGTTGCCCAGCCTACGAATGGTGAACCGGATTCAGATTCTGAGTCCAGTTCTGACCTCTCTGGCAGCCAAATTGGTAGTAGACTTCTGACTCATTTACTTGATCAGATAAAAAGCCTAAAGTTTGCCAATGAAAGACTGAGCAAAGAATTATTGGATACTAGAGGTGAGCGGAAATTGTGCTTGTTTTGTATCTTTGAATTTTAAATCATGTATTCTTTATTCATATTACTACACAGTTGAAGCAGGTTATGTTGAAATATTATATCTTAGTTACACAGAACATGCTGAGATTTTTCAGAATTGAGTAGGTAACAAGTTACTGATTTTATATAAATGTTATTTTTTTATGTTCAAATAACAAGACAATTTCACCTTTATTGTACCAATCGCTACCCACACTCTAGGTATAAACAACACCCACTAATCATATGTCACTCACCCACTAAAGATTATTTGGTTCAAGGTGAAGTGTTCATTCAATAATGCAATTCACTGAACATGATTTTTGAAGGTATTTCACTTTGAATAAATTTGTTTTTGAAACTCTTTCTTACTAAAGTAATTAGGCCTCTAATATTAGGGAATGCAATCCAGACTCAAGGTTGTGAATTCGAGATCCCGCGGAATCCTGTAATTGTCAGGATCTCGTCTAGAAAAAAAACAAGACTGAATATGATGCAAACTGCTTGTTTGTGATAGTGAGGTTAATTAAAACAACATCTTATTTTAAAAGAAAACCTGTGACATTAACTAATAATAAACTTTTTTTTATCAAAATAAACTGAGGTTTAGCTCTAGGAAATTTAAAAAGTAGTTACAGGTGATTTTGAAAGTAACTTTAAAAAAAAACAAAGAACACTACCTGCTAATATTGGTTGTGGTTGCAATGTACCCAGTTGTAAAAGGACTTTAAGATGCTCGCAGTTTCTTCTAAAGGCTGATCCGCAGAGAACAGTGCAGGCATAGTGCTGATCAGTAATGTAACTATCAGTGTGACTGATATTTTAGCATACATTGTGTACGACGCTTTCCGCACTCGTCAGTGACAGTGATCACTGAACGTTACACTAATGATCACGTCACTGATCGATCAACGACTCTGATGGATACGTTACTGATCGGCACGTGTCGGCACTATTGAGTGCGTAGAGACCTTTCCGCTCACGGATCAAAAGGCCGCCGGCGGTCGCAAAAACAAAAGACTGTTGATAAACGCATCCGTGAGTAATTAATTCTTCTTGAAGTGATGTAATAGTTTATGTGGCACTTAAATTTAAATCAAAAGTCAATTGTCGCGGATCAAAACAGCACCTTTATAATAGAATGTGGCAATTCATCTTTTTTTAATACTATCGTATTAATCTCTTCTTACTTTGGATCTTTACATTTAAAATCAATTTCCCGTTTTGGGTGTGTAACAAGTACAAGCAGGTTCGCGCAGAATTAGCTTTCATCTAGCCACTAGAGCGCGATGATACAAAAAGCCCCATTACTTTAGAATAAGTTGACGAAAGACAAAAGTCCTTTCGAATGTTGGGCAGGCCACCAAACAAGGTATCCAGAGCTGGCACGTTTACCACGACTGTTACTATGAGCATCTGCAAGCACCACGCATAGCGAAGCGAGTGATTACTTTTGGATGTTGAAGAAAAAATGAATATGTTGTTACTAGAAAGTGCAGAGACCTGTTTGTTACTGCATAGTAATTTTACTTTATAAAAATTTACATATTGTTTTTTTTTTTCGTTAACTCATTTTGTCTCATTACTACTCGTTTAGTATCATAATTGAGAATGTGGAAGATCTCCCCTGTTGTTTAGATGATACCTACCGTAATATATTGTACTAGCGCGGGGGACTTCGTCCGCGCGTTTTGAGTTTGCTCCCTCCCCTCCCGTCGCAGCGTCATGTTTTATATCCTAAAGCCTTTCTCGATAAGTAAGCTATCCAACACAGAAATATTTTTTCAAATCGGTCCAGCAGTTCCTGAGATAAGCGCGTTCAAACAAACAAACTCTTCAGCTTTATAATATACTAGCGGTCCCCCGCGACTTCGTCCGCGCGTTTTGAGTTTGCTCCCTCCCCTCCCGTCGCAGCGTCATGTTTAATATCCTAAAGCCTTTCTCGATAAATTAGCTATCCAACACAGAAATATAGAAATACAGAAATATATAATGTTTTGGTAAGAGCGTTTGGCCCGGTCTGCCAAAAGGTTGCTAGTTCAAGTCCCGCCCGTGCGCAAATTTTTGTTTTCTTATGTCATCTTTATGAACAGAAATATTTTTTCAAATCGGTTTAGCAGTTCCTGAGATAAGCGCGTTCAAACATACAAACTCTTCGGCTTTATAATATACTAGCGGTCCCCCGCGACTTCGTCCGCGCGTTTTGAGTTTGCTCCCTCCCCTCCCGTCGCAGCGTCATGTTTTATATCCTAAAGCCTTTCTCGATAAATAAGCTATCCAACACAAAAATATTTTTTCAAATCGGTCCAGCAGTTCCTGAGATAAGCGCGTTCAAACAAACAAACTCTTCAGCTTTATAATATATTAGCGCAAGCGCACGTTGTACTTAAGCTGCGACCATTATTTTGGTGCGGAGTTATGTTAAAACTGTTAAAGCTCCTAAAATATTTATTGAAATCAAATGATATAAAGGGCAACTTGGTTCTAAATAAAATGCTCGTGATGATGAATGTATTAATTTTGATAAGAATAAATACCTGTGTGTATAATACACCTCTAAAAATAATGCATTGTTTTTTTACAAATTTATTAACATAAAAAAGGTTGTAGTAAGTCAACCATAAATGATAGACATATGCTGTCGCGGACTTTATTATAGAACTCTTTATGTTGAACAATCCTGTCATACATGATTTTTGTGTAACTTAAGCGGTTTCCGCAGCGTACGCAACGGAAGCTCTCAAAAGGAATATCTTTCTCCCGTTTTCGCAACATTTTTCATTGCTGCTGTGGTCTTGTGAGTCGTATCTTTATGTTATATAGTCTAAAGCCTTCCTCGATAAATGGACTATCCAACATAAAAATAATTTTTCAAATCGGGCCAGTAGTTTTTGAGATTAGCGCGTTCAAACAAACAAACAAACAGACAAACTCTTCAGCTTTATAATATTAGTATAGATTAGCGCAAGCGCACGTTGTACTTAAGCTGCGAACATTATTTTGGTGCGGAGTTATGTTAAAACTGTGATAGCTCCTAAGATATTTATTGAAATCAAATGATATAAAGGGCAACTTGGTTCTAAATGAAATGCTCGTGATGATGAATGTATTTATTTTGATAAGAATAAATACCTGTGTGTGTAATACACCTCTGAAAATAATGCATTATTTTTTACAAATTTATTAACATAAAAAAGGTTGTAGTAAGTCAACCATAAAAGATAGACATATGCTGTCGCGGACTTTATTATAGAACTCTTAATGCTGAACAATCCTGTCATATATGATTTTTGTGTAACTTAAGCGGTTTCCGCAGCGTATGCAGCGGAAGCTCTCAAAAGGAATATCTTTCTCCCGTTTTCGCAACATTTATCATTTATGCTGTGGTCTTATGAGTCGTATCTTTGTGTTATATAGCTTAAAGCCTTCCTCGATAAATGGACTATCCAACGTAAAAATAATTTTTCAAATCGGGTCAGTAGTTTTTGAGATTAGCGCGTTCAAACAAACAAACAAACAAACTCTTCAGCTTTATAATATTAGTATAGATTACCTAAACCGAGTATATTCGGCATTAAAACCGAGTTACTCGGCCGAGTACGAGTATCAAAAAACTTGCCGAGTATGCCGAGTACCGAGTATTTACCGAGTACTCGGCCCATCTCTAATTCAAACATAGAAAATAATTTTTGAATGAAGAATGCGGCAGATTTTGCTAACCAGAACTTATCTAAGACATTGTGAAACAGGCTGATAATTTAGTAATTGGATTTAAATGGTAACTTGAACTGTTAGAAGCTTATTTCGCACTTTACTAGAACATGTGGAAACTAACCATTCATATACATACATATTCGTGTGTGTGGCCATCATATTCCTGATAACCAATACTTAACTTTTCTTTCAGCTGAATTGGATAATGTTCGTCAGCAGAATGTGATCCTGCATAAAGGTTCCGGATCAAGTATTGGTGCGAACCATTCACCCTTATCCGATTCTGGTAAGTCAATTTAATTTTGCACCTAGTAACAACAACTAAATTATTTTCTTATTAAAATCAATAAGATAGTGTGACGGTTTGGTAATTTTTGCTTAGGGTTAGAAGTCGTTGGCCATGGATAGAGATTAGTAAAGGAGTTTGGGGAAGACCTTCTCCGAGATATGATCTAGGTTAACTAAAATTAAAAATAAAAAACAACTTTGAAAATTACTCCTGTAAACCATGGCTCCACTAAGCAAGTACCTACGTTGCTATTATACATGGTCATGTCTCAATTTATTGGCACGGACAATATCACGTCAAGGTAAACACTGCGGTGTCTTATGCCGTTCTAATAAAGGCTAGTTTGTAACAAAAGTGGGTGGGTGCTGGCGATTGTACTTGATCAGCACAGTCATTCCTATAAGTACCTATAAGAGAGGATTATTTTACAAGACATGCAGTATCGTTTGTTTTGAGATGATTTTGCCTCATTCAGTATTTTAGTTGTAAGGTTTTTAAAATAATAATAAGCTGAATAAAACTATTACCTAAAACTAGCCAGTTTTTAGGGTTCCGTAGCCGAATGGCAAAAAACGGAAGCCTTATAGTTTCGTCAAGTCTGTCTGTCTGTCTGTCTGTCTGTCTGTCTGTCTGTCTGTCCGTCCGTATGTCACACCCAATTTATTCTGAAACTATAAGCATCACACTATTGAAATTTAGTAGGGAGATGTATCCTGTTACCGCTTTACGATTCTCATACAAAAAATAAAAAGTTATGATATTTAAGGGGGGGCTCCCATACATGAAACTAAAACCGAAAAATTTTTTTTTAGTCAAACCTATGCGTGTGGGGTATCTATGGATAGGTCTTTAAAAATGACATAGAGATTCTTAAAACCGTTTTCTTTTAAAGTCTAACGTTTCTTAGCTAGACGCTTCCAAAGTGGAAAAATGGGCGTCCCCCCCATCTAACTTCTAAACTAAGCGAGTGTAAATTTTGAAAAAAATATGTAATGTAGATCATAACAAATACTTTCAACGAAAATTGGTTTGAACGGGATCGAACGAGAAGTTTTTGAGATATAGAACTTTTTCAACAACCGCAAACATAACTTTGTTCTTCATACAAACACTATGAAAAACAAAGTTATATTTGCTGTCAACAAAATATTGTGGTATTTTACTAAGTGGAAGTAAGTGGATTGCCTAATTCAATTAACGTTGGCACGGAACCCTCAGTGCGCGAGTCCGACTCGCACTTGGCCGGTTTTTACATTTGCGTTCTAATTCAATCCCTTGAACTTAAGTGGTTGTAAAGGACAGTGCACTGATACATTTATTTTATTAGTTAACGATGTTACAGTACAGTACGATTGTATAACGCGATTAGTAGCAGTTGGCATAATGAAATGCGTCTTTCTTGCTTTGCGCATAAAATAATCATGTTTAATATTCCAACAAGCATTCGATCTGATTCGAAAAACTTTAAAAAAAACAATATTGAAGTAGAACTTGTATTTAGTACAGATCCCATTAAATACTTGAATCTGATAAACATTTCTGTTATATCAAAATGTTTTGCAGCACAGGTTTAAAAATTAGTATGTAGTAAATGAACATTTCAGAAAATCTCAGCTCATATACCTTTTTATCTAATTACCCTTTTTGCCTCTACGTAGAATAATGAAGATAACGAATGAAAGATAGCATTGAGAAAATTACTAATAATGATGTGCGTGTGTACTCAATACCGGCGCCTCTAGTCACTTGAGATAATCTTGTTTTTATTTTGAGTAACACTAATTCATAAAAGCAGTAGCATAACGTATTGTGAGGGAATCTTTGCTTCTCTATGGTTCTCTATGGTTGCGGACATAAATATCTCAATTACACCGATGGTGTAACCCATGAAAAATCCATTTCCAGACGAGAAAAGAAACCAGTAAACTAGAAATCCTCTAAAGGGCTAAGCAATAATACTGATACATACCTGTAGGCAAGCAAATGTTAAAACTGTTAAACTATTCCTTCTCAGTAAAACAGCTGTATGTTCGTGATGCGAAGAAATCGCGTGCCTTACGTGACCTAAAAGATACCCTGCCGAAGCAGTACTTTCGTAACTCATTATTAACTTTTTTATGGTCGCGATCCTATTGTCTGTTATTACAAAAACTTGTCATGGTTCCAGTTGGAAATTTACTACTGTAGAATGAGCTGACCCTGAAAATTTAATGTCATTGTTGCCATCAATATACAAGACTGCAGACATACTTTCTTGTGAATCAAATTCAATCAACGCTTAAAAAAGTAAAAGGTAGACCGCGAAGCAACACAAATATCGAGGACCAAATTATGTACTATTATATTTTAATCAAATCTGAATGTTAATATTCTATCTAATCTACCTTATTTGTGAATAGTCCTTACCACGAAACTAGACACGAATGCCTAGCTTAATGATCTAGATCTGTTACCTATGTTTTTATTTCCTGCTTCTCGAAACATTTTTCTATATACTTAAGAATTCAATAAATAAGACTACTTTTCCGCCTTCTTTGACGACGCAACTTTAAAAACAAAAATGTCATGAGCTGTCAAAGAGTTTTCATATATGGTTTCGTAACCTTTTTTATTTTTCTCTGTGGCCAGTGCAGTGCTGCCTTTGATTTTGATATTTCTTCTCCAAGGTGCATGAACCCACGTTGTGTTTTCCAGGTGTGATGGGCGGGCAGTATTCACCAGGTCTTCTGACTGACTTGGTGCGCGAGATCAGGGACGCGGCGCGCGTGCGCGAAGACGCCATGTATGCGAGGGTGCGCGCTATGCTGCACGAACGGACTGATGTTAGTATACTTTATTTTTGATTGTTTAAGTGGGAAATATTTTACATTGCTCTGCGCACTTGCTCTATCACAGGTGTTTCCCAAACATTGTTTCTGCTATGGCGCGGTTATTTTGACGTTGCCCCTTCGTGACCCGCTAAATACCTTTAAACCCAATCTGGAACCATTAAGGGTAAATAATATTATCGCTATCGAATACTTAAACGCGTCAATCGATAGTAGATATTATTTTTAAGGCGGGAATGTTGCGTCCCGGTATTTTATTTTGATGGTCCTATACCGGTTCGCGACCCGGCAAATGGGAAACGATACTTAATCGCAAATTGGTACTTAAAGCTGGCTAGTTTTGACACTTTTGCGTGAGTGAGATGTCAAACTAACAAGAGTGCTGGTTATTGATAATCTGGCCTGTTATAAAGACTCCAGATAGCAAAGTTATAATAAAAATGTAGCTATATCAATTAAACCTTCGGCTTATGTTGCTATATATTCAAGTTGATACTATCCTTAGTATGACTTTAGATGAGACTATCCATCTATTATCCGCAAAAGTTTATACTTATCAACAAGAAGTAAACTAAAGTGATTTACTAGAGTAAAGATTCAACTTAATTTGATCTTGACCGTATAACAGAATTAAACCATAGCAATAAACTTGCATTTGTTAATTATTTCCAATGATCTCGGGTTTCTTGTCATTACACATTTAATTTCTGCGCATTTGGTCCGCAGGGGGAATACATACCACTAAACAGTCGCGATGACATTGCAATCTGGTGTAGCATTACGCGGTTATTCCATCTTCTCAAATCCTAGCATAGAGTAACTAAGTTATAGTATGGCAAGTATCCTAAATTGTATTTTACTTACCTGAATTTAAGAACTGAATCATCTCGGACGATTCAATTTAAATGACCGCAGAAATAACAGCTTTACTTAAAGTAAGCTTTATAGCGCTAGCAAGTTAAATGCATTAAATACTTCTATAAACGACCTCATTACCCAAAGTTTGTCCGGAAGAGATGGCTTATAGCTACAAGACGGCCTAAATTGTACATTTTCCTATGTGATGTGCAATAGATTTCTTATCTTTATCTCTAATAGCTGCGCATTGACAAGCACATTATACGTCAGTTCTCTTGTCGATAAGAAAACGATAGTGTTTGATAATCTCAGACTGCTAGCGATCTACATTTCACGGCATTTCTCCTCGGTTGACTCGCCGGAGTAACTATCTCAAGATCCGTTACTTATTGACGTATAAGGACTTGCCAAATTCGGCTATCTGGTTGCTAATGGTTTAAAGTTATCAATCGTCTTTACAACATCCAGATACGTTCTTGGTTGCTTACATATCAGATCTTTTGGATTTTTTTATATGAACTGTGGACTTTACAAACAGCGGTCCAATTGAATAGCTGTCTCTTAAAAGATAAGTTTTCAAGTTGGATCTACTGGCTTTCTAATAAGTGACAAATGGTATAGCCAGTAATGTCACTATTATTTTAGTAGATCCAGTTAAATTTTGGACCAGGAGGCTGATTCTTGCGGCAATTGAACTTTTTTTCGTGTGGTAATTCGATTACAAGGTTAACCCTTTTACCTAAGAAATCAAGTCAACTATCTACACGTAAAAAAACTATCGCACGAACAAATTCTAAATATATAGAAATCGTGACCCTGAGAAATCAAAATCTATTTTTTCTTCCTCGGAGAAAATTTGATCTGTGAACTTTTTTCGTATACCTAAGAATTGCACGAGAATTGCCCCCATATGACATAACAATGACTGATGAATCTAATTATTATTTAATGTAAGATGGTTATACACGGTTATCGTTTTTCATTAACTAATTAAGAAGCGTAATTATATCTTGTTGTGAAAATCGCGTGCAACAAAGAAAGCGTTCAAGTAATCCGGAACAATTGTCTAAAATGTAGCATAAAAACAACTACTTGAAAGCAATAGAAACACAAACTTGCTTTTGTGTCAATCAAGTTTGATACAACAATAATGTTGGGAAAACCGATAAGTAAATAATTAAATAATTATGAAGAATCCAATAGGCAGTCTTTATTGTTTCTTTTTATGTAAAATCGAAAGTCTACCTATCAATCTTTTATTACTGATAATAGTTATATTGTCATTTAATCTATTCAATACCAATGTCTGTGTTTGAACTATTGAAAGCTTTTCTAAACGAATGTTTAAAAAATATTAATCGAAATCAAGTCCACTAGACATAGCCCAGACGACAGACAGACCCAGTCTGGGTTTACACCCTCTAACTGTTGACGTCTCAGCCATATTTTTACCATGAATTCCAATAAAGTTCAATAGTTCCAGTGCAGACTTATAACATAAAATAAGAGGTTCCATCGGCACTACCTATACTGTTTAATATTATACTATAGTATAATATACTTCCTCCCAAACAGTCTACTTATAGTATTATGAAAGAGTTTAGGCCACTAGGAAATAGCAATCTAAAACTTTAATATCAAATCAAGTTTCTCATGATTTACATGAATTGTAAGTCCGGCCGGCTGTAACCTTTTTGTGTACTGGATTAATTAAATTAAAAATAACTTCCTTAATATTAGGTCGATTTTTTTGTCATAGTCTGCTCTGTTATTTGACTGACAGCACTAGCTAGTGTCCAGACTGGACATGGCATTTGAAAATATCTTGGCGAAGCTCCAACACCAGTCTCGTTCCGGGCACGCAGTTCAAATACCTTTTCACTTTCTTCCACTTTTGTTTTTGAGTAGGAACGTGACATTTTGCCATCGTTTTCTAAAACTTAGGCTAGTAAATGATTGAAATGACATTAGGTATTTCGATTCGTACATACAATAAGTTAATTCCAAGCATCATTTGGCAGCGACTGCCTTATTATTATGATACATTATTCATATTGAATCAGAATTAAACCAGTCCAGAAGTTGGCCTTTTTGCTTTTGATCTGATTAGAATAAAATGTTAGAACAACTACAGTCGTGGTCACGTAATTAGGGAAACAATCAAGGGCTTCTCTCAACACCAATATATATATTTCAAATCACAAAGCTTTGAAGTTTTAATTTTGATGCACAAGGTTTTATTAATTCTTTATTAAGAAATATACCTATGTTAGAAAATAAATTCCTACTTGCTACCGTTTTTTTTTCCAAGACAACACTGCTAATTTCTAATACTGTTTGATGGCTGCACAACTAATTAGGGACAAGGGATTTTTTTACATTAAAATAAATCGCGAAAATAAATGTTTGATTTCTTTTAATTAACCAATAAATATATAATATGTTCATTTACTTGTTTATAAAGATAAAACTTCAAAGCTTCGTGATTTAAAACATTTATCGGTGGTAAGAGCAGTCTTAAAATTGACTAATTTTTGTGTCCCTAATTAGATAACTACGACTGTATGTTCACAGAAACTATAGCTAAGATTTGGCCAAACAAACCCAAGGCAAAGTCAAAACGTATCAAATCAATGTCTTCTTTGATTTCGTATTTGGCATGACTCCCATTTCGTATGTTTTTACAGACTTCAAAAAAGAAGGTAATCGATAAAATGGGTATGTATGTGATATTTATGTTAGAATTTGTGAATGTTGATGGTGATCAATTGAGGCTTCCAAACACGTGTGCAAAATTTTATAAGTGTTGTATGTTTGTATATTTGGCCACGGATTTGAGAAGTCATAGCGAGATGATTCTTTTTTAATTTTATTAGGTAAATTTCAACTTAGGGTATAGTGTAAGTTTTATCAAAATCGGTCCAGTAGTTTTTTTAATATTCTCTTTTTGAGCATGATCTCAACCTTACGTTCATCAATAGTCTACGCACATCATGCACTGACTCCAAATGACTTTGTTTCTCCTAAACAGGGGGCAAATGTGTTATTTTGAGCTTTTTAGTCAGTTTTTTGTGCTAATAAATACCTGAGTTTTTATATAATGAAACATTGGTACGGTTACGTATAGGTAATTCTTTAGTTTTTTTAGGGTTCCGTAGCCGAATGGCAAAAAACGGAACTCTTATACTTTCGTCAAGTCTGTCTGTCTGTCTGTCTGTCTGTCTGTCTGTCCGTCTGTCCGTCCGTATGTCACAGCCCTATTATTCTGTCACTATAAGCATCATACTGTTGGAATTTGGTAGGAGTACGTATCCTGTTAACCGCTTTACGATTTTCATACAAGAAATAAAAAAATATGACATTTAAGGGATGTATGGGAGATACATGAAACTAAAACCAAAAAAAAATATTTTGTCAAACCTATACGTGTCTATGGATAGGTCTTTTAAAATGACATAGAGTTTTCTCAAACCATTTTCTTTTAAAGTCTAACGTTTCATAGTTAGACGCTTCCAAAGTGGTAAAATGCCCCCCCCCCCCCCCCACCTAACTTAGCGAGTGTTAATTTTGAAAAAATATATATACCTAATGTAGATCTTAAAAAATACTTTCAACGAAAATTGGTTCGGACGGAATCGAACGAGACGTTTTTGAGATATAGCACCTTTTCAACAACCGCAAACATAACTTTGTACTTCATACAAACACTATGAAAAACAAAGTTATATTTGCTGTCAACAAAATATTGTGGTATTTTACTAAGTGGAAGTAAGCGGATTCCCAAATTCAGTTAAAGTTGGCACGGAACCCTCAGTGCGCGAGTCCGACTCGCACTTCACCGGTTTTTTTAACTTCTTAAAAAATTCTGCACATAATTTTAGCGAAGGAGTATTTTGCCTCACTCAGTGGTTTACAATTAGAGCGAGCTGTAGATCCTGCTAACATAAGACTCGTATTTGCGTTAAAATTCATACATACATATGACATATCTAAAGTAGGTTTGATGTACCTATAATAGTAATCTAAACACCTTCGTGTGTTCAATGCTTAAGACATAATAATGTAGCGATGAAATCGCCAGTGAATATTTGTTATTATATCTCAGTGAGGTATGTAGCCTTGACCCAGAAAATTCAACTAAATATAGTATACATACACACATTCATCCTGATATATTTCAGTCAATAACAAGTAATCCTATTAGGTAATCGGTCATATAATATTTGATCGATATTAATGGATATCAACAAGGTCAGTCTGCTTACCTCAAAGTTATTTTGATACAGTATCGTTTGATTTTCCTGTTTTTCTCTACATCTATACTAATATCATAAAGCTAAACATTTTGTTTGTTTGAACGCGGTAATCTCAGGAACTACTGGACCGATTTAAAAAAAAATGTGACGGATAACTTCTTCTTCTTCCTAGCAACTGTCCCGTCTGGTGACGGGGTCTGCTTTCCGACTAGTCTTCCTCTACTTTGCCCTATCCTGGACGTCGCTTGCGGTTAAGTCACAGCTTTCCAGGTTTTTCCTAATGAGACTCAACCATCGCAGTTTAGGCCTTCCTCTTCGCCTTTGATCCGGCAGTTTTTGGTTGAGTGCTACATTGCCGATGTAATCAAGTTATGTAAGTTTGTGTTGGATAACTTATTTATTGAAAAAGGCTTTAGGTTGTAAAACATCATGTGCGGTGGGAGGGGATGGAACAAACTCAAAAAGCGCGGACAAAGTCGCGGGGGACCGCTAGTTTTTTAAATAATAATAATAATAATAAAGCCCTTTATGTTCCGTGATTTTTCACTGTTGATTGCTACTTTAGTTTTAAATAATGTCCCGTATCACGGTGTGCCTTTCGGCAAAGGCCTCCTCCAACTCTTTCCACTGCTGTCTGTCTGCTGCCACTCTTGTCCAGAGAGGCCCCAAAGTCGTTTTAAGGTCATCCTCCCATCTTACTGGTTTACGACCTCTAGTCCTAACGCCATCTCTTGGGTACCACAATGACACTTTTTTGCTCCATTTTTCCTTTTTGCAGCGAAGCATATGTCCGGTCCATCTCCACTTGAGCCGATCGATACGTGACAGTATGTCCGTTAATTTTGTTTTGTGCCTTATGTCTATACTTCTGACTTTGTCTAATAGCTTCAGTCCTAGCATACTCCTTTCCATGCTTTTTTGGCATCTTTCGAGCTTCTCCCTATGGTGTTTTGTAAGGGCCCAGGTTTCACACCCATATGTGATGCAGGGCAGGATACAAGTGTCAAAAGTCTTCTTCTTAATCTTCATGTTCAGTTCCTTGCTTTTCATGATTTCTTTTAATGCCCAATACCGTTTCCATCCGTTCGCAATTCTTTTGTTTATTTCCTTGGACATTTGTTCTTTTGGTGATATTACTTGACCCAGATATACATACTCCTGCACATATTCGATTTTTTCTCCATTGTTGGTTATGTCTGTAGGTATTGAGTTTGTCATCATTTTGGTTTTACTGAGGTTAATTTCTAGACCTATTTCTCTGCTTCTGTCTACTAATGTTTGTATCATTGATTCAAGTATTGCTGGGTCCTCTTCCAAAATAACCAGATCATCAGCAAATCTTAGATGACTTAATTTAGTTCCGTTTATGTTTAGCCCTAGATTTTCCCAGTCTAGTTTTCTGAACATTTGTTCAAGCACCGCTGTAAATAGCTTTGGTGAGAGTGGGTCGCCTTGCCTGACGCCTCTTTCGATTGGAAAAACTTTTCCTACGGATTCCAACTTGATACTGGCCTTGCTTTCTCTGTAAATATTTTTGATGATATTTACATATGTGTTTTGGATCCCCTGGCTTTTTAGGCTTTGCCATACATATTCGTGTTGTAAGCTGTCAAACGCCTTGGAATAATCTATGAAGGCCAGGTAAATGGGTTTATTGTATTCATTATATTTTTGTATGAGCTGTTTAATTGTATGTATATGATCGATTGTACTGAAGTCTTTCCTAAAGCCTGCCTGTTCCACTGGTTGATTTTCGTCGAGCTTGAGTGATATTCTGTCAAGAATTATTTTAGCAAAGACTTTGTATACATTTGAGATAAGAGATATAGGTCTGTAATTCCCTATGTCATCTTTAGGACCTTTTTTATGTAGAAGTATTATATGTGACTCTGCCCATTGACTTGGAATAATTCCTGTGTACAGTGTCTCATTAAAGATGCGTGTTAAAATAGGGCTTAGTTCTTTTATTGTCCCTCTCATTAATTCATTCATGATTTTATCTGGGCCAGGAGCTTTTTCTATCTTTTGACTTTTTACAGCTTTTTCTACTTCCGATGGTAATATTTCTGGAATATCTTCATGGTCCTTGCAGATTCCTATAACATGCTCTTCACTGAACAGGTGTATTTCCGGCTGGCTATGCTTTTGGTAAAGTGTGCGGTAGTAATTTGTGGCTATATTTTGGATTTCACTACGTGACGTAGTTGGCAATTTGTTGTTACTCAATTTTGGTATCCATTCTTTTCCCTTTTCTCGAAGTTCATTGAGTGCCTTTCTCGTACCTCCTGTTTTGTTAATGTGTTCTAGTGTTTTCATTCTTCTGTTTTTCCTGTCTTTTCTCATATTTTCCCGAATTTGTTTGCTTAGGTCTGAGATTTCTTTTTGGTTGTCTTTCTTGTTGTTTTTAGTTATTAAGTCTTTTCTGTCTTTCATTAGTTTTACAGTTTTTTCACTTAGATAGGATTCCTTTCTTTTGTTTGTTTGTGGTTCAGCCTGTTCTCTAAGCTTGTCTTCCACTCTTTTGTATTTCTCGCTTAGGTCCATATCTGAGGATACAACTTCCCTCAGGTCTTTTGTGGTATGTGTAGAGTGCTTATTTATACCTGTCTTTTGCAGGTAGTGAATTTGGACTGCTTTTGGTCTAGGCTTTTTTGGGTCATTTTCATTTAGACAGCTGCGTACCATGCGGTGATTGGTATTGAAATTTAAGTTTTGTACTATTCCTGTATCGCTAAATGACCTCACTTTGTTGGTTAATATATAGTCGATTTCGTTTCTAATATTTCCATCTGGAGACATCCAGGTCCATTTGTTTTTGGGCTTTTTGCGGTACATAGAGTTTAGAAGTGTTAAGTTTTGCTCAAGTAGAAATTCAACCAGTCTTTCTCCGTTTTTGCTACGTTTTCCTCTTCCGTATTTGCCTATTATGTGTTCTTCCTCTGCGAGTCGTGCACCTACTTGAGCATTGAAGTCTCCCATGATCACTAGGTTGTTCTTCGAGTATTTTTCTGTAACTTCTCTCAATTTTTCGTAAAAGTTTAATATATCTGTTTTTGCCGCTTTTTCTGTTGGTGAGTAGACTTGGATGACAGTCCAATTTTTCGAGTATTTAGGTAATTTTAAGTGCATCAAGGCTATTCTGTCCGATAATCCTTCAAAACCAATGATTCGGTGTTTTAATTTTAGCTTTACTAAGAATCCTACTCCATAATGTCCAGCGACTTCGCCTTTGTGGTACATGATAAAATTGCTTCTCTCTTCTATTTGTTCTCCTAGTCTTCGCATCTCGCTTATGCCCAAAATGTCCCACTTGATATTTTCTAAAGCTAGCTCTAGTTCTTCTAGACTTTCTGGTGTTCTTAAGGTTCGTGCGTTCAAAGTACATAGATATAAGTTGCTTTGTTTGTTTAACTTTCTTGCTTTTGTGGATTTAGTTGGAGGGTGGTGGTCTGTTTCCCCCACGGTGACCAGCCGGATTGGGGGTTGTTGTTTCCGATTGGTGTGTTTTAATTGCTATTTCTTATGTTCTGCATTAGGTATGGAGTCTGACCTTTTTCTCATGTAAGAAAAGGCATTTGTTTTATTCAGCTTATGGGGGCTGTTTACATTAGACGTTTCTTCTGAAAATGGCACTGGAGCCTCAGACCGTTTCCTTTTCTCTGTTTTGTTTGTACTGTTGTCTTTCACTATTAGCTTGTCATACTTTATGTAAGCATATTGGCCTTTCTTTCTTGCTTCTTGTAGCTGTGTGTGCAGTTCTTTACGTTTTTCTTGGACATCTTTTGGAAAATCCTCTGTAATGTATATTTTGTTTGGTAGGTTCTTTTTGTTTTTTAAGATTTCGAGTCTTCTCCAGGATGTATTAAGTGTAAAGCGTATTGGCCTTTTGTTCTTTTCGTTACGCTTGCCGATTCGAAATGCCTCAGTTATTTCCAGTTCACCTACGGTTATGTTCATGCTGTGCAGTACTCTAGTGATTAGAGTAATTAGTTCTCTCGTGTTTTTCTCGGTTTCATTCACTCCGTGTATTATCAAATTGTTTCTGATCGCCTTCTTCTCCAACAAATCAACTTTGTTGTTAAGAGTTTCCACTGTATTTCTAAGTTCTTGGTTTTCCTGCTTTAATATTAAAAACTTCTCTTCGAATGAATCTTTCAGTCTGTTAGTTATCTCTTCCGTTTGTTTGTTCATTTCTTCTTTTATTTTTTCGAACCATAGTTGCATTTGTTGTTCCATATCGATAATGCGTGGAAGGGAACAATTGTCACGTATTGAATGAATGGTTGAGTTTCTGAACGTAAAATGACAGCTGTCAATCAACGTCACTGGAGATGATTTTGCTCTTTGGAAATTGTTCGTTAAATTATAACCTCAAAATGTACACGTATTTTGCAACGGTAGAAATGCACTTTATGTTTGTGTTTGCTGAAAGTTTATTATCTCACGGCACTTATCACTGTCTAGATAATTAATTTTCCATGTCTAAGGTTTGATTTTAGCGTGTAAACTATTATTACGAAATAATTTTCGAGAGCACAACAACTTCGCGTATTTGACTGTCAGACGCCGGAACCGGAAAAAAAACTAAAAAAGTTTTTTAAATAAGATTACTTAAATACCTAATTAACGTAGTGTATCTCTCGATCATCGAGATGAATTCTGTTAAACACGTGCTTACAACTTTCTCTTGCATAAATGATGAAAACTGTTCGATCGCTCCCGTTCGATACAAATGATCAACATGGCTGCACATATAGTACTAACTAACGGTTTTCTGAGATCAAATCGATTGTTGTGTTAACTAAACCCTATAAATATGCGAGCGCAATCGATAAATCGACATGTGTAGTCAATTCCGACTCGATTAATTGAACACGAACAGATGCAGATTTAATAGAAAGAATCTAGTCTGTTCAGTTGAAGACGTGATATTAACTGTAACTTCTACCTAATTCATTGTTTCTAGTGTTTTCATGATATAAATTAGATTGCTCTCATAAAATTCGATTAAAAATCCAATAAGATACTCTTTGGCCTTATAAGAGCAGGATTAAAGAGAGCGTTGATATTCCAAAAGAATGTTTATCAAAAACCAACAGTGTGATGCTTATAGTTACAGAATAAAGTGGCTGTGACATATGTACGGACAGACCGACAGATAGACAGACTTGACTAAACTATAAGGGTTCCGTTTTTCGCCATTCGACTACGGAACCCTAAAAATGATGTGCTTGACATTTGGCTCTCTTTCCATCTACTTTACAATTAAAGAATCTTGTCTCTCTCAGGAAAGAAGTTTCAATAAATCAGTAATGCCAGCTGCCCAATTTTTCATTTTCTTGAACTTTTAGATTAGCATTACAACTATTCATATCCACAATTCACATTTAAAAGATGTCGATGAAGGATGATTAGCATTTCAACGTTTGTAGTTTGTTTTTTTTATATGTAGCTATCATGCGACTAGCGCACGTATCGTATCCATCCACAAGGGATAGTCCGATAATTCCGACAATGTCAGGTTCAGAGGGGCAGAATGACAAATTAAGTTTGTACTGTTAAAAAAAGGGGAAAAAATACAATTTTGAAATAAACACCTAGTAGTTCTGTGAGAAGGTATAAATATAGCCATTGTTAGTAAAGTGACATAGCACAAAGATGAGTTAAAAAGGTATTAAAATGAAGCGAACAGAGGAAAGAGTCAATAATTTTGTAGTATGTATTCTAATTCCGATGCAGCGAACGTCATAATTAGATAATACTTGACGTATGGTTAACTAATTAACCTTGCTCTCAGAGATTAAACAAGAGATAAGCAGTATATTACTCTAGTTTGAATAAAAAAATTGGCGTGGTTAATGTTACGTGCACACGCTTATTCACTTTTTCAGACATAATTTTGTCGTATCATGCTTGTCATCTTTAGATATTATTTATTCGGTTGATCTATTATTAGCTGTCAAAGGATGATCTGGGCATAGATAGGTATTTTTTTTATAATAGTTTCTCTTCTATACAGGGTTTAACAAAATTAACTGCATTCTTTCTCGATGGTGATTCTGTTGCAATAACTTTTTGTATGGGACCAACATCAAATACCCAAAAATAAAATGACTCCTCCATACAAACTAGCATCAGCTGATCGGCACTAAAGTATAGAAAAATGTTTTTTTTTTGCGATTACGATGTTGGTCCCATACAAAAAGTCGTTTTATTTGAGCAATAGTAGCCTCAAGAAGGAATGCAGTTAATTTTGATAGACCTACATATTATTTAGTTGAAGTCAATTAAATGTAGCTTTATCATGTTACAAATAAGGGATAAGAAAACTTATTATCTGTAATTACCTGAAGCAATGTAATTAACAAAAAACACGTTTTACTCCTAATACCTAGACTGCATTCTTATGATATTAACCAAACCTCTCCATTCTAGTCTAATGACGGATTTGATAAATATGTAAATAATTATGATATAACTGTAACTTACTTGACCTGTGAGAATCCACAAAACCCATGTTATCTTTGAAAAAACATTAATTATGTTCAGCAAAATTAGTCAAACGCAAAACTGGAACGTGTATTAATAAATTATCTCAGAAAACACCCATTGTTTAAAGTTTACACTGATGTTTAAAACTAATAGTTGTGTTTTGTGGGCTGTCTGTGTCAGTCATGTATTTCTTGCAGTCTGTGGGTGGCGTATACGCGAAAGCAGTTCGACGCCCTTCGTGTACAGTACAATAATGCGCTTAGGATGTTGTTGGGGCTGCCCCGGCACTGCAGTGCGTCAGGGATGTTTGCGGAGTATGGTGTGGCCTGCTTTTACACGACCCTACGTAAGCGGTGCACATCACTGGCACGCAGGGTCCGGGTCAGCCCCAACATCATTCTGAAGATGCTCTCCCAGAGATTTGACTGTCTGTATATCAACCATTGTTATATGGTTCATATATGGACTAATACCCAAATGCAAGCTGGTGGTCGTCCAATTTAATTTAATTTAATTTTTTTTATTTAATTTCATTTGTTTGCAATTTAATTTAATTCAATTTTAAATGTATGTATGACTTAATTATGTCGAAATAAATAAATGAATATGAATATATTAGAAATTGTATCCAGGGTAATTTTTGAGATTTTTTAGTCTAATCCTTATTCGCACACAACATTGCCGGCGCAATTGCCGATCAGTAACGTATCCACCAGTATCAGGGAAAAATGTTATTGTAGCATACATCTTGTACGACGCTATCCGCACTTGTCAGTGTCAGTTATCACTAAACGTTACTATGCCGGCACTGTTGTCTGCTTAGATGCCCAATTAGGAGTTTATGTGAGACTGATTATTTGTTTCAACACATATTTAAAAAAAATAAAAATACTGAACAGTAGCTGGGATAGTAGATTAAAAAAAGTGTGCATCATTTTATACTTTTATTCAAGTTTCTGATTGGAATAATGTCAAAAATGATAGATATGTTCTAACTTAAATTATTCTTTTCTTTTTCAGAACAATCACTCGTCTTCTGAAACGAAATTTGCGGAAAAAGCACTAGAAGAAATCAAGGCAAGTCTGAGAAATTAAAAAACCGAGTATAGCGCCATCTATGTTATTTAACGTGTTTGATGTGCTATTGTGATTGCTCACGCCTGCTAGTATTCTCGCTCAATCACACGAGCAGACGTTAATGCAAGATTTGTTACATAGATGGCGCTTTAGGATGTTTTGAATAACTACCTTGAAATACATATAAGGTTTTGAATGCAAGTGCAGTACGTTTACGCGAAAACTATACTATCTATAAAAATAATAACACTTTATGGATTAATTTCGCGCACACTTTTTTTTAAAACTATACGCCTGACGTTTCGAATGCTTTACACTACAGCATCCATGGTCACAAGCAAGACTGTGTTGTTATTACATAGTGATGAAAAATATCATGAAAACTACCATTACTCATTAGTCATTAATATAAATTGACGTTAATATTAATGTTCATTTACGTATTTATTAATATTCATTGACTTTAATGATGGCAGTTTTATTCTTCACAGCTACGAGTATGTAGGTAATGACAAATAACACCTCAGTCTAGAATTTGACCACAGATGCCGTAAAGCATTCGAAACGTCAGGCGTATAGTTTTATTAAATGTGCGCCAAATAAATGCGAAAAGTGATTTTTTTTATTTGTTTTTTCATATAATATTACTGTCAAAAGTAAATCCGAATGATAAAGTAAAAAAATAAATTTAAATTAAAAAAAAGTAAAAACCGACTTCAAAACCAAAATGCACTAAAAGTCTTAAGTGCAAGTTGCACCTTAAGACTGTTCTTTAAGAAGCCACAAATAACCTATCATAAGTTCTGTCATTATAATTACTAAGAGTTAAGGAGTTACACCATCAGCTCAGCCCCACTAGATGTTGACTATCAGACGTAACAACACGTCAACATTAAGATTCTAGTAAATAAAAACACTATACGTGCCTTTACAATTTGAGGGTTTCCTTCGCTTACACCAAGATCCCATCATCAGATTCAGAATCGGCAACAATGGGACCAACTAGAAGGTATACACTCTAAGCAGACGAATTTTTTTTCGAATCAGTCGACAAATGACTGAGATATTAGGTAACATAGATACAAAAAAAAACATACAGTCGAATTAATAACCTCGTTCTTTTTTTAGTCGGTAAATAAATAAGCTACTGATAATCAATTCTAGCTAGAGGCCAAGCTAAGGGTAGAGTTGTTAGTCCAATGTGTCTTACCAAAAATTATGCAGTAACATTCCGGTAGACTTCGGAATCTTTTTATAATGTGCGGTAGTTTTTATAGATTTCATTTACTTATGTGAGAAATAAATGTTCTTGAATCTGAATTTGAAACCAATCATGGTCATTTATACTAAAATAGTGACTATTTTTGTTAGTTCAATAACTTTCGTTTTTAATTAAAAAATAATGTATACAAATTGTCACAGAAAAATTAACTTTAAAAAAAAGTTAAAACCGACTTCAAAACCAAAATGCACTAAAAAGTCTTAAATAAACTCTTAACCATTGCAAGGAAAGGAATCCATTTTATGCAAACAATTTCTTTTTGGAGTGGGTGCTGTAATAGTTGATGCTTGATGGTCAAAGTGATGGCACCGACTCCAAAAATAAATTGTTTGCATAAAATGGATTCCTTTCCTTGCAATGGTTAAGAGTTTATTTAAGACTTTTTAGTGCATTTTGGTTTTGAAGTCGGTTTTTACTTTTTTTTAAAAGTAAATTTTATTTCTTCATTTTTAGAGATTACAAGAGAGGGGGGGGGGGAGGAGTAGCACCTTATGACTCTGTTCTTTAAGAAGCTACAAACTACCTATCATAAGCTCTGTCATTATAAATACTGAACTCCTAAGCGTTAAGGAGTTCTACTATCAGCTCAGACCCACAAGATATTGACGACCCGTCTGGTGTAGTGGTCGAGAAATCGCCTACTACGCAGCGGGTGCGGGTTCGATCCCCGCACATTACAAACATTTGTGTGCATGAACATGTCTGTTTGTATTGGTCTGGGTGTTTTCTATGTATATCATGTATGTATTTACAAAAAAAAAAGTATTCAAGTATTATATCCGTTGTCTGGCACCCATAACACAAGCTTTGAGTAGCTTACTTTGGGGCTAGATGGCGATGTGTGGGAATGTCCAAAGGATATTTATTTATTTATTTATTTATCAGACGTAACAGCACGTCAACATTAAGATTCTAGTAAAAAAACACTATACGTGCCTTAAAAGTTTGATGGTTTCCCTCGATTACACCAAGATCTCATCATCAGATCCCAAATTGGCAACAATGGGACCAACGAGAAGGTAGACCCTCTAGGTAGGCGAAAAATTTTTTCGAATCGGTCGACAAACGACAGATATGAGGTAACAAACATACAAAAATAAAAATAAAAAAAAACATACAGTCGACTTGATAACCTCCTCCTTTTTGAAGTCGGTTAAAAAGTACAATTTATACAGAAAAGAAAAGAAGACTTTTTCTTCTCTTTTGATCTTTTTTCAACTTTAAAACGATTGCGAGACTTGGTATGTCACATTTGGTACTTCATCTTGCAAATTCCTTACTAAAAGTAATCTACGAAAGCTACGTAGTATGCGTATTCCGTGCGCATTGGTAGGCTTCGGTAGACATACAACACCAGCTAAGGGTAACTTTTAATTGTATGGATGACCTTTTTAAGTTTATTTTTCGAGAAATCAAGATCAAGTTTGCCATCACCAGGCGTATTCATGACGAGTATGACATAAACTTCTTACGTCACAAAATATTCAAAGCAAACATTTCAAACCTCCCCAACCACCCCAGTCTACATAAACACACCGTACCATACCCTCAAACGCACAACTCAAATGATAACACCTCGGTTGTTTTTTGCATTCGCGGCGATTCGGCGCTCGGTGCTATTAAACGTATATTTGCCGAGGTGGGTGGTCTGTGGACTGTTGAGTGCACTTCACGCCTTCCCGACGCACCTTTATCGCGGCGAAGCAGACGTGCGCCACAGAGATGCGATTTGCGATTTTAAATGTTCGTAAACGGGTCATCTGTGAAATTTGTGAGTGTCTTTGTAAGGGTTCATATCTGGAACTATTGAAACAATTTTGGTTATATATTCACCACATTATATTTACTTATAATTATTACTAAAAAGTTAACACATATTTGCTTAACCAATTGTATCTTAAATCCTATCACATGTTTTTCTAGATACTATGTTGTTCTTGAGATTACTTTGTTGAGCATCTATATAAAATTAGAAAATACATATATTCATACCAAATAATGATACTTTAATAACACAGAAGAATATTAAGCAAATGCATAACTGTGAGTGTATATATTGAGTGACCAAAGACAAACCTTTCTCTAGATAACTACCACAATGACTGGATTGACTGAGTATTTACTGTGATACAGAATGTGTACCACTCATAGCTACAATTTTATGCAGGCCCTTACGTACTGTAATGCTGTTGTCATAAACCCTGTTCATAATAGAATCCACCATTTTTGTATATCTGGCTTAAAACTAACCCTCTAACATTTTTTTTAATTTCCAAAATATATGTTCGAAACTTTGAGTCAGTGAGACATCATACAATTTATTTAAAATATTTTTAGAATGATTTCTTTAAATTTCGTCGCATCTCTGTGGCGAATCATATTTCTCTTAGCCCAGCGGTTATTTCACGTGATGAATTGCGCGCTGACGAGAAACGCTCCAAGCCACGTGTTGAAATGGATTGCGCATGATCATCTTTAGTATTTCGTTATGTGTCCAATGCAATAGAGTACAGAGTAAGGCTACTACTTCATCCTCTACCTTCCTAAGAACCTTTGCTCTTTTCTATTCCATCAGTGCGTTATCTGACAGTTTAGCCATAGAAGCCTCTTCTGAAATTATTCAGAACTTTCCGTCATCAAAGCCGGTGTCACCTCTGGAATTCCCTCTTATATTATCATGGTATAGTTCTAGCTAAAACGATTTAATCGGTTTTTTTGTGTGCCAAGCAAGATCGTCACCTCTGGAAATCCCCTTTTATATTTTCATAGTACGGTTCTAGCCAAAACGATTTGATTGGTTCTTTTGTGTACTAAAATTGGACTGATTGAAGCTATACATAACACACGCCAGTTCTTCAAGACAGCATTCCCGAGACCACACAAATGAAAAAAATCAAGGAAAATCTCTTTTTTTCACATACTACGAGTACCGATGATCAAAGTATGGCAAAATAATACGATTTTTACTACATCATATCATAGCGTTTTCTACCATGAATTTACACCATGCATGAAAGCATCCATCAATGCGTGGTTCGCGCTGCGGATTATAAAATCACCGTGAATCGGAATAAACGAATGGCATCGATTTAAACTAGACGCGGCTGATCGCTCGCATTTGATTCGACTGTCTGTCACACCGGTGCGTACCTACCGTTTGATTTAGCACACCTACACCGAGCGAGTAGAGCAAGACCTTCGCGGAGCGTGTTCTTTTTGAGGACCCAGGGTCTTATTGGTGGCCAATGCCAAGTAAAACATGAACGATGAATATACGGTGTCGCCATCTCTCTCTTGAGGTCCCGAGACCGTAGTGCGAGTCGGAGCGAGACTTACTCGATCGAACGCATCGAGCGCGTAAACATGATTTTATATGGGGTTGTTTTAGTGTAAACGTTAGCCACTAGACGGCGCTGCTTCAATGCCATATAAATTCACGTTAACGTGCTCGATGCGTTTGATCGAATAAGTCTCGCTCCGACTCGCACTACGGCCACCGGATATTACAGACTTGCCCATGTGACAACACTTCCATGTAATCTTTCCAACCATAGAAAAAATGAATAAGGTTAGAATGGTTTTGATCGTTCGTTTGTATGGGAACCTCTGTCGCCGGTGGGAGTTACCGCGCTGTTGCTGCAGTGATAAAAGTACCAATCAATGAATTAACGCACCAATATCACAAACCAATCACAATTTCCGCTAGGAACTCTGTGATTGGTGTAATTAGTACTTGAAACCAACTACCAATCACAGAGCTTCTAGCGGTGAAACCTCCAATCATCATTCAGTTACGTTCGTTCTTTTATGTCAAAATACTAGTGATGAGGTAAAGGTCGATTATTATAAATTCAATTACCGATGTTGTTTCTCTTTGTGAATAAACATGTAGGATTTAAGTTTGAAATAATTTGAATAATTTATCAGCTCATTTGATCGCAACAAAGGGTACTATTATTGCCTTTCGGTTAAAACAATAGAAGAAAAAATGAGTTGCTAAACGTTACTTGAAATAGAGTAACTCACACCTTTGAACATTAGTTTCTAAAAATAGATCTATTAGTAGAATTGAATCATTCTTTGTATTAAGAATAAGTAATATTACTTATATACGACAAATAGATTCCAATTTAAGGAAAAAAGTTTAAAGGTATAAAAGCATAAAGGCCATGGTCTACATTATTCAGGTATTATATCTTACCATGCTATTTATTCATTTGTATTCTTAGCTAATACCATAAAGCCGAAGAGCTTGTAAGTGTTTAATCGCGCTAATCTCAGGAACTACTGGACCAATAAAAAAAAAAAGTTTTTGTGTTGGATGTCTAATTTATCGAGAAAGACTTTAGGCTTGAACTTTACGCAGGGACGGAAGGGGAGAGAACAAACTCAAATTAAAAATAGTTAAGATTACAATTAAAATAATACAATATACCTATAGACGTATGGTTGACCGGTATAGAATAGTTTTGGCATTAAGTCCGCCACATGTACAATTTTATGTTTCGTGAATGTGCAAGTTTTTCATAAATAAATATGACCCAAGTTAGTATGGTGGTTAAGTTAAAGAAATGTACAGCTGCATTATACAACAGTTAACCTTACAGTGCTTTTGTTCGCATTTAAATCACATCACCCAAGGGGTATTGCAGAGGTTTGTTAAATTACAAAATTATACACAAACTTACAATAAGTGTATAGCTGACTACAAATAACTCTTACCAAAATATTTGTATGCAGGGTTATTGATAATATGACCGGATCCTTTTAAGAGTTGATGGGGGAGCTCATTTGGGACAATCTTTTTTTTTTTTTTTTTTTTATTGGGTCTATCAACTACAGATACAATAATGTTTTCTTAAATTAAAATATCATCTAAATCACAAGTAAAATTGCTCTATAGATTTACAGATAAACACAGCTTGCTTAAAAATAATACACACAGTTAAAACATAAATGACATAGAAAGAAGTTTAGTTTCAAATTTTCAATTAGTTTTAATTATCTTAAGTTTTTCCTGTGAAAACTTAAATATTTCTTTGGGAATAAATTCTTTTCCTATATGCGTACAGAGAGTCAAAGTTTACATCGAGAACTTCGGAATATTTGTTGTATAGTTTAGCTATACGTGGGATCGGCGAGCTACTACCGAGTCTTGTCCTTCGGAGTGGCACCAAGAAAATATTTTGAATTTTGCTCCGTGGGTACCTGTAAGGGATTTTATATTCGAATTTGTGTAAAAGTTGCGGACAGTCTATTTGATTCCTTAATATCTTAAAAAGGAAAATCAAGTCCAGGGCGTCTCTTCTTTTATCAAGGTTGACCATTTTAAACCTTTCCAGCCTACCCTCATAAGACGAGATTCTTTTGGCTTCTCCTTCTGCAAAAGCTAAGTGCCACAGAAACCTTTTCTGGATTCTTTCTATTCTCAAAATGTGGTTTGCATAATGAGGTCGCCAAATAACTGAGCCATACTCTAATATGCTTCGTACGAGGGAGTTATACAGTAATATTTTGGTTTTGTGGCTCCGAAAGGATTTAATATTGCGCAGTACAAATCCTAGCGTTTTTGAGGCCTTATTAATGATTTTGTCAATGTGCGGGACAAATGTAAGTTTCTTATCCAAGAGGATACCCAGATCTCTAATTGTATCTACCTCTTTTAAAGGAGAATTGTTAATCACATAAGGATGAGTTATTATGCCAGTAATCTTTCGGGTGAAGTTTATGTGGAAACATTTATCTGTATTGAGTCGCATACCGTTACGTCTGCACCATTCAGCAAGACTATTAAGGTCTGTTTGCAGCATATCCGGGTCTGAGTCCCTTTCCACAATCTTAAGAATCTTCATGTCATCCGCGTAAAGGAAGGGCTTTGAGTGTCTGATGTGCTATGGAATGTCATTGACAAAGATGTTGAAGAGGACCGGACCAAGATGGGAGCCTTGTGGGACACCAGACCTAATATTGTACCTAGAGGACTCAAAGCCATTCACTACCACAAAAAAAGACCGAATTTTTAGATATGACTCAACCCATTCAAGCAGCGTTCCCGAAAGACCGAATGCTAATAGCTTTAAAATGAGAATTCTGTGTGGAACTGTGTCAAAAGCCTTGCGAAAGTCAGTGTATATGACATGGACATGCTTTCCCATGTCCAACGCCTCCACTACATCCTCAACAAAGGAAACCAGATTTGTACACGTGGACCGAGCCTCGACAAAGCCATGCTGGTGCTCCGATATTTTTTGTTTAAGGTATCTTTGTATAGCTGCGCAAACCATCGACTCTAGAACCTTACCAAAAGTACTGAGGATCGAAATAGGTCTATAGTTTTTAACATTAGTGCTGTCGCCGTCTTTAAATATAGGTACTACCTTGGCCACCTTCCATTGTTCCGGAAAGGTTCCAGTACTAAGTGAGGTATTAAAAATATAGAGAAGCGGATATACTAAGTACTTTGCACATTGTTTTATAAAAAATGGTGGTATGCCATCTGGGCCCGCACCCTTGCAGGTATCCAAATTATATAATTTATCATATAATTCGTCGTAACTAAACTGTATTATGGAAAAAGCGTCAGAGGCTGCAATACGCGGAGAAATTGGTGCCTCACGTGAGGTCAGGTCTTCAGGCTGATCAATCTTGATCCCAGAATATACTTTAAAAAGAAAATTTCCTTAAAAATGGTTGACTTTTTAAGGAAATTTTCTTTTTAAGTTTTTGTAGAAAAACGAGATTTCGAAATTATGATAAAATTAATACCGAATGCTTTTAGATGCTGCAAGAAAATATCAACCGATACTAGCTTACTAGCTTAACGTGCTTCATGAAGCACGGAGATGCTTGTTGTTTAGGTCACTTAAATATGGTCGGTATGGTCACTCATTAAAACACGATCGCGCCGTAAGTTGTTTAACTTCGGTATCACTCGTACCCTATTTTACAAATAAATAGACCAAACGATAAATTAAAATCGAAGATAATAACAGCGAAAGTAGAAAAGTTGAGGATTAAGCAGTGCGTTTTTGCTGAGTTATATTTTTATTGCAGGAATACGTTATTTTGGTAGCACGAATTAGAATATAATACATGTTTTTTTTTTGAAATAGCTCTAGTAGTTCCTGAGATAAGCGCGTTCCAACATATGGACTCTTCAACTTTATTGTATTTATTTTATCATTGTTATGTTTCAAATAATTAATAAACAAAACTTATTTTTATCTTTAAATACATCAGTAGGGAATAATTTCCATTTATCGATAATTTTACTGTGCTGTGAGCTACATCCCTAGTGATGCGTATACAAGCGAACAAAGCAAATTGGACGCGATACATTGCGTGCTAAGATAGCAGATTTGTTAAAAATATGCGTGGACAGTCATCAATGAATATATTTTTTTGAACTTAGTGCAAGAAAACCGCTATCATTTGAAATATCATAATTAAAAGTGTTTTTTGCAAATAATGTCGAAATAACTACGTATTATTACTCATTGGTGTAAAAATACACTTCCTCTCTCATTTTTTATGACCTGGCTTCACGCTCTTCAAGTAATTATAGCAAAAGACGGCGTTTTTGACAAAAAATAATGCAACGCTCTTGTCACGCGACTGAAGTAGCTACGGCTCAATGCAGGCATATGCCTACAATTAAGCTCGCTGCCGCACTGACCGGGGCCATTCTAACCTTATTCATTTTTTCTATGTTTCCAACACCTTTTAACAAAATGTCCAAGATTTTCCTTTAAACGCTCTGACCATATAAATACTTGCAACATCCATAGAATCAACGACCCGTATAAACTTACAGATATACTCTCCAAGGACACCAGATTTAACATTTTTTTAATATTCATAGTTTCCGAATTGAGAAATTTTAATAAATATACTACTAAATACATGTTGGCCTTACAGTGTAATCTAATAAATGAATAAATGAATACCTTTGGACATTTCCACATTTCCAATAGCAGTGTAAGTTCAACAAACTTATAATTATACTAAAACAAAGTATTCGACCGCCGGGCTGATCTATACTTATATCACGGACGAGTAAAATACATATGTAGAAATCTTCTATCATTAATTCTAAAAATCATTTCCTATTGTCTTAGTCTTGTTTTGGGATACCAACCGACCTTTGTTTCTGAATAAAATAACAAAGTGTTTTAGCTATTTACTTCTGGCGTATGTGAGGTACTGTCCATGAATTATTTATTTGTGTTGTCTAATATTATTTTTTTACCCTTTCATTGAGTCAAATAGGCTAGGATATTTCTAATGATTCGTTACTGACAGAGGATTTTAAGTATAGGTAAATTTAATGTATCAATTATGAATGTTTCTTGGCTATTGTAAATCTGACTATAATGAAGTTTCAGCTTAAGTATGAGTTAACATAGTAGGTTAAGGTTAGTAAGCTGCAACTCTGAAAATATTACCATTATATTATAATTATTTAATTTATTTATTAATTATTTTCTTGTCACTAAACCACGTTGCTCTTGCATTCAAGCTTATGTAAGTTCCTTTTGTCTAATTTATTGGTCAAGATATTTTGTCTGTAATTGTATCAAGTGCAACCCTATGCTCATTTATGAATAAACTATATTTGTATACACAAATCGATTTTCACAAATCGAGTTTGAACAATTTTATTGTCTCACCAAAATAGTTACGGGTCATTGTGACAAAGAGCGTGCGCGTAACTTTGTATTTTGTAGTCTTTAGTGTCTCCCCACGAAACGTTGAAATATGAACGGGTGCGTACCAAGGGGTGCTGTGTAAATATTGGCAGATGTAAGTGGATGGCTGGCTGCAGTGGCGCCGCCCCTGCGTGACGTCACCGCGAGCGTTTTGATATCACGAATTTTGGATCACGTTACGGTCAGGTACTGAATTCGAATGCGGCCCTGGATTTTTTGGATAAAGTTGAGGTTTATAGCCTAAATCCAGGCTTGTGTCTGAACGATTGTTGGTTGTCTGATTGCACTGGGAATCTGGTGTTTTCGACGTAACAATTATGCAGGTTAAAACTGACTCTCTGCTGTGCTGAATGCTGACATAGGAAGTCATGTAGCATTAATAAGCTCATTACTCTATTATATTAAAATCTATAACAGCCAATAATAAAGCTGGCTGGCATAGCTATCCAACGCGGCAACGCAGCCAGCAGCATAGCCTCCTTGCCGCAAGGAAATGGTTTCGTTTTTGAATAGGTAGATTTTAAGTTATTTTCTTTGTTGCATGTCTTAGGTTTATTTTTAATATTTGTTATTAAAAAAGACTACGATATCGTCTTGAGTTTTTGCCGTGTCATAAATCGATTTCGCAATACTCATGTATGATGGTACCAAAAAGATTTCGAAATTTTCTCACGATTGAAAAGCGCTGTCTTGTCGTAATCCACCCTCGATCGCAAACCTATTTAACCACTGTCTGGTTTATTTATATATTTAAAGAAATGCACAGAGTTCTTCTTGTGAATTCTTAGAGTATCCATATAGTGCAAATATTCTTACTTCCAAACCAGTCTAAGAATCAATATCGTTATTGTCTGTTTACAATCCATCTCATCTGGTATTTCAACAATTACGTTACTGGTATTACGCATAAGTATATTATTTACTACTAATTTGCCACTTCCCACTGTTTGTGTTGCGGTTTATTGTTGGCTAAAACAATTTTACAAGACGCATGCGTGGGCGCATACGTTTGCGCGCTTCATTATCGCTCCATCGCCGCGCCCGGCTCGTAATAAGTTAATTGAGGTGCAAAAACATAGTGTACGGTCGGTAGATGAAGAATATTGGCAAGGCATAGATTATGTTCTAAATCTAAGTAAGGCCCGAGTTTTTAATGTCAGATAGGACTTATCCGACTGAATAAGTATAAAACGACCGATTTTTAAATTACATTTACATAAAATGCAATATATATGTTTATTGAAATTAGTCGTTTTGTATTATATTCGACAAATATTCCTTATCTGACGTTGGTAAAATCTGCCTTAACTTATATAGAGATTACCACCTTTTTTTGGAGTTGGAGTAAAAATATGATTCCATCTTGAAAAATTGCGAAAGATATATACCATTTTGTTCAAGATCTCCATACATTCAGTGAATTTGATAGAAATGGAAAACATCTGTTGTCCAAACCTATTCTCTTGATGATAGACATCTGTCCTCTTCAGTTTTCTTCATCTCATGTTAATACCAAACTGGTAACCGGTGATTACAACCAGTTTAAATCTTGTTACACTCACTATCTAAATTCTGTATTTTATTACAATACTTATATGAAGGATCTTGACATCAACGTCCTACTGTAGGTACTTCAAAGCGAGAGTTACTTAATTTAAAACAAAGATGAGCCCTTTAGTGTAAATTTCTCCACCTCACATTGCAGCATTTTTCGCCAGAATCGATTAAAACTATAAGGTTCTTTTGCGTTGGTGGGTCTCCAATTGTCAGTTGTCTCCTTTTATTTAGAAATGGGTAAAAATATAAGAAATATAGGGACCACAGTTGTTGACCGTACCCATAACGCGGTTAGCGTCAACTTAATGTGCTCGCTAAACGGGTTACACGCAGCCTCTCTCACCTCCGGATGAACCGTGTAAGTGCAGCCTAAATTGTACTAATTGATAAATGAATGTAAGATTTTAAAGGAGCAAAAAGGGTGGGTTTGCATAAGTGAAGATTGTAGTGCAGGGTTGTGTTTACAAAATAAAATACATGCCAAAATCCATAGGTAAGGTAAAATAGATAATAGTATATACATAGGTAATGTGTGCAATATTCATGGAAACTAGTTAGTCAAATATTTTGTTAGATAAAATATTACGATTGAAGTTTGACAAAAAACATCATATTTATTACTATCCTATCCCTGACCTTACAAGCAGCATTCATCCTTTCCCTGACGTACTCCCTAATAATAACTTTAAATATAGAATAAACTATAATAGATCATATTTAGCAACTAGGCAGTCCTTTGCCGGACCATAAAAAAAAAACGAAATACGTCATACAATTATTTTGCGGATCCGAAACATTTTTAATACGCAATCCTTACCAAGCTATAGGAAACGTCAAATTTTCATTTTACGCCTTGTAAATTTTACGACTGGTATATGTGACGTCTCTGGAAAATACATATTCACCCGTAAGCGAACCAAACTTTCTTCAAAAGCCCTTACGCAATGAAAGCAACCGCATTGTCGCGTTTCACTTGGTTTATGTATCTGTCAGTTGTTTGCTGCGACTGCTATGATGGCAGCTAATATATCAACAGAGTAACAACACGGAATGAGCGGAACAAACAAAATTAGCCGGTCCGCCCGGCTGTCTGTCTGTTTGGCCGCGCATATAGACTTAGCCGTGTAATCTTACTTAACGCGGCCCGGGATGGTGGGCTGCAAAATGGCGGCTGAAGCGGTGTGGTAAGATGCACAGGCTCTCTGGGGATCAATAAAAAATATTAAAAAAAAATCAAAATGGCTGAGTACATTGTTGGATTAATATACCCAGAAAAAAAAATGTCCGCGTCGGTCGCTGAACGGTCAATTTTTGTGACAATTTTCTTCCTCCTGGCTGAAGTTAAAATAATGACTTGGAGGCAGTGCATTTTGTGATGTACCTATGCTCTCTTAGTATATAAGACAGTATATCAATATATTTGAGGCAGCAATAAACCATATTTACTCGGATTCAGTTGTTTCCTTATAGTTAGGGAGGCGAGGTAGCTAAATGGCGTAATTTAACGGCGCCGTCGAGACCTATCAAAATCGAAAGATAAAATAATTTCGAAAAGAAAAGCTCGTATGGTAAAAACCATTTTAGCGGTGGGTTTGGCGTGTACGGTTTTTCATAAATGTAAAAAAAAAACAGTTACTTGGGCATACTCGAGCGCGTCAGATATTCATACTACGTATGCCCCAAGTGCCTCTGATACCAACGGTATACTAATCTGCCGGTTTGCGTGGTGGGGGTAGGCATATAAAGTAGTCAAAAATGCAAGAAAAAAAAAAAAACTCGAGCGCGTCAGATTTTCGGAAGGGGTGTTAAGTAGGCCCCAAGGAAGCTCCCTTTAAAAAAACTGACGATTTCGGCGTGACCATAAGTTACGATGAATATTTGAAAATGCAAAAAAAAAGTTTTTTTGAAATACTCGAGCGCGTCAGATTTTCATAGGGGAGGTTTATCTCGGTATCCTGAAAGCATATTTTCTTAATCTGACAAAAATGTTGGTGGGTTCTCTTAATCTGACCGGAAAGGTTTTTTGGTTTCTTTTTTTTTCCTTTCTTCATTCTTTTTAATAATTCTTCACTTCGTTTTGCTTACGGTACGTCCAAAAAACAATTTGCGGATCAACAGGCTATTAAATGATATACATACATGAAACTGTACATGTTAATAATACTTTTGTATACAGATACGCGTAACTTTTCCGAGTCCACAAAAATTGTCGAGAAGCTTTAGAAAAAAATTTTTTTTGTGATATAATAAAAGTAACATAATTTAATTTAAAACTACATTGGACTGAAACTATTTTTATTTTATTATTGTATTTAGTCGCATTTAATTTTGTAAAAATGTAAGAAAACAAACACATTTAAGGTGTAATTCTTTCTCACATTTACTTAAAATACTACTGCATGCAAATCATGTTGTGAAAACTATTTTTGGGTATTACTCTAGTTAAATCAGTGATTCGCTTTTTTTTGTAAATGTATTGAACAATACCTGTATCGTTTTCCAAATAAAATTAAATAAAATAAAATAATCATCGTTATTTCATATCATTTTTTTTAACACCCTTAGTTTTCAAGATATACTCAAAAATCCGGGAGTTTGAGTTTTTATGATGCTTCAAGTCAAAAAGTTTTAACTTTGGACAAAAATGTAAAGAGACCTTTTTTGTGTAAAATAAAATTACCTTTTTTGTTTATTTAAACTTTTTTTTTGTAAAATGTATCGTTCGCGACTTATATGCCGCAACGCGTTTTTTGGAAGACGAAATGGCTCCTCCACACTCCCGGTCATGCGGAAACCGGCAGATTTTGTATTTTTAGTACATTTTAGATTATATTCTTCAAAATAAAATATAAAAAAATCGCGCTCGAGAATGCCGGATTAACGTTTTTTTTTTTACAAGTTCGCGACCCTATAACTCGGCGGCGTCAAGGACTTATCGTCAGATTAGTTAAATTTAGTCTTAAAACACTAAAATCAACCCCCAATACCTTAATCTGACGCGCTCGAGTATTTCAGACTATCGATTTTTTTTTACTAATCTGATCGTCTATCCTAGGCGCGCGTCACTACATATAGAGCTAAATACTTTACAAGGTTGTTCTATTAGGTCCAAGGTATCTCTCATATCTTAAACTGCCACGCTCGAGTATTACCGAAAATTCCCCTATTCGCCTCCCTAACTATTATATCTCCCGATCCGCACCGTATATGGCGACCCTGCCAGGATTAGTATTTAATGTTGGTAATTAATGTAATCATATATTATTCCTCTTATCGAAACAGCTGATCAAAGTACAGTATTTAATTTTTCGTCTAAAACCGGTGACAAAAAGTAATCTTTAAAGTGTCAATGAAGCTAGAGGGTAAATACATCTTTAGAGCGGAAAACTAACTTTTTTAAAAAAACGACTCCATAACTAAAATGCACTAAAAAGTCTTCAATAAACTCTTGGAGGGGGGGCACCTTATGACTCTTTTCTAGAAGTACATCATCATCATCATCATTATCAGCCAAAGGTCGTCCACTGCTGAACATAGGCCTCCCCCACGGCTTTCCACAGCGACCGATTACTAGCGGTCTGCATCCAGTTTGATCCTGCAATCTTTATAAGGTCGTCTGTCCATCTTGTTGGTGGACGTCCTACGCTGCGTCTTTGGTCGAAGGGTCTCCAATCTAGAACTTTCCTGCCCCAACGGCCATCAGTTCTTCGCGCTATGTGCCCTGCCCATTGCCACTTGAGCTTACTGATTCTCAAGGCTATGTCCGTTACCTTAGTTCTTTTACGTATCTCCTCATTTCTGATTCGATCACGTAGAGAAACACCCAGCATAGCCCTCTCCATCGCTCGTTGTGTGACTTTGAGCTTCCTTATAAGGCCCATAGTTAGAGACCATGTTTCGGAACCGTATGTCATCACTGGTAGACAAGACTTTCGTCTTCAGACACTGAGGTAAATGAGATGAGAAAACACTCTTGCGTAATTTCCCGAACGCTGCCCAGGCGAGTTGGATTCGTCGATTGACCTCTTTCTCGAAGTTGGACCTACCCTATTGGATCACTTGTCCCAGGTAGACGTACTCGTCGACAACTTCGAGAATTGAGTTCCCAATGGATACTGGAGTGGGTACAACAAGGGAACTCGACATAATTTTCGTCTTCTCCATGTTCATTTTAAGACCCACTTGTTGGGAGACTCGATCAAGGTCTTCGAGCATAGTGCCAAGATCGTCCAGCGTCTTTGCCACAACGACTATATCATCGGCAAATCGGAGGTGTGTGATGTATTCGCCATTGACATTGATGCCGATTCTTTCCCATTCCAGAAGTTTGAAGGCGTCTTCCAATGCCGCTGTGAACAGTTTCGGAGATATACCTAACATCTCCCTGTCTCACTCCTCTCCGCAGTGGAATCGCCTTCGCATTCTGCTCCTGTACTCGGACCGACATGGTGGCGTTATTGTAAAGGCACTTTAGCACCTCTATATACCTATAGTCTATGTGGCACCGCTGCAGAGACTGAAGCACCGCCCAAGTTTCGATCGAATCAAAGGCCTTCTCATAGTCCACAAACGCTAAGCATAGAAGCATTTCTAGAAGTTACAAATTACCTATCATAAGTTCTGCCATAATAATCACTGAACTCCAAAGCGTTGAGGAGTTCCACCATCAGCTAAGCTCCACACAATGTTGACTATCAGACGTCACAACATTTGTTGATTGATGCCTTCTTTTAGAGTGTCTCTCGATTGCACTAAGATCCCATTATCAGATCCCGAATTGGCAACAATGGGAGCAACTAGAAGTCCATAACCGACTGCGATAAGAGGTAAAACAGTCACATATTAAAACATACAGTCGAATTGATAACCTCTTGCTTTTTTGAAGTCAGTTAATAAAATAGATGTTATCTCTACGGTATAGTAACAAATCACTAATCACCTACAACGTGTTTACTCAAAACCACGATTGTTTTTACCACTTTCTAGCTAGCAAATAATCGCTGGAATCTCGTTACTCGTACCATCGCCAAAATAGCTTCATCGTCGGCATCACAGTGCCATCGTAAGATAATCTCCCACCCCCTCCTTATAACGTTTAGATTCGGATCAAAACGGGTCAGGTTTTAACAATTTGAGAGGTCTTTAAAAGCTGGCCGACTCATTATAAACTCTTGCGACTTGAATTTGCCAAGCAAATGTTTTCATGGGCGTTTCGGATAATCTTTAGTTGACCTAACGTTTCAATATCCTTAGGCAAACTTTTGAATTTGAATTATGGTAATGTGTGTAGTATGGTGTAATGATCCAATCAAGAAGAAGTTGCTTTTGGGAAATAATCTAAGAGGTATAGAATTTTGTCTCCTATATCTGAAATACCACATCAATTTATGTATTCATGAGCGGCATTACTTTTTGTTCCCAATTAGCTTTATCCTAGCCTGCAGTGTATCTACTACGTTCTTTCTGTGTGGGACACTCAGAAAGTTGTGCGACACTAGAAAAAATAGTTCCACAGGTATATATATATATTTATTTTTTATTTTTTAAATTTGTCTGATATGTAATTCTCTTGGATTAAAGTTTTCACTGCTAGCGCGTTTCCGTAATAGCCATCAAAGGGCGACCGCTTCGATCTTCATCCCCCAAGGTTGGTCGACCGCGCTTGAATTCGTTATACCAACGATACACGGTGGCCTAGTAGGGGCCTTCATCCATAAATGCCATTGGAAGTCTATCGAACGATTCTTCCGGTTTCAGGCGACACTTGAAATCGTAAAAAATCATAGCTCTAAAATATTCCCGGCGCAGATTCATTTTACGGTCTGTTTTTGTATAGAAGGTCCTTTTTGTATTTAATACCTCTTGACTGTCCTTTTTTTGCATCTCTGGCGTTAATAACAATTTTTATCACCAACAATTATGTATGGCTAATTAAGGGAATATTTCAACACCCAATAAAAGCTCCCATTCCCAACAGTTTCAGCAGAACCTAAGACATAACTCGGACCCTTTAGCTAAGCAAAGACTGTAACTCGGAAACCACGAACAAGTCTGGCTAAGGAAGTATACCGTAATTTGGTAGTGTCAAACTCATAGTGTTTTAACGGCGCAGTCAGCGGTCGTGCGCTGGCATACATTTGGCTCGGGCGCAGCTTGAAATACACCCTTTAAAGTTAGGGTTGGTGTGGTCAAGCTGATAAAATGGTAGGCTTCGGGATTACAAAATGATTATTAAATTTCTACCTTTTCAACGCGTATTTAGACCCGTGGGTGCAGCTAGAAATACACCCTGGATCGCCTAGGCTTGTGCGGTCAAGCTGATAATATTAACGCCTCGAATACAAAGAAAATGAAAATAATAAGGTTATAAACATGTGTGTACAGTAAACCCTTTAGAGCTACTTGAATGTAATACACTTGTTGAGATATATTCAGGGGATGTGGCTGAGTCGATAAGTAGGATATCCTAACTAGCTCACTGTCTTCTCAAAAATTCTATAAATGTCATAATAATAAACAAGAAACAAAACAAAAAATATGATCTATCCTCGCAGCGTATATTGACGATCTTCCTGGTGTAGTGACTTAGCACGCTGGGTTTCAAGGCGTTGCCGCTCTGAGGTCTCGGGATCGAATCCCGGTCGGATCAATATGAAAATCGATATTGTCTCGGGTCGTGGTGATGTGGTACCACCGTTGTGTCTGATTTCCATAACACAAGTGCATTAGCTACTTACTTTGGGATCAGAGCAATGTATATGATTGGTGGCCAATATTTATTTATTTTGTTATCTTACCATCTTAACATCTCAACCATATTGCGTCCGTTAGTCAAATAACAAAATACAATTTACTTCTGAAGTGTAACTTCTACAAACTTGGCACCTTGGAGCAGCCCTACGAGTAAGTAGTAATGAATGTCCCGGCCGAAGCCTGGCTACACGCTGCTTGATTGCCCGTTTTCAGCTGAGCCAGCACAAAGTTTTATGTCCCGCCATATTAATGCCAGCATAACTTTAACGTCAAGCAAACACCTTGTAGAGGGTTTTATTTATTTATTTATGGCATAAAACGTTGTGTAGAGAATATTCCTCGATTGGCTCCTAAATAGGTGATATACACATATTTGTTGCACTGCAAAATCTAGAGTTAAACCTCAAAGCTCCTTAGGTAACTTTTTTAAAATAAATACTCGCATCTTTCTGCATCCTTCACTATTTGCTTACAAAATCACAATATATTAAAATAGTTAAGTATGAATAATTTGATTAATATCTTTAAAGCGTCAAAGCGTCAATCAAACAGAGTAATTGTTTTTTATTGATTAATGATAAAAGTGTTGACTGAGTGAGACCTGAAATGTTCGTACCTAAGAACCAAAGGAAAATTTTACTTACACGCATTGAACAATCAGTTTTCCAAACTGACTATGAAGGTTCACTGAAAATTTCTTAAATTAGATTTAAAAAAAAAGAAGTAAAATTTTTGTAGAATAATTCTCCTGAAACATGGTGACTAGATCGGTGATTGTTGTTCATTACAGTGAAATAACCCTAACTAATAATCATTTAACAGGTAAATTAGTCCAGATCGAAGCCTCTTAATACACGATTTATATTTACCAATCCGCTTCAAATTTAAAGTACGCAGTTTGATTATTCTATTCTACAAACGTTAATTTACGTAAAAAGTATAGACAGAATAACACAGGTAATGCGTATCTACGAATATTTTGTATAAAGAAATAATATTTCGTTTTACACTAGAGATGCATTTTTGATATTTTGTGTCGACTGTTTATCATGCGGTAAACTAATATGTTCAACTTAGAAAGATTGGTATAAATCATCAGAACGAAAGGTAATCTTATTTTAAGCTACATAATGTTACTTACTTAAGTGACTTACTGTCATCTTAAATCGGTTTCGTTTGCAGCTTTTAGTTGTCTTTCTCTTCCGATAGGAACATTAAATTTATAGTACAACCTTAAAAACTTTCCCAAATTTTCTTCCCATAACACATAAGCAGGTGTCCCCAACCTTAAAAACTTATCCAATACCCCTAATGTCCTATATGCTATCAGTTTACACAGTCAATTCGTTACAGAGCTCCCTCCGCGCGTCAGAGGCCGACCGGCGCCGCATGATGGATCGCATCGCGAAGCTAGAAGACGAATTAAGGATACTCAGGGTGACCGGGTAAGGCATACCAATACTAATGTCATTTGAGTAAAGTGGTGGAAGAGTTTAGAAAACTTTAAGTAGACACTGACCGAAAAATACTTTTATTTCCTCATTATTATGTAAAAAAAATCATTCTTTAAACTTATGTGTAATAGAAAAAGCCCTTCATAATTAAAGATACAAAGTTGACAAATAACATTGTCTAACCAATATGATATTTACTAGAACCTGTCAAGTCGCATCAGGTATCCTATCATGTTGCCTCATCTATGTTCTATTACTTTTAAGATATTTCTTTCCTCATCTACAATCTATGATGGAAGGAAAAGTAGAAGGAAAGAGGGGAAGAGGAAGACCTATGAGAAGTTATTTCGACCAAGTGAAGGAAAAAGTAAATGTCATGTCATACCAGGAGGTCAAGGAAAAGGCAAATAAAAGAAAAGAAAGGCGATTACTCCAACGACAAGAGCGAAGCTCTTAAGTTTAAGAAGAAGAAGAACCACTATGATAATATACCCCGCCAAAATAAGTACATATTGCAAAATAACTTTTTACTTCTGTCGCTAAATGTACTCAACATAAATCAGATATATTTATAATGGACCAAATTCAAGTCTATTTTTGTTTTTGGATAACGATCGTCTGTCCTGTTATTTTTTCAGTAACATCAGTCATGTTATTTTAAACAAAAACATATTCATTACTTCTCATCCACAGGAGTATAGAACCCAACGACACGAAACTAAACGGCAACACAGACGAGGCGGAGACGCAGCGCCTGCGCACTGAACTCGCTGATGCTCGGAAGCAGAAACAGAACGCAGAGGAACACGCGCTCAAGTAAGTGGTACGGGTTTACAGCACACATTATAATATATTTTTTTTGTAACTTGATAAGTGTTTGTACGTTATGAAAGGCCCTGCATAGACGTCGTCCTTATTTTTGGCTTCAGTAATCCTTTCTAGCATGGTTTAAGGCAAAGTTTAGAAAAGTAACGACGCCCGGATTGCCCAAGGCGTGGAGTTCGATACCCACCCACAACAAAACCATGTTCATCTTCTTCTTTTCGTGTCGACTCAGGCGTTATATTTTTGAGGACCAGTACTCGGCGACTGACAGAGCGTTATCAGTAGCGTTGTACAGGTCCGCACTTGTGCAGGTGTAGGGACACGTAGGGCAAGACAATAGGTAAGAAGAGGCAAGATAAATAGGTGTGCCATCGTCTGTGGAGAGACACCACACAAGCATGCGTCGTCCGCAACATAACCCCATCTGTATAAGTTCTCCTTGCTTCGGCCGACTTGTGTCCGAAGTCTTTTTAAGGACTTCCAAGTTTGCCAAGGTAGACTATGTCCAGGGGGGAGCTGTTCCGTTAGCGGAATAGGTGATGTGGGTATCACAGAACTATGTTGATTTTCAATTGTTACTGTGATATTAAGAGTGTTTCAAATAAACTCGTTTAATTGTCTTTATATTTTTTACTAAGTCAAATGTTTATGGATGACCAAAAATTATGCACTCGTGTTATTGCAGCAGTCTATACAACGTGTAACGTTACATGCGCAAAACCTGAAAATAGGTTGATTGGAAAAACGAGCAGAACAAATTAAACCCTTTAAATATTGGTCACATTTTTCAAAAAATCTTTATTAAAATGTTGCCCTGTCTAAGCGATATCGCTTTATTGGAGTAATAGTCCCCCTAGCCGATTTCGACTACGGTGGCCAGTCACAACGACTAACCGATTGCGCGTGACATATTTTAGTGCACAAGTGCACTCTCTATTCCTTTCACTCTCATAGCCCTTAGGGAGACCAATCTGACACGACCAGTGAGATCAGGCGCAAGACCAACGGTTTTACGTGCGCACCGAGGCACGGGGGTTAAACACCGCCAAATTCCGAGCTATCCTTAGAAATTTTGAATAAGAAAACACAGGTTCATATTTTTGGCTCGACCCGGGGATCGAACCCGGAACCTCTGGCGCAGCCGTCGCTTTAAAGTGCGACCCTCCAACCGCTGCGCCACCGAGGCGGAGGCAGTTGTTGTTGTTTTTTATTGGCGTATTTCTCTATTTGTAGACTTACAATAATACCTCTTTCGCAGATTAGAGCGTCTCGTCACGCAACTGCGTTCAAAATTCAACGGCTTATCAATAACAAGCGGCCCGGAGTCGGTTCCGAGTGACGCGGAGGGAGATGGGACATCGCGCGTTCGTCGCACTAGCGCCAACTCCTCCGCCAACAACTCTGCCGTGCTGTTCGGGCCTGTGACCGACTTGTAGCGAAAGGGTATAAAACACGCTGCGGCTATAGTCACGGCTGAAATGGTATATTCCGCCTTATGTGGCATCTTTTACTAATTAACTCGAAATGTACTGTTAAAAGGACGTCGTCCTACCCTTAGTGTACTCCAAAATGGACATCTTCTCACTCCTAGCGTACCGCATAAAAGACACCTTCAGCGTTATCATATGTTTTCGAAATCGACTTGGCTTTTGTTTCGTTTTGATTATGATTACTAATCTAAAATCATCCTATCGACACTTGGTACTATAGGAAACTAGAATAAACTCATTCGTAAAAGTTTAAATTCCCATGTAATCGGCAGATGAGCTACTTGGTCCATTAATAAAAGCTGTAATATTTTGTTGTTTTCAACTACTGTTTCAGGGAGTGCTAGCACTGACTTAAGTTTATCTGCAAAAAACTAGCCTTTAATATACGAGAGGCCCAAAGACGTCCAATTTTTTTGGGTTTAGATTCGTTACATCCAGGGCTATCTAAATATACCATATTTATGATGGCGAAATTCTTAATGTAGTCAAGGCTTTTATTTTAATTTTGAAAAAATTTTTATTCTTAGTTTCAGTCAGCTCAAAACTTATTTAGATAAGTAAAATTTATAAAGATTTTACTGCAATAAAATAGAAACGGCATAGCACAATAAAATATGGAGGTTTTTTTTTTTAATTTTCAAAATTGACAAATAAACTCGTAAATTACAACGATAATTCGGCAAACATCATCATCATTTTACAAAGGACGGCCACTGCTGAACATAGGTTTTCCACTGCGGCTGATCACCAGCGGTTTGCACCCAGTTTTGATCCTGCGATCTTTACAAGGTCGTCTGTCCACCTTGTCGGTGTCGGACGTCCTACGCCGTGTCTTTGATCGAAGGGTCTCCAATCTAAATCTTTTTTCCCCAAAGGCCATCAGTTCTTCGCGCTATATGTGTGTAATTCGACTTACACACAGGGTAGATTTTGATAGCTCAGGATGTTAGGAATAAAAAAAACGGACGTTACTGTTTGGGCCACTCTAGCAGTTAGACAAGTCTCCGTTTTAGCAATGACGTACCTAGCTTTTCCGAATTTTGTTAAATGAGTCCGTACATAATCATCTACTCGTAGGTATTATTGTAAAATAAATTCATTAAACACGATTCAGTATTCTACACGAAGGACCAAACTAGAAATAATCGGACTCTATTTAATATTAAAAAACACTTATTAGCAACTCTAAAACAGCTACTATCTTTTAAGTTAGTAATTTAAGAGTGATTAACTGTCCTAAGAAAAAGATCATTACAAATAAGTGTTGCTATCCATTTTAAAATGGACGATTAGCTTACTTGTACTATTTATTGTAAACTCACAACAATTGAAATTAATGCTGTACAATGGCTGAAGTAGTATTTTTTTTAAAGTAACAATCTTATAATAATAAAAAATCAACTGAATCCTACTCTATTGTACAATTTGGTACTTAATTGTTCTCTTAAAATACTCTTTGTACATACTCTTTTTTCTTTATACGTTTCGTTTAACACCAAAGTTTAACATTAATTTCTTTACTATGTAGATTTAATTTCTTATTATTACATGTGTGAACAAAAATTACTTGACTTATATTGATATTTACAATTCGTGTTAAGTTAAACTCAATAACAGTCGATTTTACCAACATCAAAAAAGGAATGTTTGTTGAATATAATACAAAACGCCTAATTAGAAAAGGTCACAAGGTTACGTTTTCAGCAATCATTTATGTAAAATAAAATTTTAAAATCGGTTGTTTTTTTTATTTTTTTAGTCGGATAAGTCTTATGTGACGTTGGTAAAATCGACCCTTACATGGAAACAAAAACTGTCAAGACGTCATTTAGGACTCTACTTTAACATCCCCCTTATTTAATTAATTTGCAATCTTATTAGGCATATCACAAATTCAAAATGCTGTACATTGTTTATAATGTCCGAAAACATTCGTAAACGATTAAATACAATTTTGTGCTATTTTAATCTGGTGGAATTGATATTTTATCCTACATTTTGTTCATTGCAACACAGGTACTAATTGATATCCTAACCTAACAACAACTTAAGTACAGAATTATAAAACAAGAAATGTATCAGTTTATAAACTTACTGTAGATTCTAAAGTCTAAAAAGTAGCCGTAGTTAGTTAAGTCAATATAAACTAAACTACTAACCTATAAATTAAACTAGTTTCTTTAACGATCCTTCTGGAAACAAAACCAATTCATTCATTCTTAATATTAACCCATAGAAACAATTACATAGTACTTCTAAGGATATTTCTTTGCGAACCAGTTTAAATCTTTGTTCAGTACACATGTTTTTATCATGAAACATAACTGCATACATAGAGCTTTAATAAGATAGATTATCTTAAAATTGATATAATTATAAATCGAAAGTGTAAAGCTTGCCGTGTTATATCATGTTACCTAAATCTGTAAAAATGCCATAGTTTTGTAACCTCTATTTAAGCCTACAGAGATTTGAAAAATGGTTTCCGAAAAACTAAATTAGAGTAATTTAACGTGATGGCGAACTGTAAACAGTTGGGTATCTATATTCATTTGTAATAAGGTTGGTTTTGCTACAATCACGTATAGTGTAATATGCTGACTTGTGTAAGTACATTGTTTTGTTGGCGCTTGCAATTCTCGTCCAATTCGCTTTTGACACCTCCGCATTAAACAGCCTCGATAAATGTTTGTCTTTCCCTTGTTCGTTCGCCAATTTTTCGCTATTTGCGTTTTCTTAAAATACGTCACTTGGTTACAAAGAAATTGTGTTTTATATCAAGTTTGCGGATGAGAATGATAAAGCGACTATTTTTGATATTTAGTAGTAGATCTGCATGATATCAAATATGTTTTTACAATATTGAATAAGATGACGTAATAAATGCAAGATAATGAGGATTGTAACTCAGTTCTTACGAATAGTTTCTCTTTCCGAAGATTCTTACCATGCAGTTATGAAATAACCTGTCACGTATAGTTTATGTTACGTATAGTAAGTACAGTCGCGCACTGAATATAATTCTATTCAAATATTTTTTTCTGATGGCAATACAGGTCATACATGCTAGTAGGTATTACAATTTAATACATTTAGGTACAATATGGAATAAATGACTTTCATGGGCTTTGGCTTCTGTAACGAATTAATGTCTGCAAAAAAACATTGCCCCTTTGGTATTCTTTTACTTTTTGGAATAGGCAAAATGATAAAAGTAATACGTTATCTGTTATTGGTGTTTGATTCTTAGTTTTAATTTCTTATTTTATCGTTTTTGTGCACGATCGTGTTGTTTGCTCATGTTTGTGATTTTATTAAACGAATTTATTTAGGCTAGTGTGTGCTCTCTAAACTACTAACACTAACCAGTCCAGGCAGGTATCCAAGTTATAAAACATTATTTATCAATATCGTTGGGTTTGTATATTCAAAAAAAAAAACCTTTTATTACTGTCTGTACAAATTCTTTCCCTAAAAAATTGTGAACAAAGTGTGAAATTGTGTGACTAACAAATTTTAAAATGGATTTGTAGTACGTTTATGTAATTTTAGAATAAATACCTATAATACTAACATACAGTGAACAAACATAAACTCAGTCACAAGTACTAACCACCGACATCTTCGTAGATTAGATTAGACTGAATCAACTAATTTATTTACTAATTATCATTACTTCATATTAGTAACAATTACACCAAATCATGATACTAGTGTATCGTAAAGCAATAATTTAACTAGCTTAGTAACTTAATTTTAAACTTGATACTGAAACATTTCAATGCAAAAATTTACCTTACAATAAGTAAACATTAGATAAAACTTTACAATTTCGTTTATCAGTGTCAGAACATAATGCACTGTGTAGGCAATAATATGACATGTAATATAAAAATTAATGATGTAAAATAAAAACAGCATTGCCAATATTAGATATAAAACTCTTGCAAAACATAATCATTTTATACTCGTATGTACTAGTAAGTATAACAATAAAAAATTAAAACAGTATCAACTAAGTTTTATAGAAAGACTTAACGTATTAAAATAAATACTTTATTACATTTGCAGAAACCCGTACGGCACTGAAAAAAATGTGTGAACCGCGCGGGTCTCCGCTTAACGTATTTTAGACCCTTAGATATATAACTAATTAATACCTTGTAACTGCTAACAATATACACATTTGTTAATTCATATTTAGTAAAATAATCATAACATTGAGAAATCATGATAGAAGAACTTGTTAAAACAAAAAGACAGTCCGTTTTTCTTAGCAAGTCGAATATTGTAAACAATCGTGACATTCCTTTTTAACGAAATGATTAAATGAGATAAACACAAAGTCTTAATATGTAATTCATAGTTTTATACTGAGTTCTTTTAAAATAGTAAATAGTTTATTAATTTTATTCACTGGTATTATATTAAAAGTTATGAAAAGATTGTTAACATTTTTGGACTAGTCAAGAAAAACGGAGTTCATAAAGAACCGATACCGAACAAAATTAATGCATTGAATATTTTTAAGCTTAGATCTCAATGTAACTGTAATGTTTATGTAACTTTAAACTATGATGGTGCCTTATTATTATGTAACGTTTCCGCCCATGAGAATATACGTTAGCCAATGTACGGTCGTTTTGTTGAAAACCAAGATAAATTATCATAAACATAAAGAAAGCCTGATTTTTTCTAAAACTGTAACGTAAATTATTATCTGAATTGAAAAACATGCGGTCTCCGATTATCGCTAAAATTCATACTTTTTGATTTAAAATGTTTTGAATAAAATAAAGCTGATGGCTTAATAAGTATGTATATCAATAAGATAAGTGACGGGAATTTAAATATTATTTGCCGTTTTTCAACATTACGATCAGTTTAATTTGTTCACTTAGTGCCATCAAGACGATGGTATTCATATTATACTTATTTATTGATTGTTATTTTGAGTTTTACATTGAGTAATACTGATTTATTTAATTTAAAATCTTGTGACGTACGTTACTGTATGTAATTTATGTTTTTAAAAACTAAATATGTAATCTTATTCGTAGTTTTATTTTAATCACATGTTTGCACTGAAGTGGATGCTAGATTATTACTGCCTCTCTAATTTAAATACTCATTCTGTTGTGTTGCATGTATATTCACATTATTTTTAATTATTTTGATTGGTGATAAAAAGTTCATTAAATTATAACTAAAATCTTGCGTATTTTTTACCACAAATTTTTCACAATGTCTTAGTAAGTTTCAGTTAGTATTATCTGCCAGATACTACATACGAAATAACATTTTATATTAGATTTACTCGTTGGGTAAGTTACTTGCGTTTAACTGAAATCGATTGTGAAACAAGCCCTTAAGTTATATAGAGAATACAACATTGGCTCTTTAAAACCTGTTTTTACCTTATAATCAGCCAAACAAGAACCAATTTATCAACTTTTACAAACGGTTGACCAGAACCCTTCACGATCTCATTTCACAGGGTCAAGTTAATAAGTACCTAACCCATCGCAATAAAGATATGATCTTATCAATGGGTTATGATGACACCTTGTCGCGTTTTCCCACAACAATGCACTGACGCACCGCGGAAGTTCCCACCCATCACGCAAGATGGCGCTGGCACGCGTCTGCCACGCGCCCGCGCATGTTTAAACCCACCCTCAGAGCATTTGCTGTTTTTATTAAAAACGCACAGAATAATCGAACTGCACTGTTGTTTCACTCTTGAATAAATTAGTTCCGGGCGTGGGTTAAAAAGCAATTGAACCGGTCATTATGAACGCATGAAGGAGGAATTATTTATTGGTTCCGTAATGATGGAATTAACCTCGGGAATATTGTTCATTTGTGTTACGATTCCTAATTGTGTCACGATTTGTCTTCATAGTTCTACTTTCGAACCCTTGTTGTTTGAACAAATAGAAATAATTTAGTAAATATAATTTTGGTTTGTATAGTTACGTTTGTGTTAGTTTTAAAACTTAGTTTCCCAAAACTCGGTTTGAGTAAAATTGATTTTTACAGGCAACATGAATATGTGAAAAATGCTGAGCAACATGTTGGGCGCCAAAATCCCCGAGACTTGGTTAGTATCCAAACAATTATTTAGCTATATCAACTTTAGTTACTGCAAAGTGAGATGAAATAATAACAAACGAAATATAATTAAACTAGCGGTCCCCCGCGACTTCGTTCGCGCGTTTTGAGTTTGCTCCCTCCCCTCCCGTCGCAGCGTCATGTTTTATATCCTAAAGCCTTTCTCGATAAATAAGCTATCCAACACAGAAATATTTTTTCAAATCGGTCCAGCAGTTCCTGAGATAAGCGCGTTCAAACAAACAAACTCTTCAGCTTTATAATGTATTAGCGCAAGCGCACGTTGTACTTAAGCTGCGAACATTATTTTGGTGTGGAGTTATGTTAAAACTGTGATAGCTCCTAAGATATTTATTGAAATCAAATAATATAAAGGGCAACTTGGTTCTAAATGAAATGTTCGTGATGATGAATGTATTTATTTTGATAAAAATAAATACCTGTGTGTATACTACACCTCTAAAAATAATGCATTATTTTTTTACAAATTTATTAACATAAAAAAGGTTGTAGTAAGTCAACCATAAAAGATAGACATATGCTGTCGCGGACTTTATTATAGAACTCTTAATGTTGAACAATCCTGTCATACATGATTTTTGTGTAACTTAAGCGGTTTCCGCAGCGTATGCAGTGGAAGCTCTCAAAAGGAATATCTTTCTCCCGTTTTCGCAACATTTTTCATTTCTGCTGTGGTCTTATGAGTCGTATCTTTATGTTATATAGCCTAAAGCCTTCCTCGATAAATGGACTATCCAACGTAAAAATAATTTTTCAAATCGAACCAGTAGTTTTTGAGATTAGCGCGTTCAAACAAACAAACAAACTCTTCAGCTTTATAATATTAGTATAGATCTATCAAAATAAATATAGTCAAATCAATCAGTTGGCCAGCCGTTAAAAACCTCCGCCTCATTATTGGGCATGAATTAATCACACTGTTCGATTGTTAGTTCATCCACCGTTGGGTTTTGTAGGTATCGATAATGAACTGGTAGGAAACAAATAAATTTTTTTCTGAACTTAGTAATTGATTTATTGCTGCAATAGAAAAAGAAGATTAGTAGAATAATTGTTCTTAGAAGAGAATTGAAAAGAAACTTACGTGTGTACCGACTTTTCAGGTTAATTATTATACCTGTTAACAGCGCTTACTAATCTCCTATAATATGTTAGATGGACCAGTGATGCCCAAAGGTGTGGGCACCGACCCAGCTAATACGAGTTAAGAAACTCTGAGCCCACCAAGGTATGAAGAACTTTTCCATGATAAGTTAACTATATTTTTGATTACTTAATTAAATAATCAAAAAAAGTTAGTTCTTTGGGAAGGATGAAATTATTTCCTATGTTTTGCCATTACAGTTTTGACATCAACTTCTACTCAAGTTACTTTTAATCGCAATTGCTTACAATTGAAACATTTTTAGTGACGAATCTTCTGATAAATCAATAAGTTCTTGCTTTGCTTGCCTTTGTTGCCATACCAGTTTTTAGGTGGTTCTGAAATGGGTAACATTATATCCAATTAATAAACTCGAGTTTTTAACCTCGTCGTCATATTTATTTTTTTACAAAGATAAATGAGTGAAATTTTCAGCTTCTACGTTCATCATTGGCTGCACTTGTTTCAGCCAGGGCCAATTCAATATGAGCTCGCGACCCACGCTTAAGGAAACTGATAGTTAGACGATACTTCTGACTTGGAGCGATCTTATTGAAAACAAGCGATCTTATTGAAAACAAACTTTGTAAAATTATATACCATTGAATTAAATACATACCAAGTTAAAATTAACTTTGACTTGTTCTGATATTGATACAATTAAATAAATACTTGCATGCAACCCTCTTCACGTGGCGTTGCTCTTGTGTCCGATATCGACAACTTTGATTGCAATAGTTGCGGTGCGGCCCTACGCGATGAATATTGTATGTCGCAATTTGTATAATTTGATTACACCCTACCTGTGCTGTGCTGATGGGTCGAACGCCGTTTATTCTCCTCGTACAATTATATTATGGATATAAAAAAAACAGGAAATCGTTTTAACAGACTACATTTCTGACTTATTTCAATTCATAGAAATTTAAATCATCGAATTTTCAATTTATGTAAGGTTTATGCATTACCTACATAACTTACTAAAGCAACAAATTATGTTATAGTTAAAGAAAAAATCCCATACGAAAAAAAATAAAATTGCATATTAAACAATTTGTTAGAAAGTCGTCGCGAGGAGGTTGACATAAATTATTTTTATCGAAATGATTCATCCTAAAATAATATAAACACGAAACTTAAATCCTACACACCTTATCGTCAAACACTGAGATCTTTTTTAATTAGATAGTAGTTTTATTCACTGATGTTTTTTTAAAAAAAAGTTATGATAAGATTGTTTACAATATTGGACTAGCTAAGAAAAACGGACTTTAATACACATTCAAACTGAGTTAATTTAGTAGAAAACTATAAACTTACATTTTTTACAAAAAATACCTTGAAGTAAGTATACGGCGCGTGCTAAACTATTGCATAGAAGTAATTCATTCACATCTCGCCAGTAACTGTTACATAGCATATTTTAACGGACACTTTCCCTTTATCATTATGGATCGTTTAACTACCACCTATCTGCATTGTGCACGCTTATTTAATCAATCAAACACCCTCCGACATAGTTATCACAAAACCCATCCCGACAAATTACACATTAAATGCGACGCTAAAAAGCGCGGGCTGTCAAACTGACAGTTTTAGTTTTCTATTTTTTTTTATTACCGGCCATGATGCACCCTCTAATAAATGTGAATACAGATAATGTTAAGCGGAAGCTCTGGCGTACGCATACGATTATAATTATATTTTTAAAAGGTATTATTGAGGGCTGCGTGGGAGCAAGGAGGACAGAGGGTGCGTCCAGGTAGCGTATTGTAAGGGTAAAGGGATGAGCTGGTAATGTGATTATTGCGAATGCGTTGCGCAGTCACCAGGTGTTTTGACTTTGGGATTCACTACAAAAGGCTAATAGTATTTGCAACGGTAATTCTTTTCGGCAGTATTGTATTAACATTTGTCTAGCGATGACAGTAGTATTTTTCAATAAGTAGGCGTTTTGTGGCTTTAAACATGTGTTCTTGTAACTAAAAATATTTAAACTGTTTTTTTTTTTCATACTCTGTCCGTGTGCGATAAATTATTTTATATTCTATACCACTTAATCAATTTGAAAAATATTTATATAAAGGAGTGAGAAGATTCGTCTCACAATAGACAAACAGTGGAATATATCCACTTCAACATCAATATCGTTATTATCTTTGAATCTCCCCAGTATAAACAAATCGCAGTTCAATTACGTAAAGTGTGTGACCCTTTTGAGGTTATTTTTTCAAAACATCGGACGTTGTTCGATAACCAACAACATTTGATTGCATATTTGTCTTAGTTACGCGATATTAGTCCGTATCATAACTGTGTAAGGATGTTGGTATGATTTAGAAAAAGTATAGGGGTTGTCAAAATTATTTTCGCGGGAAATATAGTCGCGTGCAGCGGAATCGCTCGTCCGTGAAGTAGAGTGGGTGCGTGGTGTCCGGCACGCGTTATTTTTTTATTATTTAGATTTAATTTAATTAATTACCCCATAACGAATAGTCTGAGAATCTGCTAAGGGTAAGTTTGTAATAAAGTTGTGTAACATGTCAATCGCTCCACTGATTGATCGAGTGATTTCAATCCAGTTTTGATTTGTTTCGCACGCAGCATTCATTATTCTTTAGAGATTCTTTATTAGCGATGATATTAAATATGTGTGATGCCCAACATTTACATGTAAAAAAGAGTACCTTCCCTAACCAGTCCTATAGATTTAAAGTACAGTCGCCAGAACATAAGTTACCCACTTTTGTTGCAAACTAGCCCTTATTACAACTGGATAAGATACCGCAGTGTTTAACTTGACGTGCTGTTGTCCGAACCTTAGTATCTGAGGCTCCACAAACATTCTTACTTCACTCTTTAGCATCGATAGAAAGAAAGAAAACTTTTTTATTTGGTACACAGCAAATTACAAACATGATAGAAAAAATAAAACACCTGAAGAAGTAACTAAAATACAACATAAAATTACGATGTGTGACCAAATTGGTCTCCACTCAGCTCTTTGCCATGGCAAGCCATTGGCGCTAATTTTCTGTAGAAACAACTATGATTGAGAAAGGGGGTCACCACCGACCCGCGTTAAAAGGTAACAAATTTTATAGAACTATTCCACCATTATGTTATTTTATTAATATTAATATCTAATACTATAGATACTTACTTCCACAGTAATAACCAGCTTTTAACAAAATCGCAAAGCACATTTCTTTTTCTATCGGAAAGCGCGTAGTCACGGTCAGCGCGACCACCCACAGAGTGTTTGCCTACCTCACTTTAATTGTCTATGCTAACATTTATTAGGATGCTTAGCTGCTCCTGCGCAGCCTTGGAGTAAAAGGGAAAACAGGGAGTTTTAAGGATCGGTGTTAATTTATTAGTAGCAGCAAAGAAAGCGATAATGAGGGAGAAATGTAAAAGCATTGACGAGGATATCGATGATGCTTCACACACCTAAAGAGAACTGACTGATAATATTTTTCATCGTAAAAATTGTGGTAGTATTTTTTAAGGGTTCCGTAGCCGAATGGAAAAAACAGAACCCTTATAGTTTAGTCAAGTCTGTCTGTTTGTCTGTCGGTCTGTATGTCCGTCCGTCCGTAGGTATGTCACAGCCACTTTATTCTGAAACTATTAACATTACACAGATGAAACTCGGTAGGGTGTATCATATTAACTTTAAGATTCCTACATGGAATTCTTTTTCGTTTTAGTTCCAAACGTTATTTTTTGCTGTCAACAAAATATTGTGACATTGTGTTGTTAACTTTCTTCTTCATACAAACACTATGAAAAACAAAGTTATGTTTGCTGTCAACTAAATATTATAGTATTTTACTAAGTGGAAGTAAGGGGATTCCCTAATTCAGTTAAAGTTGGCACGGAACCCTCAGTGCGAGAGTCCGACTCGCACTTGGCCGGTTTTTTTTCTCATAGTGTTTGTATGAAAAACAAAGTTATGTTTGCGGTTGTTAAAAATGTGCTATAACTCAAAAACTTCTTGTTCGATCCCGTCCAAACCAATTTTCGTTGAAAGTATTTGTTAAGATCTAAATTATATATTTTTTTTTAATTTACACTCGCTCAGATTAGAAATTAGATGGGAGGACGCCCATTTTACCACTTTCCTAATTCAGATCCCAAAGTAAGTAGCTAATGCACTTTTGTTAAAGTCGTTAAACTTTAGAATCGCCTATCTATCAAACTTAAGACGTTAAAAGAAAATGGTTCTAGAAACGTCTATGTTATTTTAAAAGATCTATTTAGAGACACCCCACACGCATACGTTTGATTTAAAAAAAAACGGTTGTAGTTTCATGTATAAGAGCCCCACCTAAATATCATTATTTTTTATTTTTTGTTTGAGCACTGTAAACCGGTTAACAGAATACATCTTCCTACAAAATTTCAACATTGTGATGCTTGTTACAGAATAAAATGCCTGTGACATACGGACGGACAGACAGATAGACTTGACGAAACTATAAGGGTTCCGTTTTTTGCCATTCGGCTACGGAACCCTAAATATAGTCCCTTGGTTGCGTTTATTTTGTAACCAACGAGAATAAAGAAAGTTTCAATTTAAAATTTCGCTTGCCTTGACTGAAACCTCATCCAAGGCATTGTTACTCCAAATATAAGGTACATCTTTAGGTACGATTAGGTACATCTTAATCCTAAAAACATACTCTTTACCAACGAATTCATTTGCTATACTCTAGTTATTGACAATAGTTCTCCTTGACCAGACACCACACAGCTTTTTGGGTGATTCATGGGCAATCTTGAAGTAGTTAGATGGTCATACTGGAGTGGAGACTCCTCAAAAGCAGTCGGGAGGCAGGGCTAGTGTCGAGAGTACTTGAGTCCGGGTGGTCTGTACACACGCAAGACAAGTCCGATCGAGGACTGTCTTTTTAACCAGTTTTTGATGCTTCTGTAGGGTTTTATGTGTTATGTTTCACATTTTAATCAGCTATCTGCCTCAAAATATTAATTTCATTTTACTTGATCGTACTATGAACTGTACTGTTGGCGGATATGGATATAACGCCAAGTAATGCATAGCTTAATCTAGGTATTTATTGTAGGTCTATATTCGTAATTCAGTAATTAATGTGCAAGACTTTGTGTCACAGGCGACTTGACAAGATCTGATTAGATGCTTTTAGTTGATCAGTAACTATTATAAAAGCATTGATATCCTAATTTTGCAGTATGATATTATATGTAAACACAAACTACTAAGATATTTGTGAGTGTTCTATAGTTACGATCTAAAATAAAGTAAATCATAAGCCTATCTTTGGCCTCCGAAGATGTAAATCATTCCTTTCGGCCCTGTGTGTGTACCCGTTATATCGAAGACACAAGTTTATGATGGTTTTACCGCGAGGGCCACTTAACGCCCGGCTACCGGGTACAACCCCCCCCCCCCCCCCTCTCCCCACTTCCTCTTTAATTAGATGCACCCACCCCCGCCTGTTTTTATTTAGGTTTTTAACAAGGTGTGGGCTTGGGAAGTGTAGATATGGTTTTATCTAATGGTTTAATAGCTGTAAGTAGGTGTTATTGCTATTTGCTTCATCATTATTCGTAAGCGGTAATAGATTGTCTAATAAATGAAGATGTAGTAGCTACAATGACTAGATAGCCGGAGTAAAACTTGCTTTAGAAATTGCGGTAAAGTGAATTCCTTAAAAGTGATTTCAGATTTTTTCTAGCACTATCCTCATCAAACATGTGTAACTTTACAATCACCTTCAGCGTTACATGGGCTATGATTCGTTCTAACGTTCATCTTTTCATTCCAATCTGGAAATTGTAGCGAGAATAAATAAATAAATTTGCGCCAGACAGCACACCACTTGCCTGGTTTCGAAGTGAGGTATTTTTTTTATTTGTTTCGAAAAAGCAGACAACGAAAACGGGGGCGTCTCAGCTCATAAATCACATTACATTCAATTACATTGAAATGAATACATGTAAGTAACATCTATGACTTAGGTACGAATGTTCGTGCTCAACACAAACGTTTGCCCCTTGCGGGATGCGAACCCGCGACCGCTGGCTTAGTAGTCAGGAGCGCTAACCACTGCACCAAACGTGTCGTTCTATAAGATCTAGAACAATAACTACCATCTGCCCAGCCTGACACCTTAGTTCTTCTACGTACATATCGCCCCCTTACTGATTTCTTATAGGAACACCAAGCATAGCCCTCTCCATCGCTAGTCATAATAATCATTGTATTCATCATATCAAATAGCAATCCACATTTTAACTAGCAGTCGCCCGAGACTTTAATCGCGCGTTTTGGTTTTACTCCGTTCCCCAAAAGTAGAAGCGTAATGTTTTATACTCATTGAATTACTTCTATAGCCTTCCCCGATAAATAAGGTATGTAAGTAACACAAACATGATCCGCCCCTCCGTTCTAGCTATGCCTTGCAGCTGTACACACCTTTGCATAATGCTGCTTATATCTCCAACTCTTTCAACCTCTGCGCCAGTAGACTGGAAGTTCTCCCAGATAAATTTGAGACATCAACATCAAAATATGTGAACAAAAAGTCTTTACGCAATCTCTTTCTCAAACACAAAGTCAAAGTCAGAGCAAAAAGTCTCTTTTTTATGTGGGTTTATTTAAGAAGAATTTATGTAGGTATTGTAGTTCATTCTTAATTATGTAATTTTATTGTTATTTTTCGCCGCCTCAATTGTATCTGTCTTACCTGGTTGACTGGTAGAGAATGCTTTAAAACATTAAGTCTGCCATTTGTACTTAATTTTGTTAGTGCAATAAAGAATATATAAATAAATGATTTTTCTAATTGAACCAGAAGTAGCTTCGTGTGGTTCTGATTTGGGGGCAGACCGTCTTAAACAATCATGTCAATTCATGAGAAACGAAACATTGATAATACAGAGCACATACTTTTCTATTACCAATGTGATTAATTTCTCATTCAAACACAATAAAATTCGTTGCTAATTTGAATCAGCCGAATCCCACGCACTTTGAACGCAAATTATCGTCCACTCACTGCATTTATTTGCGGGATTAGACGCACTCCGCCCGAAGGCACAGATTAATAAAATGGTCTCTCCCACACTCGCCCTAAACACTTGTAATGTGCAATTTATTGCGTATTAGCCGTGTTGGATAGAGATCAGTTGAGATTGCGGTTTTGTTGTGAGTGTGGAGTTCATTCAATAATATGTTAATGCTGAAGACGACCTCGGTGGCACAGCGGTAAGAGGGTCACGTTTTAAAGCGACGGCTGCGCCAGAGGTCCCGGGTTCGATTCCCGGGTCGAGCTAAAAATATATACCTGAGTATTTCTGTGCAGAATTTTTTAGGGTAGCCCGGAGTTTGGAAGTTGGTGGTGTTTCACCCCCGTGCCTCGGAAAAGCACGTAAAGCCGTTGATCCTGCGCCTGATCTCTCACCGGTCGTGTCAGGTGTCCCATCGGGCTATGAGAGTGAAAGGAATGGAGAGTGCACCTGTGTTTGCGCACACACTTGTGCACTATAATATGTCCCGCGCAGTCGGTTAATCCTTGTGATTGACCACCGTAGTCGAAATCGGCTAGCGGGACTATATATAATACTTAAGGAAGAACTCGTACCTAAGTTAAGTTAAGTAATATCCCAGTGCTAGGCAAAGGCCTTACCTCAATGAGGTAGTTTGAGCCATATACCACGACGCGGGTTCAATGCGGATTGGTGGAGGGGTGTTTTCAAGGAAAGCGCCTTACCTTGCTGTCAAATGCTACCAAGCTATAAGGCTTCTGACTGCTTAACGACTTATATCAACTGATATTAGCCGTGACAAACGGCTTAATGTGCATTTTGAAGCACGTAGGTGCAGTGTGCTCGTGATGTACGTCACTTATATGCTCGGAATGGTTACCTATCCAAACACGATTGCGCCGTAGGTTGCTTAACTTTGTAGGGCATGTAAGATTTCAGCCGCAGCAAATGTTACGAGTATATCGGTAATTTGCTGTGGCCTAAGAACGAGAGGTATGGTTTGTTCGAAGGCAGAATAGAAATCTAGAACGCTAGAGTTGTTACTTCTACACATAGAGAAGCTAATCCAAGTAAAATATGTGTCGATGATACGACGCAATATTGTGACGTAATTCATTCCTTGCAATTTGAATTTCGAATATAAATAAATCTTGTATGAGTTCATGACAAGTGGCGTAATTCCTGGCGCACGAGATTTTTTCGTGGTGTCAGTTACAATGCTAAGTAATAGTCATTCAATGCCAAAACCTAAACTATTTGTCTCATTCACAATTCATTAAGCTGTACACAAATTAAATAGTCGTAATTTTATGTAGTTTTTTATGCTTTGGTAAATTTTGATTCATTTTACAATCGACAAATAAGCACTTAACTACCATAGAATAACCTAAATGTCATTTTGTATGAAGTTTTTAGCAGATTACGCTAACCAGAACGTACTTTGACACTGTGAAATAAGCCGTGAATCTATTTCATTTTATCAATGCAAAACTGTTGAACTATTAATCACTTACCATACCCTCAAACCAATCACCTCAAAGAAATCTCTGAACCGAATGATTTCATTGGGCTTTCCCATCGCACACCAAATCTCAGTGCGTAAGGTGCATGGGGGCTTAAGCCGCCGATACACACGGCATCGGTAATGAAGTTTTCCCCGGGCACTTGTCGGGATTGCCATTCGGGATTACGGACAGAAGGCCCGGAATTCGATAGGCGAGGGGCTACATGACGCTGTTGAGCACTGCTGTAAATTCTTTGTGAAATACTATTTTTGGCTATGGCTATGTATTTAAAAGGATATTGAGAAAATATAGTTTTATCTTTTGTTTTATTGGGTTTTATCTCTATACAAACTTAATATCGTAAATTGCACTTGTAAAAAGCAACTGTGTCAGGGTTCGATTCCTTGTCTTACACAGTTACTTTTTACAAGTGCAATTTGTGATACCTATAAAGTATTTTTTTTAATATTTTTTATATTATCCCGGACCTGGGTATTTGCATCAAAACCGCTTAAGCATTTTCTTGGGATCATTTTTTTTATGAATGAAATCTGTACGCTCTTTTCACCAAACTAGACCAGACGTGGCATAGATAGAGACAACAATAGAGCGAGCTCACCCAGAAGAAACCTGTTCTCTCTTACTTATAGAAATGATGTAATGTTGACCACCATTTTCCCGCATGATTTGAAAAATCTCTTACTACTTAAAAATACTTAGAGGTATAAACTTGTGTGTAAGGTTAAATTTACTATGTAAAAAAATACGTAGTCAGTAAAAAAATGCTTGTTTACAACATATTTAATCTCTGGCTATAATTGACGTTAGAAAATAGATGACATGTAAACCTACCCTCCTCAAAGGTTCGCGGCATAACTTTGATTGTTTTTTAAGTGCGCACACGCGGTTTGGTCCATTCACAACCAGCAGGGGGAGCGTGGGACGAGAATCGCGACCGATAGTGTGTAGGGCCCTTAACTGTAAACTGCACTTGCTGGAGTGCCGGCGCAAATTGTCATGGTGAATATTTACGATGACTAATTACTTGGTAAATTATTTATATATTCATTGATTATTCGTCGTTACATTATTTATAATAAAAATGAGTACACCTTTGGGTACTTTGACTTTTGATTATTTCTTATCAAAAGGCAAGTCCGTATTTTTGAGGTTTATGCATTTGATGGTGAGAAAAAGTTATGAATGTGATGTGATGTGATATGATGAATGATATTTTTTTAACGATTTCCATATTGTAAAAAGCGCAAAGTCTATTGTAATTATTTTAATGATTTCTAATTCATTTTAATGTATATGATTGCTGTTATCATTTGTGACTTTTATTTATCTCTTACCGAATATTTACTTACCTTCTTACTAATAATCTCAAACCTGTTACCTAACACGTCAAAATTTATTTTCCTCAAATCTTCCCGAGATTACGTTAAGGCACGTTTTAGTCGTTTAGTCGAGATGTTGTTTCATTATCGTCTGAAAGGCGAAGCTTACCTGCGCGGGCGCAGCGTACCTGACCTAGGAAAACAAACATGGCCGACAGAAAGAATAGTGAGGACATGTCCGGTAAGACATGCTTATGTAATAGTGATATAAAAGAACTAAATATCGATTCAGTAAATAGACATACTAGTACAGAAATTTATCAGGGGCTCTATTTTTTTATCACTCACGTTAATATTCCCAGTTATATTTGTTCGAATATCAACAAAAACCACACTGAAGACGGCAGTAGTTAATTTTTTTTTTATAAAATTTAAAATCACTGCCTTGTGGATTTCAGCAGATATTCAAATTCCAAAATCAAACATATATGTAATGTAAGAATATTTGTAAAACACGCCATATTGACGCGTATGATTCAACAATAGATCTCCTAATAGTTTGGAGAAGGCCGTACGAAGTATTAGAACCATAAAGCAATCACTAATGTTTGTAAATCTAAATGTCTAATAGATATTGTTATTTCATTTATGTACCTACACTTTGTCACCGTATTAATAAAGTGGTATATGTTGTAAAAAAACATGTATTAATACATAGGTTTGTGCGCAATTAAAATGGACCTTACCCTATCAGCATAATTAAAAACCTTATATATTACTTACTATATTACTTAGGGTTCTATTTGCAAGAATGTGCCTATAACATCAGACACATTCTTGCAAATAGAACCCTTAGTATATTATGATACCCAGCTTAACAACGCCAGGTTGTCTCATACATACAAACTGTGTCTTGTATGGGAATGTCCACACTACTGCTCACGTGTTATTCGTGTGATATTTCCATATTTTTGGTAGTGATTTTTTTGTGGTCGCGTTAAGTGGCGTGATGAGGACCACCCACAGCGCCCGGAAAACCTCGGATCGGCCCTCAGCAAATAAATACCACCTTATAGATCTGTCAACACTAACATGTTCATATTAAATGGCAAAAAAGTCACTCTAAACGACCCGTAGACTTGTGATGGCAGGAATTAACAATCGCCACTATAATAATAAAGAGAACGTAAATTTTAGGTGTGTTTCGATGATTACTTCAGAAGATGCACGTAATAGAAAGGGCTAATAGGAGTTTTGTATATAATATATTTTATTTATATAATAGCTTTAAGCCAGGCAAGAAGTTTAAGAGCCTGTTCCACATTCGACCAATAAGCACTAACCGATGAATAATTCGAATATAGAACGTCATTATGTATGAAGTATCTGGCAGATAGTACTAACCAGGACTTATAATCGTTACTTATTGTGACCACTTGAAGTTAAAAATGTGTGTCGTTACCATTCGGAAGTTGAGATTCAAAGTTAGTCAGTAAATAAAGAATTATGATATACATATTCGTATTTAATAGTTTGATTTTTTTTAATTGCTTTTGAAAATAGGAAACACATTAAACTTATATATGTATACCTTGTGTACCAACAGTGTAGCTCAAAAATTATCTCAGTTTATGACACATCAACATATTTTCATAATTTCCCATCAAAAGACGAGCGCTCTCACCGTGAGTATGTAAGTACAGTGGCAAGAGTGCCACTATACACTATAGTTATTTGCATTTTGTAAAAACGGCTGCGTATACGGCTACTTTGAATCGTGAGTATTTTTCGAGATCTCATCGGTCGATCGATGGGAAAATTTCACACACATGTTTAACTTACCAAACTCACCTTAGCTATCCAACGCGGCAACGCAGCCAGCATCATAGCCTCCTTGCCGCAAGGAAATGGTTTCGTTTCTGAATAGGTAGTTTTTCAGTTATTTTTGATGTTGCATGTATTAGTTTTATTTTGATTCTTGATTGTTATTAATAAAGAGTAAAAAAAATAAAAACATACCAAAAAATAGCTTTAATAGTTTGATGTTAATATTCGACTGTACATTTATTCCGGCTGAATAATTTTACTTTCTTTCATCTTCCGAAATTCGTTTGTGCCATTTGGCATTATAAACCAGCTTTTATACTAATCGAATGCAAAATAACAAATAAATTCCTTAGGAACTTTCCAATCTTCAAAAACACTAAATTGTCACGTATCACACCTCCACTTGACGTCAATTAGCTGAAACATGTCACTTATTACTTCCAGGGAGTCAGTTCTTGATTACCATAAGTGTGGCACAGGCTTTGGTATGCACAAAATGCTAAGACAAATACTAACTAATACTTAGGTTATACAGGGTGACTGGCAATTCGATACATTCCTATGGAGGGTTAAAAGTAGAGTTGAAATTTTCATTTGAAAGTTTTCGAGATACTATTAACAATAGTTTTAAAAAATAAATAAAAAAGCAAGCCTACAAAAATATTTGACCATCATAAATATTGTATATTTCGGTAGCAACGGATGTAAACAATTAAAATAAACATGGACTTCACTGATACCTAATACCGATAATCTGAATTCAACTTTTGGCTATCTTAACCTTGTTAAGATCAATGATGGATATGATATCAAAATTACAAAAGGATTTACAATAAACAATTCAAATATAAAACTCCTTCTGCATGAAATAAATAATAATTATTAATTTGAATAATCATCATTAAAAAAAACCTTTATCATAATTCAAATAAACCTTGATACGACACTATTTACCCTGTGACCAAAACAAATACCAATTTCAACTTAATATCATGTAATTATGTATTTATACTTTACTATTTAAATAGTACCTACTAATTTATGCATGAGTACCTATATTACTTTTGACGGTATTTTCGGTTATTTTAATTCAAGGCCTAATTTCACAAAAGTTTCATGTGGCGTCCTGATCTAGTTTTTTACCTTTAGAGTTAGCTATGTATGAAATGAACTGATCATCAAGTAGCATCTAGCGGGCGAAGTCTGAAGCAAAATTTTTGGCATTTTGCGTAAACAATTCAATTTTCTCATTTTCTGCTGCATCAAATTTAATTTTCGTAGCTATATCTTTGTTCAACCTAAAAAAAATGTAGTTTTTTAAGCTTAATTCAAAAATTCTTCTTTATTAATAAATACACGAAAACACCAATTTTCTCTCAGTCTTTTTGGGCTACCTAGTTGTTTAACGGGAAATATGTCGAGATTTTCGTTTGGGCTTGTATCATAATCGCTGAATATAATAATCGAGAAGTTTAATTGCCTATTACTTTAAATAATAATGTCTTCTCTTTTTTTATTTGTTGCGTAGAGTTTCTTTTCGATTGTAAAATGGATCTGATGTAGTAATTAATAAAATCCCTTGGACCATTAAGTATCTTTGCAATCAAAGACTTTGTATCAAAGACTAGCCCTTAATAGGGCCTGCACCTACAAATACAAGTATAACACACATCCTCACACCAAATACATAGGTATACTTACATACACACTTCACTACAAAATATATTCTTACCACATGCACTCTACACAACACATCTTCACCTTACACATACACAAGCCAGCACAAAACTAGACTAGTAGAAATAGAAATCAAAATTAGAGTTAAGTTGAATTGTTAAAATACGATATTATGTTGTTGTTAAATTTTATTAGTAAAATATAATATAGGTTTTAGTTATGCAGAGCGTTGTCTCCTAGCACAGGCAATTTAACGCCTAAAAGGAGGCTTCGTCATCCAGTGTCGGAAGTCTCGACATAGTTCCGTGTAAAACCACCAGGTGGCGCTCGAAAAATGCTGAGACAAAATTGGTGTTTTCGTGTATTTATTGATTGAGAAGAATTTTTGAATGAAGCTTAAAAAACTACAAATATATTTTAAGATTTATTAAAGATATAGCTACCTAAGTTAAAATGATATTTGATGGATCAGAAAATCATAAAATTAAAGTTGTCGACGCGAAACGTCAAAAATGTTGCATCAGACTTCGCCCGCAGATAAAATATGTAAATCATTGTTAAGAAATAAAGAATTTTTGAATTTTGAATTTGAATTTGTTTCACCATCGACATATAAGCACTAACCAACTAATAGTTTAAATATGGAACATCACGTCTTATGAAGTAATGAACAAATAACGTCCCTGGCTTCATATTATGACATTGTGAAACAGGCCATAAGTATTCTATGATTTTAACTGACTTCCAAAAAAGGAAAAGGAAATTCAATGTGTATGTATGTGATATCGTTGGAATTTATTAATTTTTGTGTATGTTGTAAGGCTTCTGTGCCGAATTTCGTGTTTGTATGTCTGAATGTATGTTGGTATATTTGTTTGTGTGTCCATGGATTTCTCGAAAATGATGATTCTTTTTTATATCAATCAGGCATAGGGTACAGAGTAAGTTTCATCAAACGGTCTAGTAGTTTTTGTGATATGGGTAACAACTTTAAATCATGAAATGAAAAAATAACTATAAAAATTAAACTGCCGTAATAAACTGAGTATAAAGCTTAAAATAACGCGTTTGCCTTTTATTTAGGAGAATGGAGTCGTACATGATGAACGTAGACTGTTGGTGTACGCAAGCTTCAGATCATACACAGACTTCAAATGAATGTGTTTCTCTTAAATAGAAGGCAAATGCGTTATTTTAAAAAATTGACAGTAAAGATGAAATAAGAAACCAAAAACTTGTGCACGGGCGGGACTTGAACCAGCAACTTCATGACTAACCGGGCCAAACGCTCTATTTATTTATTTATTTATAAGGTACATCAACGATAATTACAATAATGCCAACTTATAACTAACAATATTTAAGAACTAATTGTATTATCAATTTCAGATGCACACCACATGCTTTGTTTTCTTTTGATGTTGTCTAGTAATAACTAAATGGCAAACAAAATAATATAGATCAGTGTAAAAAATATAAATGCTTGGTAATATTAATTGTTAAACAATTTATTATATCAAACCAAAAAAAAAACTGTCTGTCCGACTTTGCGAAATTTGTGGTCTCTTATGGATCGTCATTAGGCGTGACGTTTAGCGCCATCTACCCGTCTGATTATGCGACAGTGGACAACGGCACGGTAGCTCAATTGGTAGAGCGTTTGGCCCGGTTAGCCATGAAGTTGCTGGTTCACGTCCCGCCCGTGCGCAAGTTTTTGGTTTCTTATTTCATCTTTAGAAATATAAAATATGACACTGTAAGTGTTAAAAACACTCTAATCAAAATTATAGGTTCTTACCTACCACGTCGTCATCGTACGTGACATACTTCCATTTGCAGTAATAGTTACCATATCAAATTGGCGATCTGTCATCATTTTATTACTCACGTCTATACTTTCTCACGTCAATATCATCTCGATCATCTAACAAAAGTGAGTTCAGAATACCTGTCATTTGTCATCTCTTCAATGATTGTACAGACAGCATGTAAACCTGTCCAAATATTATATATTTTTGCTAAGCAATATCCAACTTAACAGCTGGTTACATAGACTTGAATTTCAAATGGGGAATGATACCCTTCTGTGCTCGGTTTGATGTGCTGGCGCTTCTAGAACGTGAGGTGTAAATGTTTTTTCAGCTTACTGTACCTGTCCATGCAATATCTTATTGTCCATTGTAATGCTTTATTATCTTAGTTGGTCCTTTTTGAGTTTCATTAAAGAATGTTTGGTACGATTAGTTGTGGATACTAGTTGGGGATCATCCTTTTATGAATGCAAAGAGGACTTTGTTGTCATTTACAATGTTTGTGTTACTCGTTGTATCAGATTTAGGAAAGTTAGACACTGCGACTTTTGGCAGCGATGCAGTCGCGATGTAGAAGCTGGACTTTGACAAATTATGTACTGTATATAGACGACTGCATCGATGCTACATTAAACCTGTTCATTGCGTGAGTCGCGATGCTGTCGTGCGTTTTCAAAATCCGCGACTGCATCGATGCTAAAAGTCACAGTGTGTAAGGGGTCTGAGGTTTGTAAAAGGTGTTATGCTTTGACCACGCAGTAACATTAGAGAGATGTGATCTTTAATTAAAAACTTAGTACACGCATTCTAATGCAACAGCGTTGCGGCTGATCGATTCCGACAATAATGCAACTATTAAATCTAGCTATTTTAGAGCGATGTCAGACGTAGCTTATGCTAAATTTGTTGCTGTACTGACGATGTTATAAGATACATACACTTACAAACACAATGAATTTCATATGTAATGACACGTATCATGCTTCATATGAATTCGACATGTCACGGATAATTCGATACGATCTTAAAAAAGTGTTTGTCTTGAAAGATAAGAAGAAAGCACTCATGAGTATTCGTTATCTTATTATATAACTGCCTCGATGGCGCAGCGGTAAGAGAGTCGCACTTTTGAGCGACGGCTGCGCCAGAGGTTCCAGGTTCGATTCCCGGGTCGGGCCAAAAATATTTACCTGGGTTTTTCTGTTCAGAAATTCTTAGGGAAGCCCGGAGTTTGTAAGTTGACGGTGTATCACACCGTGCCTCGGTAAAGCACGTAAAGTCGTTGGTCCTGCGCCTGATCTCTCTCCGGTCGTGTTAGATTGCTGTCCCATCGGGCTATGAGAGTGAAAGGAATAGAGAGTGCATCTGTGTTTGCGCACACACTTGTGCACTATAATATGTCCCGCGCAGTCGGTTATTGTGACTGGCCACCGTAGTCGATATCGGTTTTGGGGACTATCATTATTAGTATCATCAGTCATTCTATAGCTAGTAAAAGTGTGTTGTTTTTGAAATTAAACTTACCCTTAATGATAATTACAACATGATAATGGTCACAGCATCATCCCTAAGGATTTCTTTATTCATCGCTTTGTTTATTTACAAACAGAAACTTATATTAATAAATTGTCTAATTAACTAATGCACTTTAGACCTCCCGTTTGGTCTTTGTTTGTTTGCCATTAAGGGAGCTAATTATTAATATTTACACTGTTTGGAACTGGAAGACATTTGGCCTGAGTTTTGTTTACCTAATTATCTTATTTGTTTATGATAAAATATCGAGTTGCGATTGTAGGGCGGTTTTATTTAGGGTATAAATACTGCGTAGAAAGATTGTGTGTATGCCAAGTGTGATATTTAGCACTTTAACTGTCAAGTAATACAACTTGGTACATAAAAATACTAAGTTGCTTGTCTTATACTAACTAAATGAGCCTGGAGCTCTATTTTTGAAATATTGCGTATTTTGTTTTAATGTTTTATTGACGAATTAAAATCAGTTCAAATTCACGACAGTGATTAAAATTACTATTTTTTGCATAGTTTGCGTGATTTCCTTTGACATTTTATTTACTATCAAATGAAAACCACTCGGGATATTGACATGACGTGTTTCAAAGAAAGAGCTCTGGGTCCAAAGGAGCTGGTGTCTAGATTAGCTATTGGCTTAGACACCACATATTGGGATATCTCTTGTTACTGAAATTATTTGCCTTAGTATACACGTACTAGCTACCTATATTATAATATATATCCATGAACAGAATGAGGAAAAATAATACCAAAAACTTACAAACGTGCGTCACATTACAAAAACGGTAAACCAATCATGTTAAAGACATACAGCATAGTACCGCCCCGCGAACCACACTGAAGCTGTATGGAATATGAAACCTTGATCTAAATTTGAAAGTACCATGACATATTTACGAATCTAACCATCCTTGTCACTTTTACCAAAATATCTTGCGAGTGACAAGGATGAATAATACAAAAATACGTGCAGTCTCACATAGTAGGGTATTCTGAAACTTGACACCGGATCTCGGCTAATGGCGTATGCGTGTTGTACTTTACGAACCCGTCGGTTATTACCGCCATATTCAATGGGAATGAAATAAAATATGCCGGTGAAAGTCGGTGCTGTAGGGATATATCGAGGTTAACTATCGGGGAGTATAAGTATTAAGGTACCTACTGTGGATTGGAAGGGAAAAATGAATTCTCAGGATCATTTTGGGATTCACCTAGATTTCAACACCCGTTTTCTCCTTGAGCTGTGAAATAAAAAAAATGAGAGGCTGCGTAATCAAAATGATACGACCGGTAACATTTCTATTATTTTACAATATAACTTAAAATATGTTTTTTTTTACAGAAATAAAGCTTAGAGACATTACATAGGTATGCATTCATCTATCAAAGTAGTGCTTTCATATTTCTATTAATAGGATTCATTTAAAAATACAGGTGTTGAAGGGAAACATTTTAAGAAAGATACTCTTATCCTTATTTAATAAATCTGGATCTATTACAATTTTAAAAATGTCATTAAAAATAGTTAGGTCTTTAAATACATCAACAAACAAAAAATAAAGGGTTGAATAAAACAGTATACGTCAATTAAATGTTGTGCAAGAATAAATAGGAGTATGAATACATACTACTAACGAAATTAAGTTGGTAAAAGAAAAAATCAGACGCTGTATAAATAGATTAAATAATTTAAATATTATTTATCGATATATTTAGCACTTGGTATAATTTTAATTAGGTTTAATACATAGATCAAAAACTAAGACTGTAGAAAGAAATGACTTGAGTTGAGACTCTTGCGGGCAGAAGAGAAAACATTTTATTGAGAATTAAAATGTTATATAACATACATAACCTAACACTCAGGCCCGGGTAGGTAGATTCATGGATACGTTACCTGTTCAAATCCCGAATCAGAATCATTCGGTTACGATTCGATAACTTTCATATATTAATAAAATTATAATAACGCGGATTTATTTGTTGCAACTATTATTTTTGTTATTTTATCATATTTGTGCGCGAATCGACATCCGATCAAACTACCTACGAAATGAGAAAATATACAACATCCAGCCGAAACTCAAGCCGAATAGCTTATTGAATGGTTTTAATCCAAATCAGACACCTTTGACACAACAGCACCTATTTAAAAATGTATAACTTAAACCTTGAAGTTTATATTACCACATTATTTATTGAAAGAGCAAACAGTTCTATAATATCAAATAATCAATGCGAAATCTTTGATAACGGCCGCCTGAAAGTTTTCCGACGGCTCAGGTCTGCGCTTCGTTGTAGCACAATGCTACGATAAATAATCAATTACAGTTACACAATAATACCTACTCTATAATAAATTGTTTGTAAAAATTAGTTATATACTTATAATTGTTATATATTGTGATTAATGTGAAAAAAACCGTTCTGAGATAAGATTAATTGGCCTACCTGCCCAATAGATTATTACTGAAAGCTTCAAAATTATTATCTATTATTTACGTCCAAAATTTTGTGTGCTTTGTTTCAAGATCCAAGTAGCCCAAAGACAACTGAGTTTTTTTTGTTAAGTACCTATAGCCACTCAAGCAAATTATTTATCGTATTTTCACTTAGGTTTTTTCGTACTAAACTTACAGTGAGCGATTTCTGTAGAGCTCTCTGTAAAGTGGAACCCTTCTAAACTTGTTAAAAAAAGACCATCAACATAAAGTTATCAACTTCTGTAGCGTCACTAAAATTCACAGCCACCAACCTAAAACTTACATACCGTAGCTTTAGAACGCACCGTCTACAACTACCCGTACATAGAAACCGAGAATGAAATTCATCGCTACACAAGTACACATTCAAGCTAACGCACTTATGATTATTCCATGTTTTTATCGTTGCGAGCTGCGGTATTATTAGTGGATCGCTCGCGTCGCGGGGCCCGGGAGGGGGGAAGGGGGCTATGCGCGGGGCTGTCCCGCGCCGGCCACGCCCCCCGGGCCGCCAATGGAGGAGTGGAGGGGCGCCCGGGCCCCCGGCTTCTATTTACTCTTTCAATCAGTGCGAGTGTTTGCCCCTGGCCGGCGTGGACGCGCGGGTGATGCGCTAGCCATGATATCGCAGAAGCTCTCGTACGGGGACGTGCCGACCTCCGCGGCGCTGTCCTCGCTGTCGCCGGGCCTCGCGCCGCCTTACGTGAACGGCATGGGCTGCATGCCGGCGCAGCCTTACCCCAACCTGTACAGCAACAACATGGTGGCCGGAGGATCCTGCATGGGCTCCCCTGGAGTGGGCTACTCGCCGCCCAGCACGATGGCGTCGTGCATGGGCGGCGGCGGCGCCGTACCCTACGGATCCCTGCCTCGAGAACAAGAAGCCGCCTCACCCACATCGGCGCTGCAGCGCGCGCGCAACGACAAAACCTACCGCCGCTCCTACACGCACGCGAAACCGCCGTATTCCTACATCAGCCTCATCACCATGGCCATACAGAACAGCTCCACCCGAATGCTCACGCTGTCGGAAATCTACCAGTTCATCATGGATTTATTCCCGTTCTACAGACAGAACCAGCAGCGCTGGCAGAACTCCATCCGGCATTCGTTGTCGTTCAACGACTGCTTCGTCAAAGTGCCGCGGACGCCGGACAAGCCCGGCAAGGGGTCTTTCTGGACGCTGCACCCGGACAGCGGGAACATGTTCGAGAACGGCTGCTTTCTGCGGCGGCAGAAGCGTTTTAAGGACGAGAAGAAGGAGACGATACGGCAGGCGCAGAAGGCGGCGCATACACACGGTCACGGATCGCACGAGAAGCGCGGTGATCACGGACACGAGAAATCTTCCGCGCCTGTGGGTGAGGAGAAGGATATGCGCGATGAATTATTAGCGCAATTGCATGCGGCACCGGAGCTGTGTCTGCCGGAGCACACGCCGTTGGCTTTGGAGCATTACGCGCAGTTGAAGCAGGAGCCGACGGGCTACGCGCCGCCGCCTCACCCGTTCAGCATCACGCGGCTGCTTCCAGGCGCCGACACGAAGTCCGACCTGAAGATGTACGACGTGAACTACGGCTACGGGCACGCGCCGGCGGACAACTATTACCAGTCGCCGCTGTACCACCACCACCACGCGCACGCGCAGCCGCCCTTGTGACAGTACCCCTTGGCCTAGGCGCGCCGCCCGCCTTGGCCTGCGCACGATCATCCCGCGCCGTAAGTGACAATCAGAAATCTCATACCGATATTTCGAGTGATCCCGTGTTCTTGTGATACGAACGATTCAACAATCTCGCCCCCGTGTATAATTGTGTAAATATTTTGGACGGCTGTCCGTTGTGTGCGTTTTAGTAGGTTTATTGCGGGGCTCTAGGCCTAAAGTTTTGGACTAATGCGGAAGTGTCCTTTGTTGTTTTATGCGTGGTTTTTGTGCGCCGACTCTTATTAGAACGACGGAAATACGTATAACTTGAATTAAAGCAAAATTATCTCGTGTAAGTAGTAAATTTAAAGCTCGATATGAGCTTTCGCCCGCCTAAATCAAAACGTATAAAACAAAAGTGACATAACACGATAATCTCGCGTATAATGCGATCAATACGATACGTTATCGATAGTTATCTATCGAGCGTTAGATATCAAATTATTTGTGAAGCGCGTTGAAGTCTTTTCTTCGGACTAAACAAACAAAGCGCGTTCCTTTTGGATATTGAATCGAATGTTTACAGTAACTCAAATTTTGTTTATCAAATTCATAATTTCAATCAAAAACTTTACATAATAACATAGAAGAGGGCTAAGAATAGTGTCATTTCCTTTTAAAATAGTTACAAGCATAAACGCTGGCCCAAAAAAAGAAACAGCAAATAAAAAACATTCAATAATGCAACAAACATTCAAGAATATTTTTGGGTAAGCCTGATTCCTATTTCAGTAACTTAAATTTAATAGAACAAAAATAATTCAGGGTATAAAACTAACTACCAACCGAAAAACATTAATAAGTACCTCAATAAACCTAGGCCTAAATAAATAATCTGGCTAGACTTAAAGTTGGTTCCTATAAAACTTAGTTTTTATAGTCATCATAAGACTAACAATACAATAAAAAAGTGTTGCTATTCTCTTTTGAAATTACTTAATACAAGTTGATGTTAACGAGAGGATGATAGGAGAAATATCGCAATGTCAATTTCAAGTTGATCTAAAATATTTTAATTGCAACTTTTTAATGTACATGTTTTTTTACTGTACAGGTTAATTTTATTTGCAACAATTAAATTTAAACCATCGTTTAAGATTGAATCCTACTTTAAAACAGCCAAGCCCAGCCCAAGCCTTAAAAATAACTTGGAAGTTATGAATATCTTATCTCAAAAAGATAGGCCCAAATACAAACATAAAAGAGTTTCCGCCGGCGCGGCAAAGGGTTAAACATTTTATTATATACCCTGTCATAATTACGCTCATTGTGTATTTATTTTAAATTTCCTTCAGTTCATACAGTCGGCACACAAAAAAACCAACAACGTCATATCTCGGACCGTCGGACTGTGCAATGTCTTGTGTAACAAATTGTGTATAAATATAATATAAATTTAGATAGGTGAAACGGAATTATAGTTCTATCATCGACCATTGCGTTTAGGATATAAATAAGTTTTGTATATATAGTTTGTAAGATGCAGTTGCCGCTTTTGTGGTAAAAGTAAACGGGAGATAAAATCATATTTGTTTTGAATCTCTTTTGTTCAAAGTCCGTGAGAAGTTTCGCTTGCTACAGCTAGAAATAAGAATTTTTTCATCTCTCATCGGCCATCCTGTTTTCTTGTATCACACCAGGCACACTGTATGACTTTAAATAAAGGTGTTCGGTATAAGATAGGTTCCTATCAAGCTTCTGCACATTCCATTTAAATATATATTTATATGCAAGTGTAAATTTAGCAGTATCAACGTCGTTTGGCAAGCGTATATGATGTCACTTTATAAAACACAAGTTGTTTTTTGAGTAAATAGAAAAGTTAAACATAATCAATAGCGAATTTATTTTGTAAATATTTACTTTTAAATTAGAATTGTCGTGTTACTTGACTTTTCAGCTTTATAATGGATTTGACCTTGGTTTTACGTTTCGGTCCTAAAACCTTGAATTTAACCTTTGGTTGAGATGCCAAGACCACTTGACAAGTTAATCGACATGAATATGTGATTCCGATTTTTGATTTCTTAACCCGTTTTGACCTATGGACTACTGAACTAAGTTACGACAACATCTAAATAAATAATTAATAACTATTATGGAAATATAACATTTAATTGTATAAAGATTGTAATTTGAATTAAATGTTTTAAAATTGTTTCTAATATTTGATTTTTAGTCAATTGTTTTAGCTTAATCCTTTTAAAAATATTTAAATAAGTAATTAAATTTTGATTGAACATTGCACGATTTTTGCATAGGGCATAAAAAAAGATTACTCAAAACGGGAAATATTTTAGTAGTGTTCAATAAATAGTTATGCGCAAATATATCTAGATTTAGTCTTTGTATACGCATGCCAAAATGCTTTATGTGATTCAAACATAAATTAGTGAATGCTAAATTCATTCTTGAAGTTATAAATACATATTCATGTCTTATTACTCGAATCTAGATAGGACTTATATATCATCTGTTAGTTTCAGAGTTAATAAAATTAAGATATTTACAAAATTACCGTGTTTTCTTTCGACAGATTATTATTAAAGCGCTTAAATGTCAAAAAACTTGAATGGATGAAGTATAAAAAATGGATTTTCAGAAGAAAATTAGTACTTCGAGTCAGATACTGTTAAGATGAAAATATACAAAATACTACTGCTTTGTTTAACTCTTTTGCGTCAAAGCAAAACATTTCACATAGGTGCTACCATAAAAACAAATAATTTCCCATAAAAAATACAGTAGACTAAGAAAAGATAGAAAAAACGAAACAAAGAACAATAAAATTACTAGTTAACTCAAAAAATAAAAGACTTATCATTGGCAAAGTTGAGCCGAACCTTTTCACTTTGGTTGCGCAATCACTGGTCGCTAAGACCCAAGCCACAAAGACAGTCGTAAAACTATAAAGGGTTAACACGTGGCGGTGCTAATAGGCCAAGAATTGCCAAGAAAAAAATGAAATTTTGTTTTGCGCTACAATGTTCTGATCATTGTGCGGTCCTTGCGCGTTTACGAAGTGTTTTGCGCTGCTATATTAGGTACATATACTAGTAGAGGAGTGTGCTAATTGACTTATTGACAGAGTTGTCAAGCTAGTTCTCCAACAATGTACTTACTTGTACCGAAAGAGGAATCACGTGATCTTACCATGAAATAAAAGTCAGTGTGTGTATTTTGATATGTATTTTTCACTTACCGGGAGCTCTATTTTGGAATCACTGGCTTGTATACGGCGTGTTATTTTCGTTCGAAAGCGAACTCAGAATCAACGAAAACGAAGCAAAATATATAAGAAATACTCACAAAATTAAGTAACATTTATATTTATTACTACTGTTTGGAATTAAACTGTTTGTATTACGCAAATCGGACATTAATTAATGAATATCACACGCCATTTTGACGCGAGTGATTCAAAAATAGGTCTCCAGGTTGAACTCAATATAAGAGCACTTAACTTGCAGTTATTTTTCTCAAAACTAAACAAGACTATATTCATTACTTCTTCTTCTTCAATTTAAGAGCCGCGCTCTTGTCGGTGGAGTAATCGCCATTCTTTTCTACAGTCTGCTTTCCTCTTTACTTCCTGATATGATATTCATTACTATATGCTTTAAATTGCAGGCAGCGTTAATTTGCTGTAAATTAGGTTAGAGGTGACTATCAGAATCGTAAACCAGACAAAACCCCTTATTTTCCAAATTATTCGCTGTGTGCAAAGTAGGTAGTAGTGAAATTAGAATAGATAACAGCGCTCGCTGTGCCCAAAAAATACATCTTTAGAGGACTTTCCTACGTCTGTCATCATTTCTCTAGCATTTTCAGAACATAATGTACATCTCCGTGAATTATGTTTTATTACTAAGTAAAAATCGCTTTATTAACTTGATTGCATTGAAAAAAAAATTCAATATTTCATTGAAATAACTTTCTTTAATTACTTTTCGTAGTGACAGCCAGTCATTTGTCATTTAAACGTCCAGTCCCAAATAGGTAACGAGAATCGTCTTTAGCCTTCGTCCGATATACTTTTTAAGCGTTATTGTGATGTTATTGATGATTTTTACAAAAGTAGAACGCTTTAATAAAAAAAATAATAAAACAAATGAATCTAATCAAAATTATGACTGCAACAAAAGCCTGTGTGAACTTTCTCTCAAACAACAAGTGTTTTGACGCATCCGATAACTCCATTCACTTTTTATTACATCTTTAGCGTCGAGAGTCGAGCCCGGGACGCTGCGGGTGGTTTACAACGGTCGTAAAACTAACCACTCACCACTGACCCATTGACGGTTTTTTTTTCTCTAAAAAAAGAACGTCTATTGTTGATACACGTCATCTTAATAATAAAAAATGAAATTCTCATAGTATAGGAGTTTAAAATGACTTAATATAACTCTATTATTTGTAGGTCATCGTTTTGTGTATTAATTACCTATATCGTTTACGATTTGAACGAATACTTATATACGTATATACTAGCTAGAAGTTAAACTTAGTCAACTTCACAATTAAGGATTATTTTAAATTTCCAATCTAAGTAGTTTTTATCACATTTAATGCTTATAAACATTGAGTTTAAATAGTTTTATAGTTCATTATGTTGTGTGCTTACGTTTATAGTTTCATATTATAGCGGCATAAAAGGGTTAATATTTTTTTTCTTAAATGATGACTTAGCTTGTTTTAGAAATAACACAAAAACAACAAAACTTAACTAATTTACACAATAATAAATTGATAACAATGTTACATGATAACTACATTAACATAAAGAAATATACTCCCATCCAGCATTGTCGACACAAGTGCGCTTATTGTCGTCACTAAAAAATTAAATATCTGATGCTGAGAAAAACTCAAGCGTGTGGGTGATGTTTATTTATCTTACCATTGATTTTACATCCATTCAACTTGTTACCTACAGGCTACTGGGCTTCAAAAGCCGTACAGTTAATATTTAAGCAGCATGTCATCTCCAATCAACGTAGGAGCGTATGTTAAGGCTGTCTGGTGAAGAACATCATAGCGTTAGGTACTACTTATGTAATATTTTTAGGGAAGTATGCTATACCTTCTTATTATTGAGTTGCGCTAATAGAGGTGTACAAGCTACACAGGTGAACTTAATGCTGCGGAACAAATATATACATGTGACTTTTTTATCAGTACCGAAATTTTGTGTAAAGACTCCACTGATGAATATGAACAAAATTTACTAAGGGGTCAATAGTGAAATCGAGAAAAAAAAACAGCTGTTCCAAATACATTTTTATTTCCCGATTTCACTATTGCCCTCATAGTAAAATTTGTTCATATTCATCAGTGGAGTCTTTATACAAAATTTGGGTACTGATAAAAAAGTCATCCTGTATTATTTTCAAAAATATATAAATGACACTTGCACTAACTCCTTACTTATTTATAAGTAGTTGTAAATGAAATGTTTGCTTTTTTAACATCGCACTAATGTAATAATGTAATTACCACAATATATTGTGTGTTTTTGCTTCAAGACAAAATGCTACTGTTTAACCTGACTTCCACTGTGCCATCGATGACCTATCGACTTCACATCAAAAAATGACCATTAAAATACAACTTTATTACCCATTATTAGGTGTTAATTTCGTATGGATTTTGTTTGAAGAGTTTTATAGTGAATCACTTGAGTTTTTGTGGCCTCCGTTTTGTTGCATTCTTATTCGAATGTGATATTATGTCAGAGTGTCGTGAGCTTCGGAGGCGATAATAAGAATAAACACTTTCTTTGTCCGAGTAACGGTTGTGCAATATGACCGAAAAACGGTAGTTTGGCGTTTCGGTTTAATTTTGGGAACTCTGACTCATGGAAATTATATTTGTATCAGGAAAATTTGTGAGAAGACATATGTACCTTTTCAATGGTGATCAAGTATGAGTGTCATACTGTTAGGCATAAGCTTCGGGTTATACGGAACGTGTTTCAATAAATCTAATTTTGAATCATGTTACCAAAAAATATTAACATGAAGGTTATAATATTCCATTCGTAGTAAATTAAAAAAAAATACTTCGAAATCATGGAAAAACGTAATGTAACATAATACAAACATAACATAATTTACTTACATGCGTTATAGAATGACTATAATCATCATGGATCATAATTTGATAGATCGTCTCTTGTTTTATCTAAAGGCATGAATATTTTCTGCGGCTCTGTTGCAACAAGTTATTAATAAGTATTATAGCAAATGTAGATGTACTATTATCACTTCCTCAGCTTGGATCTTCGACAGAGCTTAAGAAAATGATCACTATTTTTTGTCAGCAAAAGCAATCGGATTGATCAATATATCTCGTGTGTTGGATCAAGTGTTTATTATAGAAGCTAGGTGTGGCCCAGACATTGTCTCGTCATATTCATTGGATATTTACAAACCAGTTTTGATACTTTTTTATGTATATGAAGAAGAAATATTACAAAGAAATTGAAGGTTTATTTTAATTTCATCTCTATGAATATAAAAATATGACACTGTAAGTGTTAAATACATTCTAAACCATTACATATATTTAATTTAGTAATTAATAAGTATTATTGTGTGAGTGATAACTATTTTTAAGTAATTATAAAATTAATGTTGCGTTGATGTTACGATAGTTTGTGATCAAAATTTATGTTAAGATGTCCACAAGCATCTTAAACTGGAGATTTTCAGAATTACAGTTATAAGACTAACGGACTTGTCAGACATGATTCATCCTCGGCTGCATCATTCCTAACCATTAAATTAGGTACTCGCCTAATATCTAACTATTAATTAAAAAATAGCCTGATATTTAACCAGAAATTTAAATTAGTTTACAAACGGGGCATGATAAAATCTTCCCATGATACTCCACATTATTTATCAAAAAAAGGTTATTTTAAAGTTATCTTGTAATGTTACAAATTGGTGATATCTCTCGCCGACTGTACCGGTGCCAGACGGGCAAACAAGATAACGACGTCATGCAAGCGTCCCCTTTTTACCGAGAAATCCATATTTTACACCTCACACGTCTTGAGACATCCTGCACGTATGTGAGATATTAGACATACACCCTGGGTATACACTGCGGTATGTTACGCTGTTGTAATAAGGGTTATTTTTCAACAAGAAAATATAGCAAGATGTGCTGGCGGCTGTACTTGATATATAAGAAGTATACCTTGGTACATGCTATGTAGACACGTATGTATTATATGTTATTGATTAAATATATGTTAAGGTACAAGATGCTAACGCAAGCTGGAAATATTTTGTTCTCTCAGTTATGAATGACATAAAAAAGTATAAGGTATGTTGATTATTTATATACCTAACTTTTTTGTCAGAAGTAAACTATGTAGAGTATACAATCGATTTCTGATAAACTCATATTATTCAGTTTCATAATCATTGTGATATTATAAGGAAATCATTTCATACAACGTTTGACAAAATCGTTAACGCAGAATACTAACAACATAAACACATAAATAGGTAATCAATTTGATTTCGAGATGAGATCTCAAGTAGTTTCAAACCTTTACCACCTAGCCTTACCCAACACTTAAAATACCAGACATAGCACTCTATACTTCAAAATATTACTTCGCATTTAGCAAAAAACTCATTGCACCAACACAGAAAAAACTGGCCATAATTGAAATGATGAACAGTAGGAAACTATTAAAAAGACAGTGTTTCGAAAGGGATTCAATATTTTGATAGAGTTCGCACTTCGGTAGTGTACTCATTAGCAAAATGAACCTTCTGACTGAAACGTTTTACTACATACAGAGTTTAATAATTCTAGCAGATTTGAAAGTGGAGTATAAGCACCATACAATTATTCTTGGAATAGAACGACAAGGGAGAGATGTCACTTGCAGCAAACTGTGTGATAAAAAGAGATGGAAGATGCGATGTATCAGAACCATTTTTGGCGGCTGTCAGTCAGTTTGGAAGCCCATGAAGGGTCGCTAAAAATTTCTTACATTTGTTTTTTTTTATTTAGGTGAAATTGTCTATATTTTGAAGAAATAGTTCCCCTGAAACATGGTGAATTGATCGGTGATTAATTGTTGTTCATTACAGTGAAATGATCCCAACAAATAATCATTCAACAGGTAAATTAGTCTAAATGGAAGCCTCTTAATATAATTACGATTTATATTTACCAATGCGCTTCAAATTTAAATTACGAATTTTGATAAATCTATTCTATTAACGTCAATACAAGTAAAAATTAAAGACAGAATAACAAAGGTAATGCATATCTACGAATATTTGTATAAATAAATAATATTTAGTTTTACACTACAGCTGCATGCTCGATATTTTGTGTCGACTCTTTATCATGCGGTAAACTAATGTGCTTAACTTAGGAAGATTGATATAAATCACCTGAACTAAAGGTAACCTCATTTAAAGCTATAAACGTTACTTACTTTAGTTACTGACGTCTTAAACCAATTTTGTTTGACAGCTTTTACTTGTCCTTCTCTTCCAATAGGAATACAAATATTATGATAAGTACTGAATTCCGTTATATCATTTACGGCATTTTTTATGTAGACGGCAGCAGATGAATTTTTGGACAAAATTGTTTGGAACGGAAACAAAGCCGGCTGTCAGAACAGCGGCCTCAGTCGCTTAAAATCTGTCAAGCCGGTATTAGAGCCGTCTGGTTGTGTGGATAAGTCTATCTGGTTGTGTGGATATTGGCAGCCTGGTCAATTGCCTTATCAATATTTTAATAATTTATCTATCTAATGTAGAGACGCCTACTGCACCTAATTCTGCTATGTAACTTATGTACTTACCTCTACTAGCGAGTTATCTACTAGCAAGTTACGGTGGTGACATAACGCGTTTCGGCCTGACATGTTTATGATTTTTTTCACCTTATATCATGTGATAACGTCTAAAAATTCGCCGTAAGTAAAATACAGTAACATGAAAATAAAAATTATGCAAATTACTCAATTAAAAAAGACATTTATGGATACCGATATCGGTATTCACCATAGGTGAAGAAAAGATCTAAATTTAAAAAAAAAACTGATTATAAATCAAAAATCAATCCATCCTTTAACTTTGCTACACAGGTAGATATGCTGCTTTGCTAATTGACTCAAAAAGTTAAATGATAAAAACAAAAAAACATTGATAAAGATGAAATAAGAAACCAAAACTTTGCGCACGGGCGGGACTAGAACCAGCAACCTTTTGGCAGACCGGGCCAAACGCCGGACCGCCCGTGCGCAAATTTTTGGTTTCTTATTTCATCTTTATGAATATAAAATATGACACTGAGTGTTAAAAACATTCTAAAGCAACAAAAAACATTGGTTATGATTTTTGCACTAAGGTACTATTGTGTTTGACAAACAAATTGTACGAAATCATTTTGGACCGATTTTAGTTAACGATTTTATAAATGAAAGCAAAATCACAGGATGAGTGAAGTGAGTTAAGGCACAAAATGGCTGCCGCTGCACGTTTGAGCAAACACAACGTGCTCGTTTTTATAACGCTCCATAATTCGGTGATAAGTACTTAAATTGCGTTATTTGTACACCACGAGCGTTGACTCTATGACATTGTGTAGGTGACTGTACCAAAATACGCATTTGAATGTTGAGCAATGAAAAAATATCACGACAGGCATTAGTAGTATGACATCATTGAAATGTGAAAAAAACTACCTAAATGGTTCTTATGTGTCTGGGTTGGAAGAAAAACTGCACTGTACAGTCTCGCCAGCACTCCAGGTTACACATTTTTATTTAAAACTAAATCTTATGAACACAGCATAAGATACTGCAGTGCTTACCTTGACAAGCTGTTGTCCGTACATACGTAGCTAGTAGTGTTGCAATTATAGCCTGAAAATATTATTACTTATTGCATAGAGCGTTATAAAATAATTAGTAAGTGACTATTTAAAATTTATTTTTCCAATAAACGGTTACCGTTTCAAAATACATGTTTTGATGTAGTATTGGTTAATAAATGAAACTTGTTGAAAAAATCTGTAGCACTTTAAGAAAATCTTGAGTATGGACCAATCAAACGTAATAGAGTGCAACTAAACATTATAAATAATTACAATATCAGTAAAAAGAAGGTTCGGCTGAGCCCACACTATTTGGGGGAGTTATTCCCCCCTGCGATATTTGTCGATCAAACACGATCCATCATAGCTGTATGCAGGCCCTTTGCCTATACTGCAGTAAGTTTTTAAGTCTTACGAAAAAATATTGATAGTTCCAATAAGAATTCCAATGCGAAAAAAATGGCCGCCTATTTTACCTCTTACAATAGTAAATGAAAAGACATTAGATTGGCAATAACATTTTCTAATAAAGAATTTAACTTTACATTCTTAACTATTAAATAATATGACCTGATGATTTTAAGTTAATAGAAAAAAAATTCGTGTCTATTGACAAGAATTTTTTTTTGGCTATTGCCAAGGGTACATAGCTTGTAAATTGTAGCTTATCATAACTTTAAAAACAATGTCAGTCAATTAAGTATTTGAAGCTTAAATTGACTATTAAGTTTGTTTACAATACTCGACTAGCAAATAAAACGGACTTTAGCTATTTGCATAGTGTAAGAATATGTGATTTAATAAATAGCAAATTTCTCAGTTAAAAGTGTAATTTAACTATAAAACAAAGTTATTACAAACGGGAACAAAAATATTCAGATAAGAGATATTACAGCACACAACTTTTCACTGCCAGACACTCATTGGAAAATTTTAACAGAGATGGTGGGGTAAGTATCATTTTATTTTATTTATTCAGGCAGTATATTTCAGAACTAGAAATACTCTACGAGCAACTTGGTATAATCCAAAGTTAAATGATATAGAACAGACACAAGAACATTAAAAACACATACTGAGATAATTTTTACTAACTAATGATTATCATTATTAATCTAAAGGCCTGTTTCACCATTGAAAAATAAGCACTAATAGTCCCCCAAGCCAATTTTATATACGGTATCCAGTTGTAAAGACAAACGGGTACTGAGGTAAGGGGGTGAAACACTGCCATCTCTCAAGCTCTGGGCTACCCTAAGAACTTCAGGTACATATTTTTGGCCCGACCCAGGGATCGAACCCGGGACCTCTTTTGCAGCTCTTACCGCTGCATCAAATCGTCACTATTCTACCACCAGGTGTAGTTGTGGTCACATGCCTTATCATAAAAAAATAGCACTAAACAACAAATAATTCAAGTTTGGATTTATGACTTCATACGAAGCATGTCGTATGAACGAATAGACTGATAACGTTACTAGTTTCTTATTAGGACATAGCGAAACAGACCGTAAGGTTTTAAAGGAGAATAACCTACGTTCGAGTAGCCTTCCTAAACAAAACACCTTCATATTATGGGGCTCCCCGAATTTTTGACGCGCACACTAGCGCCACCCAATTAAATATACTTATTACTACTTAAAAACAAAAACAAACAAAATATTGGTAGACACGACTGTAGTACAGGTTCTATAGTTTATTTAGTACGTTTTAATTGTTTCAAAAGTAGTTTACTGTAGTTAGAGTTAGAAAAACTGCTAAATATGGCCATTTTTGGCAATTTTTCTAACTGTAACTGCATATAACTCTGTGTTATTGAACTAAAACATTGTACCTATCTAAATTACATAACCAGAGCTACAATCGTATCAATCAGATTTTCGATTCTTATTTAACTTCGTTTTTTATTAAACGAGTTATGATTTTTCTACAAAAGTGGCGCTAGTATGCGCGTTAAAAATTCGGGGAGCCCCTAAGTCACTTATGTCTTTAGATAATAATCTAAATTACGTCTTGCAATGTCAAGTGTGTTGATAATTTTCCTATTTGTAGATATTATTAAGGTTGTATAAAATCTAAGTAAGTACGTAAAGTTTGGGTCGGTCAGCCAACAATATACTAACCAAACGTGTGGGCATCGCGTCCGAATGATTTATGAGACGTCGCCGAAGATGAATTGTGGCCGCCTCGATTTCGTGTGTGGAACTTAAATCTAATGCAAATGGGAATTTAATTTACATAACTTCAAATTATTTTCTAAATCTTATAAAGGGGATTTTCAAAATTACATTCTTGTATCAATCCAAATTACTTTAGTACTTAACTAGACAACACTTTAGTGTACCTGTGAGCTGAACTGCGTGCTTGTTTCTTAATCCTAATGAGAGCTTTACTATGTTTTCTTAACCTGAAATATTTAAATCTAAATAATAGTACCTTTTATATGTAGGAAACTTAACACTGTGTCTATAAAACAATATTATTTTTACAGACTTCAAAAAGGAAGAGGTTATTAAATCGACTCTATGTTGGTTTTTTTAATATATATGTTACCTCATATCTTAGTATTTGTGAACCGTTTAAAAAAGATTTTCGCCTAGAGACGTACTATACCTTCGTCTTTTTGTACAAGTATCAATGTTGAGCACGTTTTTACGTCTGATAGGCATCATTGTGTGGAGCTGAGCTGATAGTGGAACTTAGGAGTTCAGTGATGAATACGACAAAACGTATGTTACAAAAAGAAGCTTATTATAGAACAGAATCGAAAGGTGTAACTCCACACCGAAGGGAGACCTTAGCCATCTCTAGCATCATCAGCGCACCGACTTCAAAAAGAAATTGTTTGCCTAAAATTGAGTCCTTTCTTTATAAAATTTATAAGTTTTAAGTGCATTTTGTTATTGAAGATAGTTTTTTTATATTTTTTGTAATTAAAGCATGTGTGTTTTTATCGGGAAATTCCTTTAGATCCTTAATTAGCTTGTAAGAATGCTTGAGTAAGAAGAAATCCTTTAAAAATATCAGTTGTAACAATTTATATAGAGTCTACCAATATTAACTGCATTCCTTATTTGGGCTAATTCTGACCCTCAAATACAACAACTTTTTGTATGGGACCAACATCGTAATACCAAAAAGAAAATTCACTTTCCCATACTATAGAGTGCCGATCAGCTGATGCTAGTTTGTATGGAGAAGTAAAAAAAAAAATGGGATGTTGATGTTGGTCCCACACAAAAAGTTGTTGTATTTTAGCTACAGAACTACCACTGAGAAGGAATGCAGTTGATTTTTTTAAACCCTGTATAGATGGGAAGGTTTTAGCGCAAGTAACAGTAGTTAAAGACTTTGGTTTAGTAAAGCTCGTACCACAGACAAGCACTTAGGAGCCCATCCGTCTGTCTGCTTGGTGCATCGATCCACCAGCGCCATGTTGTTTTGGTGTGAAGTATGTCATCCATCGTTATGTAATAACAAATTTAGTAAAAAAAAAGAGTTTAAACAATTGGTTAGCCAATATTTCACAAATAAATCGACGACCCCAATATTAAACTAAAATAAAATACTTTAGGACAGCTTTTTATTGACAGTTAATTTTAATTTATAACAGCTCTGTAAATAATAATAGGCAGTGCGTTAGTTATAACGAATACTATGCAAATTGTTGGAAAAATATCGTTATGAATGAGGCAGTAGCATGCATCTGTAAATATAATGTAAAAAAGAGTTGAAGCCAAATTCAAGAGATTGGTGGGGGAGGGGCGGAATCAATAATATATTAAAAAAAATTTTTTTTTGGCGTTTATGGGTTATGAGTACAAAAAAATCTGTCCATGTATCAATAGTACCCAATTAGTTTAAAATCAAAAAGCGAACATTATAATCATCAATCTACACTTTTCATAGCGCGCCTCGCTTCGTATCTACGTATCTAACACACGGTTGATATCAAGGAAATGATGCAATTCGGCGATTCGCCATCTACGTAGGCGGAGAAACATAACATTGCCATCACAATTTAAACCAGAAAAGTGATCGCGTTCTTAGTTGTGTACTCAAACAAATGAATCAGTACTAATTATTGTGTAACTAATTTAACAGGACGACTTCCGTGGTGTAGCTGATAAGCACGCTGAGTTTCAAGGCGTTGCCGCCCCGAGGTTCCGGGTTCGATTCCCGGTCGGGTCAATGTGGAAATCAGAGTTTTCTACTTTGTCTCGGGCTTAGGTGTTGTGGTGCCACCTTTGTTTCTGATTTCCATAACAAAAGTGCAATAGTTACTTAGGTACTTTGGCATCAAAACAATGTATGTGATCGGTGTCCAATATATCTTTTTATTTATTTTTATTACAATTTCAATACTTTTTTTAAAATTTTCTTTAAAATGATATATATCTTTCCTATATTCTAAACTTGATTGACAACAACCCCTTGAATTTGGCTCGTACTTTTTACACCCTGTTAAAATAATAATCACTAGTTTTATCACAAACATTATTACGTTGCGTCAGAGTCAACAAACATATTTGGTAGGAATCAAAGAATGGAAAATTAAGTGGCCACACTTAGGTACTTCCAATCATTCAAAAATATGCCATACAGACTCCATTTTGCGCCCTCTGAAATAAAGTTTTAAAATCTCATTAAAAACTTATAGCTTGCCATAATATTCAGTTGTTATCATCTTCGCTGTATTTGCTCGCATACAGTATCGATTTGTGCTTATCGATACATCGCTGTTTGTGTAAGCCATCAATGGGCCTAATTCTACTGATACACTGAGTTCTAACAAGTAAATTCTATGTAAATGAAAGAGTATAATAACTTTCTTTACTAAATAAATGAAAGAGAGAGACTAAAATCAAGAATTGGTAACTAAAAACAAGTAACTCGGTATAAAATTCGGGGTTCAGTGTCGGTACTAATGACAATGTTTTTTTTATGGATAAAATAAGAAACAAAAAAATTGCGCACGGGCGGGACTCGAACCTTGGCTAACTGTCGGTCCGACCGCGCGAAATTTCTGGTCTCCTATGGATCCGTCACTACGCGTGACGGTAGCGCCATCTACCCGTCGGTTTATAAAACAATTTATTTATTAAAATACTTCATGCACAAGCAAAAGGTACATATGGAAACAAGAAACAATACTAATTTAGTAGGCCACCTATTGATATCCCCGCTAATTTGTCTATAGACTCCTTAATTTTCTTTGCAACTGACCGCTGCTTAGTTTGAACGTCTCTAAATCATTGCAGGCTGTCTCTTTTTATTTATTTAGAAGAGAAAGAGGCTTTTACTTCTGTTTTAGTTTAAATCGGTGCATCAGCAGAACCAAGCCCACTGTGTGTATCTGGTATTTGAGCAAAACACGTTAATACTACTCAACGGAGCTTGCATTGTGATTATTGCTTCTTCAGATTGGCACTTTGATTTTTTTGTTTATCTATTAGTGGCCAGTTTTTCAATGAGTTTGTTTGTTATCGGTAATGTTGCTGTTTTTAAAGATTATACGCGTAATATTGGTTATTGTGAATCAATAAACAAGATCACGTGCGCCTCTAGGTTTTATTTTCAAAGCTAGATTCTAAGCCCTTCAAAAAGAAAAGTTCTTTGAATTACAGCTTATTAACCTATATTTGGTACAATTTAACAAAATAAATACTAACAGCCTTATGCATAATAACTTAAACAGTCTAATAAACCTATTTTAGCTATTACACTGTTTTGTCACTTTCTGTCAAATGATGACAGCGCCAAGAAAAAACGAGACAAAACAGTGTATCTACTAGTTAAAACAGGTATATTGACTGTTACGCTATTATGGATTAGGTTTTTACGGCTAAAACCAATGAAATACCTACGTCCAACTGCAGAAATATTCACTTTAAAGTTCTAACCAAGCAAGCAGTCCAGAGAAGAATGGTGGTGTACCCTGGAAACAAAACGATTTATTAATAAAACACTCTTGCACTAATCCGAAAAGTAAAAGCACTTTAGGAAGCAATTAAAAAGCCACGGCCCCCGCTCCGAGATCAACCGCCCATCCCGCCTAATCGAGCCGCAATACGATACAAGCAGCCGTATCCCCTTACACGAAGCATTTGGGGGCCATGTAATAAAATACTAACCCACGTAGTAATATAAAAGTCGTTCGCATTAGCCCAAGAAGCCATTATTAAAAAGTATCAAGTTTCCGAACGCAGCGCGCGGCCAATCGCATTCTCCCGCCAACCCAGCGGCCAATCAGCGTGCGTTCTGTTAACTTTTTTTTATTGTGGATCGAGTTAATGGATTGTTCTTCATTCTGATTTATGCTTTGTTTCTTTTTTTGGTGCGGATATGTTTCGGAATATTAGGCATTTGTTTTTTTGTTTGTTTTGTAGCTGGTAATAGAAAACAACAATTATTTCAGCAATAAATAAAGTACATACCGATATTGTACCTACCTAATAGTATGCACTATTTTTATCAGTTTACAAAATGTAAAAGCTCATCAAAAAATGTTTGGTAAGTAATAATTGTAAAAAGTATATTGTCTTATATCTGAATTTTTACGATATGTTTTGTTCTGGATATTTCATTCTACACTCTATCCTGAATAGTGTTGTAAGTCTTCCGTAACAAAAAGTACGGAATCTTTCCGGTAGGATACGGAATACTATGCCATACTATGTAGCTTTGGAGAAATTTGTAATATAAGTACCAAATATGACATACCGAGTCTTGCAATCGTTTTAAACTTGAAAGGAAATCCTCTTTTACTTCCTGTATAACTTTATTTGTGACTACTTGTATTAAAGGAGTATTTAAACTTTTAATAAACTTAAAAAAGTGCTATTTTAGTAAAAATGACCATGATTTTTTTAAACTTCGGATTCAAGAACATTTATTTCTCACAAGAATAATTCGTGATACAATTAAAAATGTAATCTACGAAAGCTACCACACCTTATGGAAGGATTCCGAAGTCTACCGTAGCCTACCGGATTGCTACTGCATACTTTGGTAGGATACTGGACTTACAACTCTAATCCTGTATACGATGTTCATTTATACCCAATCAAAACGAATCGTAAGATTAGAAAATCGCTCAACAGATAACGTTAGCTTAAGACTAAAAAAAAAGGTATACCTACCTAAATACGAAACCATACATACCTAGTCGTGCCATAAATATTGTCACAAAGAAAATCATTTTTTTAATGCAAATAATATTTATTACTTTTAGAGTATGTTAGTTTTATACATAAAAATAAAACAATCTGAAATATAAAAATATTATTCGAAGTGGTCTCTGGTTTAAACGTTGAGGCCAATTATCAATAGAAGCAAGCACGCACTGGCACCCATGGGAAAATTCTTCACTGCCGATCGTATGGATTGTTTTAGGGACTCCAAATTATCATGGCGTTTAGACCATGGCGCCAAAATAAGAAAACTCAATGAGCAATCGTACAAAAATGACAGATTCCAAATTCAAATGCAATATCTTTTTTTATTTTTAATTGTAACAGTATTCATGGCCAGACTGTGTATAGTACCTTACTTATAAAGATATGTAAGAACATATAAAGAAACACGCAGTGGACGTATGCGATGCCGCGGAGCCTAACCCAGTTATCCTGTAGGTATGTCTACAGATATGTTTGCAACGCACTTCAAAATGTTCTAGAAGTGACACAATAAGTGTTTTATTTTTGCCTTACGTTTGAATTAACACGGTATTGTGTAAGAATTGTAGCTTCTTTAGCTACTTGTCATCTGATTTTTGAAAAAAAAAACAGTTCAACGCTATAGATGTGCAATTATTGCCCAAAATCAAAGTAGTGCCAATTTCATTTTATAGTGAACTTAGCAACTTATTTCACGAACGTCGCATGTGTTACACATACCTTCTTCTTATTGCATAAGTAAGAATAAGACTGGGAATCATTAAATATCTACATAAGTAACATTTTGTGTAACAAAATTGTAGCGTTTCACTAAGAGCCGTCTTTTCAAGTCAGAGAAAAAAAAAACTATGTTCATCGAATTAAGTACTATAAAGTTAATTTGAACGTCATGAATAACATGAGTATTTGCATATTCATTTATAACTTACTTTTGATATAAGTCGTTTTCTCCTTTTATTAATCAGTTTTTTTGTATCTGGAAAAAGAGCAATTTTATTGACTGTAGGTAAAAATTCACGAGCATCTCCGTGCTTCGGAAGGCACGTTAAGCCGTTGGACCCGGCTAATATCGGTCGATATTAGTCGTTCAGCCTAGGGGAGGCCTTATGGGTGGCTTGATAACATCTGACAGCAGGGTTTGTCGCTTGCCTTGCAAACAACCCTCCACCAACCCGCACTGAGCCCGCGTGGTGGAGTATGACTCAAACTACCTCATAGTTGAGGTAAGGCCCTCGCCCAGCAGTGGGATGATACAGGCTAACTTTACTTTACTGTAGGTAAAAATAAACAAAATGAATAGACTGTCGTAAGTCCTAAGACTGCCATATCCAGTGATCGCAACATCCCCACCCACCCAGGGCTCTCGAGGCATGCGCAGTGCGCACAGTCAATACACGAACGGCTCACAGGATACGCAGAACGACTTATACCAGCTACAATGGAATTTCAGTGCCAGTAGACCCAGGACACCGCGTCGTAGAAGTGCAAGATATAGGATTTGAGAAGTTACTTGAAACTTAAGGTCCCACATTGACAACAAATGACTGCAACGCACGATGAGAGGCGAAAATTATGTAAATTATACTTACTGATATACCAATTTTATCTTACCTACCATAAAAATAGTTACGGTCCAGGCTAAAAGATTTCACAGTTAGATTTATTTACGGCGATTAATGGTGCTGCGTATTATTTATTTATTTAAAAACTTTATTGCACAAATCATAGTGTAGGTAAAAGGTGGAAATAATGCTAAAAGCATTCTCTGCCAGTCAAACCTTTGGTGCAGCGAAAAGAAAAACAGAGAAAATCATCAAAAAAAGTAACATTTAACTATTATTATTATTTAAGTAACAAATAAACCTACTTAAATTACTGCAACTACATATTTTATATTCTATAAACATACTTAAACTTATTCATAAAGATGCAATAAGAAACCAAAAATTTGCGCACGGGCGGGACTTGAACCAACAATTTCTTGGCTAACCGGGCCAAACGCTCTACTAATTGAGCTACCGAGCCGTCTGTCCGGCCTCGCGAAATTTGTGGTCTCTTCCCAATACTTAAACTAACACAAAATAAATACAATAGATAAAAGTATACGTAAATAATAAAATAATATTTTGCAAGTAACTATTCATTGATAAATTGACTGACTTTACTCTTGAATGATACCTTCGACTCGGCCCTCCTGACATCCCAAGCAAGAGGGTTCCACAGTCGTGTTGCCGTCACTGTAAACGACTTGGAGACGTACGTGGAGCGGTGTGCCAGCGTGCCTAGCCGGAGATTGTCGGAGTAACGAAGAGACTCATCGTAAACCTTTGCGGTATTACATGATGTAGAAATTCTCCCATTGACTGAAAGTCTGAAATCGAACCTAGTTACGAACACAGATTGTCGAACATGTCGAATGAGTTTTGCAACCTTAGATAATAAAAAACCGTCTCTTGAAGTCAAGATATACACGTTGTTTCTTATTAATTTATGTACATTACACAAACAAAATTTATACAAAAGGTGGACTAAACGCCTTATATAATGGCATTCTCTACCAGTCATACCTTTCGGCAAAGCAGAAATGATTGTTGGCAGTGCGACAAATATAACCATTTACGAACATGCAATATAGGTATGGACCAAAGAGTCTAAGTTCATAAATTATTAAATTCTAGTGTAACCAATAGGGGAATGAATGACTAAAAATTATAATAAAAGACAAGCATGCAGTTTTATAGATCATTCGTACGTGCTCGCGCCCCCTGCCGGTGATTCCGCTGTTTATTTGCCCAACCTAATGCCGGCTAGGGTTGTTCATGTCTAAAATCGTAACTCGATACGTCCGCCTGTTATAAAACATATTACGTTATAGTTAGGTCGTTACTATTGAATTTTCCTGAATACGGCACATAATCGTAGATACTACTTAAATTACGCGTATTGCGATGCAGTTTTGATAGGAACCTAAGTTATACTGTCTAATTAAAAATTCGTATTGAATTGAATTGAATTGAATTGAATTTTTATTTATTTGACACACAAATAAAATTACATTATATAAATTAAATTGCAATTACGCATGATATTTATAATGTTATTTAATATCAAACAAAATAAATATTCGTATTCGTACCAATGTAGTATTATTATATTGATAATATTCGTTTACACTGAGTCGGAATTGAGCTGCCTGGAAATTGAACGGTTAAAATTGAGTCGCAATACGCCTCCTGGTATAAATATTTCACTACCACATCAATTTATATTGTTAGGATGAAAATAGTACTTAGGCCCTTATGACTACCTAACATGAGGATCACGCTAATTTGGGTATTGGGGCGATTCGCACCACGTTTTTTTCTGACTGCGCGCCGAATCGCCCAAGTGCTGTTTCAGTATGGGACTTTTCGCACCACAACGGTCCAGTGGTGCCGAAAATAGGTCGATTTTCAAAATATACTTTGGACGATTTAGACCGTCGAACCAATGGCGGTGCGAATAACCCCACTCAGAACCAGCACTTGGGCCATTCGACCCGCCTGCGGTGCGAAACCTCGTGGTGTGAAACACCCCAATTGCCGTTAATTTCTAAGGAATTATTGACGTTGAAAAGTAGTGTGAAAAAATTACAATAGTATTTAGAATCGATGACATCGATTTCTCTTACTCGAGCCATCTCTATTATACAGGGTCGACGTCCGGGTTCGTCCGAGAATTATATTGCACATTTCCAGTTGTACCAATAAATCCTGGATTTATTGTGATTTAAACTACCCTGCTGCATATGAGGCTATAGCATTTAGTGCATTGTCACCTTGAATCCGAACAAGTTTTACATGATATAAACTTATTTGTCAGTTAACAGTAAGTATCTATGTAAGGGCTTGTTTTACAACGGCTGGAAATGTTCCTATTTTTAAGCGTAATCCAATACTGCATACAAACTTTCCATATTAGAATTATCCGTTGGTTTGTTAATTTGTCGACTTTGAAACAGGCCTTAGTATTCTATTATAAGTTTATATTTAATATTATGTTCAATGATTTTATGTATTTATGACATGATTTCTGGATCGTATGTTTTAATTTGTTATGTGATTTTGCATCTACCGATTTGTTCGTAGAAAATAAATCAAAAAAATACTGAGCATGTTATATGTTGCTACTAATGTAAAATAACAAGTATTATTTATTTCCTAACTAGCGGACCCAGCGACCTACATTTCGCTTCAGTCCCTTAATTTTGACGAATCCAACAAAGTAAAAATCTTGAAAATCTACCCGCTCAATTCTGTATTTTTTTCCTTTCATTCCTTCTCCTGACAATAACAAACACAACAAAAAATGAACCAACGAAATCGGTCCAGCCATTCACGGTGATGTCGTGACCAAGTGAAATATGGATTCATTTTTCCACGACTGCCGAACCAAAAAACAAAAAACGGAGAGGTGTATATATTCAGCGTTCATGTGTGAACGCTTTCGTTAAGTTTTCATACTTAACATGGTAAAAACTTACCATGTTAAGTACTGACAAAAATTTGGCGCGCTTTCGTAAGCTGTTCTGTTGCTACAGTACTTTCAGCTAACACTAATAAAGAACCCGAACCCTGAATAAAGATAAAGATAAAAGATATAAATCCAAGTAAAGTCCGTGGGTGATAATTGCGCAAAATTTTGGATTTTTTATATCGTGCCTTAACTGACTGTAATAAAATTACAAAACCGTCTTCAGTAAAAATAAGTGTAAGGGATGGTTCACATGTTCTTAAAATGATAGGAATTTTAATTACCATAATAATTTATGATAACTGTTAATGTAAGCGTTAATATTTTTTTTTTTTTGATAAATAGTGTTACTTTAATATTTTACAGTGTAACAAAACTGCATGTGATTTGTATTGTGTGTCTCGGGCAACAAGGGTTAATATGACACCGTTTTTGATAGTTTGATCGTATTTTTACATTCAAAATAGTTTAGTAACAGAACAGATAAATAGGGTCATGTTTTCAGAGTATGTAGCTTACCCTAAATTTATTTGACTCTTATTTCTCACCTCATGATCTGAATGATATTTACGTCGGCATACCTTTGAAAATAGTAGAGCTAATAATATTTTATTTTTTTATTTTAAAAGTGTATTGTCATAAGACAACTTAATAAATTAGGTTTAGGTATGCAATGATAGTTAAGTATTGGCAATCAAGCGCACACTCACACACACACACACACACACACACACACACACACACACACACACACACACACACAAACAAGCCTAAATTATATAATAATAATAGTATTATTTAGCATATAGAAAAAATATGTTATTGTTTGTAAAATAGGTGGCGGGTAATAACTGCGTCACAGTCTTTTGACTACTACGCTATCATGGCGGATGCCTATACCACTCGGCCACCAATTTCAAATGCAATTATGTTATTTAGTGGCGCTTATTTTAACTGACTTCAAAAAAGGAGGTCTCAGTTTTACTTGTACGTTTGTATATATGTAGATATGTTTCTCCGCGAATATCTCGCGTTTGGTTGAACCATTTTTTTTGTGGTATTAGAAGATAGAATTAAAGTTTAAAACTTTGCGTTTTAAACTTTAATTCTATCTTCTAATTATAAATGCGTTATTTTAGTCCTTTTCGTAAATTTATTACAGCTCCCATGTAATCCCTCCCTGCTCTAGACGTCGCTAAGCCAACATGGCTTGTTGGCTCATTATTGTCCGGCGACTCTAACTCAGGTTTAATATCGCACGCTGAAATATAAGTACCTATTTCTACTGCCACGACGAAAGAAGAGGGGTTTACCTCATCCTCTTGTAAATTCAATGCTTTACAATTTAAGATTATACGATTTAACAGACATTACAATGCCTTATAATTCGTTTCAGAATCATGATAAATTCAAGGGTTATTGAAGATATTCGTGTAAGAGGAAGTCTTTCAATGTTTCTGTGTTAATGAGATTTTTATACAAGCATAGTTTACTTAAAACTTGATAAAAGTAAGACAGAAAAACAGCATTAGGTTAGTAAGACTCTATTTCTTATCAACTTCTCTTTAACGTCGTAAAAAAAGAAAGAACAGCTATTTTGATGAGTACCTAAAGATCTTATCCGTTTTCATACTTAAATTGGATGATCAAACGAACTTACCTTACGTGAAGTTCGATCCAAATTGTCCTGACTTCGATAATGAAATCATCTATTGTAGGCATAAACAACCCATATAAAGTACAAATTACACAATAAAATACAATAAAAAAAATACAATTCAATAAAATTAAATTAAATTTTACCGAGAAAGAATCCCGACGTCGTTAGTGCATAGACCGATGATAGCTTCTCCAGTGGTTTAAAAATAGGCCTACGTGATGCTTCACTGGCCACCTTCTAAATTTCATTGCCGGAGTCCCTTACCCTTTGCCAGAATGAGGCGATCCGCTTTCTAAGGAGAGCAAAAAAGTCGGGCACACTATCGTGGTGATGATATCGTGGCAAATGCATAAGAATGCGTCATTATATTGCACTCCTATGGCGTCTTATTCAGGTTTTTTTTTTTCAAATTTGGCACGTGTGTAGACCCTGGCAATATGTCCTAAACAACAGCGTCCAAACACTCTTTGGAAGTTCGGCTAAATCTCCATGCGTGCATATTGCACCGAACCGCAAGTGCCCGTCTCTCTCGCTCCATGTCTCTATCGTCCTTTAGGTCGCCATTTAATACATTGCCTAGGTACTTAAACAGCTGTGCAACCGTAACAGCCGAATCGTTCAAAAAGACATTCGTTACATTCTTCGAACCCTACCTAGCCCGGAACACCATCATCTCAGTCTTTTTAGGGTTCCGTAGCCGAATGGCAAAAAACGGAACCCTTATAGTTTCGTCAAGTCTGCCTGTCTGTCTGTCTGTCTGTCTGTCTGTCTGTCCGTCTGTCCGTCCGTATGTCACACCCATTTTATTCTGTAACTATAAGCACTACACAATTGAAATTTGGTAGGAAGATGTATCTTGTTAACCGCTTACCGATTCTCATACAAAAAATAAAAAATAATGACAGTAAAGGGGGGGGGGGGGGGGGCTCTCATACATGAAACTAAAACCAAAAAAAAATTTTTTGACAAACCTATGCGTGTGGGGTCTATGGATAGGTCTTTTAAAATAACATAGAGGTTTCTAAAACCATTTTCTTCTAAAGTCAAACGTTTCATAGCTAGACGCTTCCAAAGTGGTAAAATGGGCGTCCCCCCCCCCATCTAATTTCTAAACCAAGCAAGTATAAATTTTGAAAAAAAATATATGATGTAGATCTTAATAAATACTTTCAATGAAAATTGGTTCGGACGAGATCGAACGAGTAGTTTTAGAGATATAGCACATTTTCTACAACCGCAAACATAACTTTGTACTTCATACAAACACTATGAAAAACAAAGTTATACTTGCAGTCGACAAAATATTGTGATATTTTACTTAGTAGAAGTAAGTGGATTCCCTAATTCAGTTAAAGTTGGCACGGAACCCTCAGTGCGCGAGTCCGACTCGCACTTGGCCAGTTTTTTTACGTTGTACTAAAGTCCATGAGCATTGGCATATTGTTCACAGACCAGTTACAACTTGCTGAGTTCATTGATAATGTGACGGCTTTTATGTCACTAAAAATAACTATTTATAACATCTAAATTAATAGTTATATATTTCTTGAAGAAACACGCACAGTATTTAAAATATACAAATAAAGAACAGACGGTGATTATTGATCTACAACAAACTGTTATATTTAACAATGAAGTTGAACCAATTAAGCTTCCCAAATATCTACTCTATTTTTTTAGGCTCTTTATTAATAATACAGTTCTGTCCACTCCAGTTTGCGCAGGTAACGAAGAAGGGGGCGGTAATAAGATCAAACAGTCGTTAACGCGAGATGGCGACACTTTTCATAAGTTCAATTGAACGGAAAAATCGCACCGGACTAATCAACGACACGGCCTGGACGACGGTATCCAAGACAGAACAATCACATAGAAAATCAAGAAGTTGCGCGGTTAGTACACTAAAGCATTCGCATGCGGCAGCGATGTGACTAAACGATACCGACAAGGATGTAACTTTCACATCATCATGTAGTTATGACGAGTTTTGGTATTCACACTAACCTTAACAGCGAAACCCCATTGATTTTGCAATGTCCTGTCTGCAAGTAGGAGAAGCGGAACATTAGCGAAGTTTTCAGTTCTAGCCATAAAATTATTATCCCTTTGGAATAGAACGACAAAAGCGAGATGTCACTAGCAGCAAACTGTGTGATAAAAAGAGATGGGTAGCAGAACCATTTTTGGCAGATGTCAAACAGTTGACCGCCCTGCAGAAGCTCGCTGAAAATTACGTGCATTTGATTTTTTATATTTAAAAGTGAAATTGTGTATATTTTGGAGAAATAATGCGTCTGAAATATGGTAACTTCATCGTTGATTGATTGTTATGCATTACAGCGGCATAACCCCAACAAATAATCATTTAACAGGTAGGTTAGTCCAAATCGAAGCCTCTTAATATACGACTTATATTTACCAATGCGCTTCAAATTTAAAGTACGCAGTTTGATTATTCTATTCTACAAACGTTAATTTACGTAAAAAATAAAGACAGAATAACACAGGGAATGTACCTATATCGACGAATATTTTGTATAATGAAATAATATTTGGTTTTACACTAGAGCTGCATGTTCAATATTTTGTGTCGACTGTTTATCATGCAGTAAACTACTATATTTAACTTAGGAACATTGTTACAAATCACCTGATCGAAAGGTTATCTCATTTAAAGCTACAAATGTTACTTACTTATGTTCGTTACTGACATCTTAAATCGGTTTCGTTTGACAGCTTTTACTTGTCCTTCTATTCCGATAGGAATAATAATTTTATGGTTCTAGCGCATTGATTTGATTATAATGCGGTCTCTTTTCCCTTGTGGTGTCGTCAATCTGGGCCCCTATTTTTGAATTACTTGCTTGAATATGGCGTGTGATTTGCGTTTAAAAACGAATAAAAAATCAACGATAATAACGTGAAATAAAGACGAAGGACTCAAAAAATTGAGATATCCTTTTTCAAAATCCTTCTGTATGGATTTCTACTGATTTTAATTCCGACATTGGACTATAATTAATGAATGTCATACGCCATCGTGAAGCTACTCGCTTCAATTCAGAAATAAACCCCCTGCTCCGACGCCAGTTACACTTGCGCGCTTCGGCTGCCTCTTTTTTGAGGCGCTGCGTTGTTTCCGTATGTGTTTGTTGATTATTTTAAAATAAGTGAAAGCGCGTTTCTAATTAAAATTGACATCGTATTCACTGAAAAACGCCGCGAGACGCTTCTCACTTCCGCTTCTCAAACTACACTAGCTCGCTGCGGAATTCATTCAGCGGTTTCGTCACTCGTGATTTGCAGTGGAGGTGTGTTACAAGCATTGACGCATGATACTGGTTTATATTAATAAAATAGGACTATCTTACGACAACCCTTAAATTATGTAGACGCAATCTCAGTCAGTAATTGGAGCATTTTAGGTACAATCAAATATAAATTGTAAGGCAGGAACTACTTAATAGCAAATTTCAAGAGTATTTTCATAAAGTTACACAGGTAAGTTAAGTGGAGATTGATTTCGTGGTTCCATCTCGTACAAAAAGTCCCGGCTAACAATTAAGGTTGAATTTAAAAAATCTTCTTTATTTAAGAGAGTCCCCACTCTAAGGAGGTCGGTAATTTGTTGAAATTTCTTAAAAAATTTCGTCGATGTCCGTTTAATGGAGTACCTCGGCTTATGTTTATTCAGTATTCAGACTTCGTTACTCGATGGATTTGCTAAAACTTCCAATTTCGTTTGATTTTGTTTTATTAAATTATGTTAAGTGTTTTTACAAGGTGTAGGTAAAAGGTGTACCTTTGCTCCTCAAAGGAAATACATTTTTGAATCCAGCATTGTTTTCGTAAGTGCTTATGAACTATTTTCAATTGAATTATACTAATGTTATGCTGTTACCTTACCGAAGCCAAAGAAATCAACTATTATTTTGATTACAACTACAACTATTAATAAGATTTTTCATTATATGCATTTTAACGCTTATGTGTTTCAAAAACATTTGTGTTTAAATCCATGTTTCCTTAAGCTAACCAATAGCTACCTTACCTTTACTAATATTTATAAAACTGAAGAGTTTTTTTGTTTGAACGCCCTAATCTCAGGCATTACTGAACCGATTTGATAAAATATTTTTATTATTATTTATTTTTTAAAGACTTTATTGCACACATTTAGTGTACAAAGTTTGACTTAATGCTAAAAACATTATCTACCAGTCAAACCTTTAGATCATGCAGTAAGGGTCAACGGGTGCAGTTAAAAGCTTCTAAAGAAAGAAGGAACATAGAACATTTTTGTGTTGGATAGCTTTTTTTATTGAGAAAGGCTTTTAGCTTAAACATCACGCTGCGACGGGAGTAGAGGGAGCAAATTCAATTTGCGCGGACGCAGTCGCAGGGGATCGCTAGTCAAAATATTCACAAGCCCTCACCATAACTTTTTGATCAAACAACCTTAGATTTGTCACCCACAAAAAACCTTCCACCTCAAAAAACCGTCTCCAGGAAAACCGAAGTGACAATTGTGAAGGAAAATAAAGAGTCCACAGGCCTGTTATCAGTTCTCATTAGATAAGGGCGCGACATCCCGGAACCGACGCGCAAACATGCGCGGGCGCAGCGTCTCGTGTTTTGCACCTTGAGAGGTTGGGAATAAGGTGCTTTTTATGTCAGCTGGTAGTTAAAAGGATACCTAGATAGAAGGGAGCAATTCCAAAATCATTTGCTTACCAATCTTTGAGATAAGTAGTTGGGTATTTTAAATCGATGTCATAAATTCCCACTGTGTATTTCTGAGGCATACTTGGACAAAATTATACTTCTTAAAGTAAACATATAATAACGTTGACGTTTCTTATACCTTATTAAAACTAATTAAAAAACTGTATAGGTAGGTAAGTAAGGGTATCTCGGTATAATTCTCCGAACCATCACATTCGAGTATTTCGCTGATATTAATAAAATGAAGGGATCCCAGAAAATATCAACTTTGAATTCGGTATCTTCGTACGTGATTTTATCCGGTACCTATTTACCGTTTCAAAGAAACCGCGTTTCTTTAAGCAAGGTAGTACTCAAAATAACTTTTTTCTTCACATGTACACGTACGTTTTACCTAGTATGTACATAATATGTGTGTGTATATGTACGTATATGTTAGTTATATTTCCCAACGCGCGAGGTCGCTCCGCTCATCGCAAGGCGTTCCGCGCCATCGCACGCCATATTGTGGACACGGATTGTGTACCGACAGCAATAAAAACTTGTTAAATTAATAAATGTATTTGAATGTGAATTAAATTATTCGTAGGACGGCCACCGACAAGATGAACTTCGACCTTGTAAAGATCACAGGAACAGACTGGATGCAGACCACTCGCCGGTCACCGTAAAAAACCGTAAAGGTGGCCTATGTTCAGCAGTGGACGTCCTTTGGCACATTGTTCACGAGAAAGTGAAATTTGGAGTTTGTTTGAAATTTAAATTTTACTGTCCACGTTAAATTCACCTAACTTTCTGGCTGACATTTTAAATGTGATTTCCCTGTCCTGTCGCCACTGATAAGTCCTTAGGTAACTGGGGTAATTAATGAGACGCGTGCGTACGCCACAATATTTATTTTAGGACTGGCTTGCAAACAAAACTGCCTACCCTCTTATATTATAATGAGTAAATCACATTGGAACGTACCCAAAAATAATGATAATTATGCATATAAAATGAAAGTATGAAATTTATACTTTTACAGATAAAATCTAAAGAGAGAATACGAAAGTATGTTGCTTATGAAGTCGTCCCAAACACACAAACAAAAGGAACACAATTATTGTTTGTAACTGTTGGTCGAAGTATAAAAACCTGTTTCCATTATAAGAGAGAGAAAGGTAGGATTAGGAAACACATAATACCTATAAAATATATTTACAGAGCTTTAAATTGTCAAAAACTGCGTAGGTACTAGCAAGCTTTATTGTCCATAAATGTAAAAAAATTGAGGCCGAACGAATGATTTCATCGGTATTTTATTTGCTGCCAATACTCTCACGTGTATCAGACCAAATATTTTGGAAATCGTCGACGCGCCGTTTTTTGTCGGCGTCTTAAGCAAACACTAGCGCCACGAGGGAGCGCGGCGGTTCGGCGAAACAGCCACCTGCCGACCTAATTCGCTGTTTGTGTTACATAAAAACGTACTTACAAGGTTTGTTGTGGGTGTAAGGCGTTTTAGTTAGCCATTTGGTGGGGTGAGCATTTTCCCGCCTTATGGTAGCAACATATTCAGTCGAAGTTAAGTGTATGTGATGATCATCATCATCCTCGAATGCATAGTCATTTATAGGTAAAGCTGAGATATTTCTGAGGTCACGTTTGTCGCCTTATTTTTTTTCCTCCCAATTAATGTACGCCCTTATGTATTAAACGATCTTTTTTCGCCTAAAAAGAGAACATTTAATTTATAAAACTAATATGAAGTATGTAATTGGGAGGAGAAGATGACAACAGTCAGTGAGAGTCAGAAACTTCTCAGTATCGCGGTTAACTTAAGGGGCTACCCGGATTTTTAGCGCACTTACTAGCGCCACTTTAGTAAAAAAAACATAACTCGTTAAATAAAAGACCAATAAAAAATCTGGTAGATACGATTGTAGTACAGGTTCTATAGTTTATTTAGTACGTTTAAATTGTTTCTAAAGTAGTTAACTGTGGTTAGAGTTAGAAAAACTGCTAAATATGGCCACTTTTAGCATTTTCGCTAACTGTAACTGCAGATAACTGTGTTTAATTGAACTTAAACATTGTGTCTAAACCACATAATCAGAGCTACAATCGTATCTACCAGATTTTTGATTGGTCTTTTATTTAACGAGTTATGATTTTTCTAGTAAAGTGGCGCTAGTGTGCGCGGTAAAAATCCGGGTAGCGCCTTAAAGCAGCAGGTTGAAAATTAATATCTGGTTACTTACACAATCACTTAACCCTCCTTCTTTTATAGTCGGGTTAAAACAGTTTGCGATTTTGCCAATTGGATTAAGGATTCACTATATTGTGATTTGACAAATAATCAGGGTTATACTATTAAGTATGTATTAACCGAGTATACAATTACAAAGAAATATACATGAAAGACTAAGCGAAACATTTTTTGGACTCTCTGAGCTTGAATACCTCTAAAACTAGGGTATGATGTACACATGTTTATCGTTAAAAGTAATTTCTTTTGCCATAATAATGACTTAAAAACGATTTCCATTCCAACGATTCTTAGGTTATAACTGCTCTATACATATAAATATATACAGGAGTACAGGGGTTAAGTCAGTCCATTAGTTAGGTGATAAGCTGACTAGACTAAACGCTAAGTTTTTCCTTATAATCATAACTTTGAATACCAGCAACTAAACAGCTAAACTTACGACGCCTATTTTACCGCTCCAATTCTACAGAATAACAGATTAAGTCTCGCTTCTTACGAGTATTATTGAACATTTTCCCTCACTCACTTCATTACCAGCACAAGCTTTCAGTGTCACACGTTTCTATCGGGCATCGAACCCGCTATCAAGTTTACTATCAAGGTACGGGATAATCTTAATGTACCGATTGCTACTTCACTCGAGATAGAATCTATAGCTTGTTTTGATTGACGATTGCATTGGTAGGTAGATTAAACTGTAAATACTTCTAGCTGATTAGGTTTTGTACGTACCTAAATTCTTAACAGGTTATTCAAGTGGAAAGAATATACATTCGATAGCAATGTATTTCTATGTCTACATACGCGGTCACATTATTCGCCTTTCTTACGGATATTTTTTGCTCGGCATTAACTTCAATTTAAAATACTTTGACATACAAAATACTCCTTAGAATTGGCACAAAAATACCCACTTGGAAGACTCGTTACTCAAGATAACCTAAATGAAACGCATCATTTTCCTATATAGCCGTAGGATTTCCGCTGCCGAATATACACTGACTGAAAGCAACTGTTTCCAACCAATCAGTTTTATGTGAAAAGCTATTGGGGAAATGAACTATAAACTATTAATTATTATTAGGGGGAAGATTTCAAGAAAAAAAGGCACATGTAACCAAAAGCTTTTCTGAGCAGCACCAAAAAGAGTTTGCACAAAAGAAACTTGCAACCACCGCCATATTTAAAAGGCATACAACTACATACACATTGAATGGTACGGACAACAGCACATCAGGGTAAACACTGCGGTGTTTTATGCCGTTGTTAAAAGAGCTAGTTTGCAACAAAAGTGGGTAGCTTGATGTGCTGGCGACTGTACATACATCGTATACACTCAGCCCTGGCCGCTAATTCTCGTGGCCAGAGCAGCGGCTCAGCTCAGATTATGGAGAATTGAGCCATCTAATATTCCCTGTGTCTCGGCGCGCTGCTTGCCGGGGGGCTATTCGAGTGGCCGGGATATAGTCGTGTGCGTTATTGCGAAGTGCATTCATAAGATTGCATTTGATGTGGAATTTGTGATGTCATATACAGATGTATTTGACAACTAGCCATCCTTCGCAACTTCATCCGCGCATTTTGGTCCAGTAGTTCCTAAAATGAGCGAGTTCAAACGAACTCTTCAGCTGTAAATATTAGTATAGATTGTAACAATAATACAGCTTGCGTTCATAATACAGTTTGTACAAAAATTAACATGCTACAAGTCTGTTTTAGCAATACAAGTTTTAACCTATTCTTATTCAGCTCGCCAGCGCTCCACCATTCCAGATCAAGCGAATGATTTTTTCCCGATAGCGGTAAAGCTCATAACTTAAGTTATCATTTTTACGTATGTGTGTTATTATAACCTGCTTCAATTTATATATTTTTTAATTTAGTCGGTATTTAAGTAGAGATTATTACTAAAAGCTGAGTACTTTCAATATTTCATACACTTACTTTATTTATTACTAACCTATGATGACATCTTTGGATTGCCACCAGACTTTTTTATTAAAATGACAGTACCTATGCTTTGACATTGGGGAAGTGTAATCTACCTATATTTTTTAAACTTTGTCTTTCTCCAACTTGGGGTGGGTGTTGAACTCCTCTGACGCGGGCCTCAACCAAGCGTCAGAGGGTGAAATGCTGTAGAACCGGAGTTCAAGAACTTGCAGGTAATTCGGCAAGTGGCTTTTTGGAGTAATGTGATTATTTTGTGAGAGATATCTAGTACTTTCAGGCTTTGTTTCACCAGTTTGGAAACCACTCCTGTGGACGAAATAAAAATTGCTACTACATTTACGGTCTACGCCTTCCATTAATTTTTGATTGAATTGATAAGTCGTGGTATTTGGATTTTTTTATTATTATTAAGAGCCTTTGGTGTCTCACTGTTGGGCAAAGGCTTCCCTACCCTTCAATCTACCTACAAAACTACGAACTACGAATGTAAAATTAAAATTCGCATACTCGTAAACACATATCTCTCCAGGATAGACCCCCGGTCAGCGCTCGTCTTTGATCCGCGTCTCTACGAGTGCCGCTCCCACTTGGAGGAAATTAAAATAACATGAGAAATGACGTCACCGCCTCCACGCCGGGTCAGAGCGAACTGGTAACTACCCGCAATTTGTGTTGATGGCAATCAACATTATGTTTGAGAAGAAAAAGTATTAAGCGGATTCTACACCTGACTGACTTCCCGGCCTTATCCTTACAAAATGACCCGCAGTTATGGAAATATATGGAATCGATATTTTAGACTTTCAAGTTGACATATCGGCTTCTTAACTACTAAAGCATTTTTTTTATTTAAGTAATTTCTTGGTTTTATCAATATTGGTAATTCTTACAATTCCAAGCTTTAAAAGGAATCATGGTGTATTACCTAATTAAGTTCACTCAAAGCGGCAGCTTGTGATGTAAACGGTTTTAAGGACTGTACCCGGAGAGCTTATTGAAACACGCCGCCATGCGAGTGTCGTTCAGACTCTTTGATCATCTGGAATAGGAACTCTATAATTTTGTAATATCTTGGACTCAATATGTCTATAATTTTAATGTTGTTTTTTATAAATAAATAAAAAAGATTTTCACGTAACTTACCAAATATCTTTTATGGATGATGGAAGCCTGGCGCGATTACCACACAAACATTACATGTTTTATACCTTAACATTGTGATGTTACTGTATGTAATTTGAATATTTTAATTGTTAATTATTAATTTGTGTTAAATGTGTGTTTGTCTTCAAATTGAGAATATGAAATCGTTTTTTTATCCTTTTTTGTCAAGTGTGTGTTTACACCCTGCGCCTAGCAAGGGTCCTCGCTGAAAATCAGTGTCGTGGCATGCTTACCATTTGCTGTCACGACTTATACCGAGCGGGGACCTTTTTGGCACACTTTAGGGCTTTGTTTTTGTTTGATATGTATATATATAAATTTGTTTTTTTCTGGTATTTCTAATGGTTATATTATTTATATCTATCTGTGTATCGAATAAATAATATTATAACAATACTATTCTATTCTGCAAATGTCAGTAATGAAGGAACAATTTAGTGCAGTATTTTTGAGTAATCCAACGTTTACTTCATCATATAATTAGAATACATTTCCTCGGATCACACAGAACTCAAAACAAGATAATACAAAACGTATTTTAGTAAATTATTCTAGTTTTTATTTTAGGCCATGCATGCATTGTGTACTTTCGTTCAATGGTCGATTATCTGTTCTCAATGTCTTCTACGTGTGGTCACCCTACAGCTGGACAGAGTGCCTCTCAACTGCTAATCAGGCCAGGCAATAATAAAGTGCGAACTGCTAATAATATGCAAAATGCAGCCTTTGATCCGCCTCATCAATTCATCATGTAAGGACCTGATGGCTTATTAGGATCACTTATGGTTGAGAGATCCTATAAAGTGCTGGATGAGAGATCTTAGAGATGTAGCTATTACAGTCTATAACCCGATTAGAAGCTACTTCAAGACTCCATAAGTTCTAGAACGGCATCTTATTATCTGCTCTTAAATTCAAGCCCATTCTTGGACGACCTTAACATTAAACTACTGTAGTAACAGCTCACTGGGCTTAGGTCACAAAAAGATATCAAAGCAGAGCAGATGTAATAACGCTCCAGAAGCTGATCGTATCATAGATTAGAAAGTAAAGGTGAAGTAAATATAACCTACCTATATGAAATGAATTGTGATGTTACTGTATGTAAGACAGTTTTCTAGCTCAAAATAGATTACTCAGCAGAAATGTCTCACAAGCTACGACTATTTATGTTATTACAATTTAAACTCCAGGAATGTTATGGATCAAATTAATAAACCGTAAGCTATCATAATTAAATAATTCGTTGCCTTTCACAAAACCTAAAGGTTGTAAAGTTTAGGTGGAAAATTGATAGTAAATATTCCGTTCTCATGAACCCAGTGAGAATTTCGATATCACAACTTCTTTTTGCATTTCGGTTTTTTTAAAGACCCAAAATTCATCGAGTATACCGAGAGGCGAACGCTGTCAAGCAAATAGTGTTGCCAGTCCCGACCTCGCGCAGGTCAGGCGCAGACAAACAGACAAACATTCGGACCTTCATTCGTTCTCAAAAACCGAGCCGTTGTCTCGCTAACATAAATATTTGCGCTGCCCAGTTATTGGCGGGTACAGTCGATTGTAAAAGTGTTGTTAGGTTTTTATCCTTAGTTCTTTTACTTAGCTAAAAGGCACAAAGATATTTTTTTCTGGTTTCTTTGATAGTTAAACCATCTTTGACGACCCGTCTGGTGTAGTGGTCGAGAAATTGCTTACTACGCAGCGGGTTGCGGGTTCGATCTCCGAACAATACAAACATTTGTGTGCATGAACATGTCTGTTTGTATTGGTCTGCGTGTTTTCTATGTATATCATGTATGTATTTACTAAAAAAAGTATTTAAGTATTATATCCGTTGTCTGGTACCCATAACACAAGCTTTGAGTACTTAATTTGGGACTAGATGGCGATGTGTGGGAATGTCCAAAGGATATATATTTATTTATCTTTGTTTAGGTCCTATCAATAGCAATTTAAAAGCAGTCTGTAATGAACGATAGGTGCTGCGATTCTCGCCCTCGTTATTGCAGAAATAATTAAAAGACGTGACATTAGAAAATATTATGACCGGTGACGGTGGGTTCCTGGCGAGTAGTAGAACATTCGTTGCGCGCGCTCGTGTTCATGTTCGTGCGATGTCGTCGGTGCTCGGGGCTTTCCGCCGGCGCCCCACTCTTGCGCCTGCGCGCGTTGATGCGCGCGTTGATGCGCGCTTTGATGCCCGCGTATTTTTACCATTATTTTAAACCGCAGATGTTTACTACTGCGCTAAGGGAAAAAGATGGCTAATTAAATTTTTTTTTGTTTATTTATTGCAGTGCTAACTTCAGTATATCAAATTTTATGTTTCTATCAACAATTTTTAGCTTGAAGGAAAGTGCAGTCAGTCAATATTATACTTAAGGAGCAGAGATATAAGTAGGTAGAATCATCAATCTTTTTATTTTATTCTTATGTTACAAACTAAACACTTTTGCCACCTTCTGTACCGTTTCCAGATATTTTCGCACTAAACCCAGATGATAGTCACGTGATAGTCTACCTAGATCAAATCTTTGTTTTGTCTAGGCCGTGTTCGGGTACTCGTAGACAGGATACGGTACATTTGTCTAGGTTTTCTTTTTCTCTATTAGACTAACATTTGATCTGGGATCCGTGGTAACAGGATTTCTTGTAGAATCAGGTGTTTTGTTAGGTTGTGATAAAATAGATATTCTATTCTGTTTAGTCTGAGTACATGAGTAAGGGTAGGTATTATCTGGGAAAAATGCTCTGTACTCGACCAAACCTGCTTCCCTCTAGTCGAATTCAACGACGGTGGCCAGTCACAACGACTAACCGACTGCGCGGGACATATTATAGCACATGTGTGTGTGAAAACACAGGTGCACTCTCTATTCCTTTCACTCTCATAGCCCGATTGGACAGCAATCTGACACGACCGGAGAGAGATCAGGCGCAGGACCAACGGCTTAACGTGTTTTCCCGAGGCACGGAGGTGAAACACCGACAACTTCCAAACTCCGAGCTACCCTGAGAATTTCTGAACTTCTAAAAGAGCTCTGCGTAGACAGTATATCATAAAAACGGAAATAAACTAAACATTTTGCTCGTTTCTTGCTCGGAACTCTGAATAAGAAATATGAAATAAGTTTGAGCATAAAACACAACTTTGTTGAAACCTGTCGGCTGTTGGAGGAGTGTGCACAATACTATTACTTGCCGTGTATTGTACTTTAATTTGGGACACGGCAAAGTATCAATAATTAAAATGAGTAAATGTTACAACGATTTATTTACAAAGTTATAGATGAATTTGTGGTTTTTCATAACCCTAACAAGATTGTTAGGGTATACGGTAGTCTTACCGTACATACATTCAGGCACCTTACACACTGCGACTTTTAGCAGCGATATAGTCGCGATGCAGTATCGATACAGTCCCAATATCAACCTTTACACACTTGCGCGACTTTAAGCACCAATACAGTCGCAAGTCTGGCGCGCGTTTGTAGCGATGCAGATGCTGGACATTGACTTGCGACTGCATAGATGCTAAGGTCGCAGTGTGTAAGGGGTGGAAGATCACTTTCTCTATTTTACTATATCTTATTTTTAATTAGGTCAATTGAAACCTACTCATTTTGCAAACCTTTAATTTGAACCACGTTTTGTCACATTTTTTACTTAAACCGAAACTTAGAACTATACATATCCCAATCTGCGCGCCTCTTTATCATTTATCTTCACTACTTCAAAAGTCTTTTTGGTCATATTGGAAACCGTTTTAACGAACTTTGATGTCCTCATTTGTTTTTTTATAGACGTTCAGGAAATATTTTTTTATCGACTCGATAATCGCAATCGAAGCGTGCATGTTAGACCTACTGGCTGATTAATTCAAATCCGAATCAGTAGGAATATTTTGACGCAACAGGCTAAGATGTTTTTAAATTGTATAGATACGACGTATGCGCTCGAAAATGGCAACACGAAAGGCAGGTATTTGCCCGGAGTGCATTCAGTCGGGCACACTTTCTCTCTATAGCTATACGTCCCGACAACGCCTTAAATTATTTCTCGTTTGCTGGTAAAAATGCCTTCCCGTGTTTTTAGGAGTAGTACCAATTACACTGCAACTGCCAGAGACAAGAAAAACGTGTCATTACATTCATTAATATTTTGCAGTGTGCAAAAATGTGTTGATTATGTATATTTTAACTAAATTATAAATTGTGTTCTTGGTACTTTACATAATGTTTAATTTACCCATGTTTTACCTTAAGGTTCGAGAAACATGTTCAAAGTAGATTGTTCTCGGAAGCGGAGTAATGTCGGCGTCACGCTTAACGTGGGCCGCGCAAACACGGCGATATTACTTAGCGACTTATTTTCAGCTTAATCTTCTTCTCAGTAGTAACAGAGATGGGTTTCGACTAGAGATGACAGTCATGACATTTTCCTTACTAAAAAATTAAACCATTTTTCATTTTCAGTTTATGTACGCATACCACAATAGTCATCTTTTGGGCCGTGGCGCATAAGAACTCTATACAAAGTTTGAGGACATCCATACTCGTATCGCCGTAAAGCAAACAAAATATTGCCTATTGCTTGTCGCTAACGTTCATAGACGTTGACTAGCAGTACAACCGAACACGACGTTTGACGACGTTGTTCATATGTGTGTGGGTATTTCTAAATGCGTGTGAGAATAATGTTCAAGTAACAAAAAAAATAATTTATTTTAGCGCTAGAACTTTGAAAATTGGACACGATGCGGCGCAATGACGTAGCTACCTGAAGATTACACAGAGATTTGACGTCGCCAGCCGTTGTGCTTTGAAATAAAAAAAACTTAGGACGTGGTTAGACTATGTGCCTCATCGCGAAGATCATTTTTGGACGTTCTATAACTTTGTCAGAACGAAAGTGTTAAGTATATATTTTTACACATATAACCCATTCTGATAGCTTAATCTTTACATTAACTCTAACATTTTGTAGCATATCAATCGCGTTAAAAAAGTTTTCAGTTTTTATAGTAAGATCCTTTTAAACTCTTTTTTAAGGTTCCGTAGCCGAATGGCAAAAAACGAAACCCTTATAGTTTCGTCAAGTCTGTCTGTCTGTCTGTCTGTCTGTCCGTCCGTATGTCACAGCCATTTTATTCTGTAACTATAAGCTTCACACTGTTGAAATTTGGTAGGAAGTTAACCGCTTTACGATTCTTATACAAAAAAAAAAAAAAAAAATTTAAGGGGGGGGGGGGGGTTCCATACATGAAACTAAAACCGAATTTTTTTTTAGTCATACCTATGCGTGTATAGATAGGTCTTTTAAAATTACATGGAGGTTCCTTAAACCATTTTCTTTTAAAGTCTAACGTTTCTTAGCTAGACGCTTCCAAAGTGATAAAATGGGCGTCCCCCAATCTAACTTCTAAACTAAGCGAGAGTAAATTTTAAAAAATATATATAACGTAGATCATAACAAATACTTTCAACGAAAATTGGTTCGGACGGGATCGTACGAGAAGTTTTTGAGATATATCACATTTTCTACAACCGCAAATATAACTTTGTTCTTTATACAAACACTATGAAAAACAAAGTTATGTTTGCTGTCAACAAAATATTGTGGTATTTTACTAAGTGGAAGCAAGTGGATTCCCCTTATTCAGTTAACGTTGGCACGGAACCCTCAGTGCGCGAGTCCGACTCGCACTAGGCCGGTTTTTTTTAATTCAAAAGTCCAGCTTAAAACGAAAATTTCATCCTACACGTACCTTCATATGTGGTATATGGTATGACTATCAGAACGCCTTGATCACATACGTACCTTAACCTTATACGATAAAAGTAAAGTTTTTACTAAGCCCACTTGCGCATGATGATTTGGCCTAGGATTACGCTAATCCTGGATTAAACCATCATTCTGTCTCGGTAAGTTTATATGACGTTGACAGAGACAGAATATAGATTTAATTCAGAAGTAGGGTAATCCTTGGTTAAATCATTTACTTATTTATACTTTATTGCACAACCAAAAATTTGTACAAAAGGTGGACTTAACGCCATATGGCATTCTCTACCAGTCATACCTTTGGGCTAAACAGAAATGATTGTAGGCGGTGCGACAGACAGAAAGAAAATAGGTTACTATTAAAAGAAAAAAAAACAATAAATTTCACACATAAAAAATATATACATGAAAAACATATCTCATAAAACAAAACATAATAACTACAATTTACGATAAATACAATATGTCATCAACATTATACAATCATCGCGCGCAAGTCCACCTTATAAAATTTTTATCTAATAAACTTATACGTTTTATAGATTTATGTAGGTATTTTGTTTATTTATCAATTGAAAATCTGAAAATCTGTGTGCGCTTGCTATTTTTTTTGTCTTTTATTTACATTTGTAAAAGGTTTTCTCTATAAGTAAATATGTATTATCTTTTGTGGGACAAAATGTATCTGAAACTATATATATTTTTATCAATGACTTATCATTCATTCTTTTCCAGTAAATTTAACTCCACGGTTGTCAGCGCAGCCGTAGCACTTTCAGGCGAAACGCTGCGCCCGCGCAGGCTTCTTCGGTTCGCGCCCACACGCTAACACGCTTCTGGGAAGCTGCATGGTGTTGTGGTTTTTTAATAAAATAAAAATGTGGACGAATTCTTACGAGGTGACAATTAATGGCAGCGTAGGCAAACAAAAAGCATGGTTTGTAATTTACTAATCAACACACGGTAAGTTTTAAATCATATATGGTTTGTAATGTTGAAATCTATATTTATTGAGATAAGTACTCAATAATTTCCTGTCTTAAGTAATAATGATAAAATTATAAAAGAAATCTTTTTGCTAGTGACTCTTTGTTAGAAAAAATAATTAAACCTAAACTCAAAGGTTTGTATTTTTAAGTAAGATATTTTTTATACATGTATGGGACTTGTGATAGCTAGTATACGACAATCACCGCTGCTTCACTCCATAAGCAGTATCACAGCAAGGATTCACGTACACACAGTCCAGTCGGCTCGCAATCATGACCAGGATGCCACTTCCTCTGACTCTGCGCACTAGCGAAGCGCATTCTCTGCGCATTGTGGTAAAAAAAGCAGTTGACCCGTGTCTCTGCAATCATGCCTTAGGCAGTCCAGAAGCGAGGGAGTCTTAAGTTCTGATAAGAGCAGTTACTCAATCGGTAAGTATAGGAAATGAGTTGCGTCTATAGTCACAAAACTAACGTTAGTTTGAAGCTGTCTTCTATTTATTAGAAGAAACAATTTCATTTTAAGTCGACTACTATGATAAACTACTGAACTGTTTTTAATTCCTTGTGTACCTTAAGTTGCAAGATACCTGAATGAACTAAAAAAACATGTCGATTTGTCTTCTCAATGTCGAAAAATCCGTGCTCGCATATCAAAATTTGAACACGTGCTTGGAAGCCTTAATAGAATATAATAAACCATGTCGAATTGGTAACCTCGTTTTTTGAAGATGGTCAAAAGCAGCCCCACAGTTTTCACCAGCTCTATAACAGCGACTAGTCTAGTCTAGCCCTGAAGTGTGTTGGCTTGCATTAATCAAGCCTTTGATGTGCCGCCTTTGACGCTCACTTTTGAGATGCTCTACATGCAGGTATGTGACGCTACGTGGGTTTGTGGCTGGGGTAAGGTGATCTAGAATTTTAAAATAAAAATTTAGAGCTTACATACTTACTCTTACCTAAGTAGACGAAGTAACTATAGTTACTTACCTACCATAACATACCATCCTGTCCACCGCTTTACGATTCTTATCCAAAAAATAAAAATAATGACATGAAACTAAAACCGAAAATATTTTTTTTTGTCACCTACCTAACCTAATCTATACCCATTGAATTGATTACCTCCTCCTTTTTTTGAAGTCTATAAATAAACTGATACGAAATAAAGTTTTGAAAATAAATAAGCGTAATAACGGCACCGGTAAGTATTATTTATTTTGTTTTTTTGAATCAGGAACCATACACAAATAAAATAGTGGTGCAATATAAACCCCCTTTATTCGAATCAATACAACCATTCTAATCCAGGCTCACAACTAAAGTCACTACCTCAGTACTACATTAAAACGTAATATGAAAGTGATTAGTAAGGTATTACTCTCCCAGTTATACCCTGAAAGTGGATAAGCAATATGTGCAATATCGGCGCCCTCTCGCGGAGATTCGGCCATTTATTAAAAGGCACACAATGCCACCACTACACCGAGATCGCTCTCTATTTTTTTATTTTTAATATTAAACCCCCAGGCGCTTGAGCATAGAGTAGGGTAAAGGGCAGAGAAAGACGGCTAAAGTTCATCGTTTTCTATTGCTAAAGTAAAACGTAACATGCAATTTTACCGATACTCTTTTCAAAATCTAAGCAAACGAACTAGTAGTAACTAGTAGTAGTAGTAAATAGGAACTACGAAACAACCAAACACACGAAACAACCAAAAGAACAAACAGTTTTCTGGTACACTTAACACGAGTTAATGCTTTTAAATAGTATAAGACGAAATAATCACAGCTAGTTTTATATTGTTGGGTGCTAATTTTTCACAGCTTGGGCAGAGCCTGCTTTTAGCACTTTCTAGTATTTATGCGGATATTTTTACTGACTTTATAAAAAAATGAGGTATCAATTCAATGTATGTGATATTATTGTAATTTGATAATATTTCAGTGTGTTGATCTATAAAGGCTTCGAAACACGTGTGTAAAATTTCGTAAGTGTTTCTATGTTTGTACTTTTGATTGATGTTTGTCCACGGATTTCTCGAAAACAAGAAGTCCTAGCTAGATGATTATTATTTTTGTTCGATTAGGTATATTTTCACTTAAGGAGCAGTGTAAGTTTAATCGAAATCGGTCCAGTGTTTCTGAGATATGGGTAAATAACTAAAAATCACGAAACAAGGAAATTATACAAATGAATTTGTTTCCCTTAAGCAGAGGGGCAAATGCGTTATTTTAAGCTCTTTATTAATTTTATTGAAGGTGGTTATTTTTTTGAATGTTATAAATAGAAATATTTTATTACCACTACCATACTATTTCATATTTTACGTTCACCAATAAGATAGAGACGACCTTGAAAAGATCAGTTTGGATGCAGACCGTCAGTAACACCTGTTTCTGTGGAAAGATAGGAGGCCTATGTTCAGTAATGGATGTCCTTGATAATGATGATAATTTGTAAACAGTATCACATCACATCTCGAATGAGTATCCTATAGAATCGATCAAAAACCTCAAGATGTATTCTCTGAATACAAACTACTCTGTGCCGGTACACGGAGACTGGAGAGCCCTCGAGGTCCATTATTGAGATTCAGACGACGGACTCTTCATCATATCTTCCCTTCAGAGAGTGCTTGCTGTAAGAATAACTTGAAAACATATTACTTTACATGATGTACTCTGCTTATTTAAGTATTACAAGTCCTTACTTTTAGATACAAGAACTACAAGAACTGTGTAGGAACTTATTACTCACTAGCGGTCCACCGCGACTTCGTCCGCGCGTATTGTGTTTGCTCCCTCCCCTCCCGTTGCAGCGTAATGTTTTATAGCCTAAAACCTTCCTCGATAAAAAAGCTATCCAACACAAGTTTTTTTTTAAATCGTTCCAGTACTTCCTGAGATTAGCGCGTTCAAACAAACAAACTCTTTAGCTTTATTATATTAGTATAGATTAGCTTAATAAGTAATTATAATTTGTCATAACGAAGCTTAATGTTTGCTTTCGATGTTTTTTATCTGGCGAGCAATTACTTTGACCGACAGATTTCTTGATAATGGCTTTCATCAACACTTTAATCCGTAGATGATCGAAGTCTCTGTACCTAATGATTACGTACGAATTAACCAACCTGAAAGGACTGAACATTGTCCTCTATTATTGTTATAATTTAAGGGAGTCAAGGGAGTAATAATCAATTATATATAAAGCTTCTGAACCTATCATATCATATTACATCTAAGTGCTATTCAAGCACTAATAAATACTTATATGATAAGATAAAAATGTAACTGTCTAACAAATGATTATTTGTTAATTGTTCTTTTTTATATTAAACGGTTTTTCTTAATTTGTATAGTAAAGCTTGCTCACTCTGTAGCACTTGTTTTGCAGCGCCCGAAAGGGCTCCTAATGACCATTTGAACTCTTAAATGTAGACCTATAATTGTAAATTATGGAACAATAAGGTATTGAGTATTAAGTATTTATTTGCACTTACTATCTGACTAGTATCGTTGCGAGAATAGATACAACTTTGGTTGTTGTCTCTTACGACTCTCTCCCTAGCCAATAGCAGCGGTTGCTGTACATTTTGACAAGATCTTGCTGCACAGAGTATGTAAAAATGAACGAGCTAGTACGAATCTTTGAACATTTTATCTTTATAACTGGATTAAAATCCAAAACTTCGCAGGCAGTAATCAAAGCGTCATCATTAATCGCTGAAGACACAGACGGCAAACACTCGCTTTGTGCATCGATGCAATACAGTGATCGCGTGTGGCACACGGCGGCACAAGTGCAAAGATACGACCCAGATGCATAGCTCTTGGTTTCATAAAAGCAAAGTATTCTCAATCACCCTCGAATATTGAAAACTGCTGATTTGTTAAATTATTCTCTATTGTTTTGTTTCTAGTATCATTTTAACTTCTAATCTTTCAATTTCACGTTTCGATTTTTTTAATCATGTTATGTGGTCTATTGTTGGATACAATTTCGTCTGTAATTTAGGTCTTTTATTTATAAGCAAGTTAAGACTGTTATATGTTTGTGTACTTAATAAATAAAATAAATAATAAATAAATATAAGGAAACATGGAGAGTATTTGGGACAATCTAAGTAAAATTAAAAACATGCATTTGAATATTTAATCGTACTTAATTATAAAGCCTCTAAAATCCAAAGATCAGAGGGCGTATTTTGCGTAATCCGTTCAAGTTCCATGCAGTGCGATTCCCACTCAGTGTAAACTTATATTATCAATATAATGTGAATTTGCAATACGAATTGCTGATCCGTTAAAAGCAGAGCCGCTGAACTGTCAAGGCAACATCGCAATGCAGCACACCCAGTATTGCAGTTTTTTTTCTGATAGCAGTAACAAGTGCTATTCGGCGAAATGCTATGGCTGGGTGTTATAGGCATGCGCCCGGATAAAGTAAGAAACAGATTCCGATTCTTTAGCACAGTTTACACTGTTAAGTATTATTCACTTTGGATGTGACAACACTGTGCAACAGAGCCTAGGTATTAAGTAAGCGTACCTAAATGAAACCGTTTGGGCCTAGCCACACTTACAGAAATTCCGCTGCGGATATTCAGCGACGGAACACCAAAACATGTTATTTATTGCATATAAATTACAAACAGTGGGCACACTACGCGTAGGATCGGTCAAACCGTCGCAGAGTAATTTAGATGCAATAACAGTTTCGGCGTTTCGTCGCAGGAGGCAGCTGAATTTCCGTCAAGTGTGGCCCAAACCTTTGAGTCTGGCTAATGAAAGGTGGCACCAGAAACAAGCGGCAAATGGTGTTAATACTCTATACTGCTCACAGAAAAAATCAACTTGATACTTACTCGTATAAGAAAACTGCACAATATTGTTTAAAAAAATAAAAGTACCAAGTTTTTTATTCTATGAAATACAGTGTTTACACCATATTTTTCTAAATGGCCGAAATTCTCTGTTGCCTTGCCATCTTTTATAAGTCAGACTCTGCTTCTAGCAAAGACTTCTCTCGCTGTTCGCTCATGCCTTACACTGTTGTTCTATATAGTGGTATCTAATGGTCAGTGGATAGCGAAGCAATTATAAAGGTTGTGCAAAGTTTATCGGCCAATGCCCGCTTTGCGTTCGGTACATCGTTAATTCGGTCCGTGGATTACGATCATAAACTGTTTCGTATATGGGTCGGAATGGTTTTGGTATTAGTGGCTACGGTGATACAGCCTTAGCTCTTAAGCACTCTTAAATTTGGTTGCTGGGGGTTCGGTTATTATGCCGTATGTACAAGGTATATAATAATGTTAACATATTTATAATATCGTATTTGGATTTATGAAGCCCCTTTTTCCATCGTTCGTCTAGGCCTACTGCAGGATACCATCCTTATCTTGTCAGGACATCGCTTTTAAAGACTAAGCGCTTCTCATCAACATTTATAATACGCACAGCAAAGGAGTGGAAATTGCTGCTCGCGTCGTTGTTACAAATAATTACAATCCGAATCTATTCAAAGTTATAGTGAACAGGTTTTTTCTGGGCCCTTGGCTTGGTTCGGAGTCAAAAAAATACAAAATCTTCATAAGGTTACTTAGTAAGTTTACAAATTTGTGGTTGGCGCTTCCTTTTAAGCAAAAAGTTTGCTTGTGTTAGGAAACACCGCTCTTCCATAACATCAGCATGCAGTAACAAACTTCCTTGCACTAAAAAATATCAAATTAAAAGTGAAAAAAGAAAAAAAATGTAGATTAATAATTATTTTACAATACTTGTATTATTTATTTCATTATGTCGTGTCGTGGAGTCAAGAGCAAACTCATTCTAAATAATAAAAAAATAAAATAAGGACCTGGGTCCCTATGATTTTATCATTCGCATCAATATAGCGTGTGATTTGCTTTAATTAATGTTCGATTTTCGTTCAAAAATCAGTTAAAATCTGTCTACTACTGTGCTATGGTGATTTTATTATATAACTATTTAGTCTGTAGTAAACGAAATCATCAAACGAAAATCAACTCGTAAGTCGTAATATTGACACGAGTGATTATAAGGTCCCTAATAATTTGTAGGACAATTTCCTCATAATTTTAGGTTGAAAGTGTGTATTGTAATCCTCAAATATTTATCTCAAGATTTCAAAGTAGCAAAACATTTTTCCTTATCAAAATTTAATCCATAAAAAAATAAGTTCTTTTGAAAACAACATTTGGTGGCTTACATTTTTAATGCTCCCATAAAACTTTACCAAACCAAACACCCAGAACTTCTGTCGCTTATTAATTAAGTTATCAATTTATGCCCTCGCGATTCATTATCTGATTAGGGGCACAATAAAAACATCTATCAGTATGAACACAGTGGAGTTATATTCAGAAGACTTGACTCCACTCGTCATGCGCCATTGAACTTGCACGACAAATGCCACAGACTTGTGAAATAGAAAGAAAGTGGGTTATAGGGACATATTCCAGGACAAATTTCCAGAGTTGCTCGTAGCGCAGTGGTACCAGCGCTTTAGTAGTGACACCAAATCTAAGCAACCTACGGCGCGATCGTCTTTGGTGACCATTCCGACCATATAAGTGACGTATACAAAGGTCCGCACAGGTTCGGAAAGCACGTTAATCCGTTGGTCCCGGCTAATATCGGTTGATATAGTCGTTATGCCTAGTCAGAGGCCTTATGAGCGGCTTGATAACATCTGACAGCAGGGTTAGTCGCTTGCCTTGCAAACAACCCTCCTCCAATCCGCACTGAGCCTGCGTGGTGGAATTTGGCAATCTACCTCACAGTTGAGGTAGGGCCATAGCCCAGCAGTGGGATGTTACAGGCTATCTTTACTAGTCAAATATATTCTTATGTATTCCGGACAATCGGACATAGCTTAGCTAGGCACCTAAACGAAGCTGTGTCCAATTTTGCATCTCATTTTTTTACAAACATATCTACTTAGAGTCAATCGTTAACCTTAATAGTACCACAAGGAAAACTTGAGATAAGTACTTAATTTTCATACGCATATTGAAAGATGCATTTTTCAATCTTAATTTTCTATTTTGAAATTATACACGTTTTTAAAAGCCCAGGCAACTTATTGTAACGGGCTAAATTCAATGAATTGAAATCAATAAAAATTGTTTTACTTTGGGTTTATATTACCTGCAACATTTTTTACCGTGTGGTGAAATTGTATAAATAATTCGGGTAGCGAAACTTTTTGAATTTATTATCAAAATATAAGTCTACTGCATCTGTTTCCACTGTGTAATGCGTGATCCCAACCTCGGCAGGTGCGAGGGAGAGGGCTACAACGATAGTTCAAAATTCAAAGTTGAGCTCAAACAGCGCGAGTAAACACTACGCCATCTGGCGGCGTTTTCGGCAACTAGCGGTATGGGCTTACACTTGATGTGTATACCGCGATCACTTTAAAATCATCGCCAGTAGTTGATTGGCGTACTTTGGCGAGAACAAATCAATGCTATTTAGCTTGGTAAGTAATCTAATTGTGTGTGTGTGTGTGGTAAATAATTCGTAATAATTTTATATTACATGTAATAAATAAATGCTTAAGTAACTGATGCATACATCACACAATACTCGGCTTATAAACAATCAAAACACTCACTAAATATTACAAATTAGTCCGTCCACTATATTATATTTAAAAGTACTTTGAAGGGAAAGTACGGCAGCAGCACGTCAAGGTAAACCCTGCGGTATCTTATGTTGCTGTAATAAGTGCTAGTTTGCAATAAAAATTTGTAACCTGATGTCCTAACGACTATACCTTCAAAGGACATTAACGTTGAAAAAGAAAATGATAAGTAGGTATAAGATTACAAAAAATAGTTGAGAATACTCAATTTTCTGTTTTTGTGACTCATACTCCTACTACCCAAACTGAAGTAGTCGCACTATACGACCAAGTGCGTGCGTCTTGCAAAGTTGCGAGGGAGTGGTTCTAGTAATTGACAGGCTCAAGGAGGCGAACATGGCGAATTTTATTGCTGTCACACCATTTGTCCATGGGGCTTTGCGATCACGGCAAGTCGCGTGGTAGGCTTCGCCCCAGACTCCCCATATGGTATTAGGTATTAGTAGTAACAGGTGTAAGGTATGTTAATTTAACATATATGTAGTTAAGAGAAAATTAATTATTTGTTTTTATTTAAAACTGAAAATTGAGAGTGATATTAATATTCGACTAATTCTACGATGATGAGCTGCCGCCAACCTTAACAGAGATTAGCCAAAAACACACAAACACTTTTTTTTTAGTTATGTTAAAAAAAGCAGAAACATACTTTTAAGAAACAATCAAAACATAACAAACTAGTAGATTTTTAAATATATAAGCCTTCTTGCCCCCTTCCTTCAAATATAAGTGTTTTTCAGGTTAAATGTACTCTTAATTTAAATTAAGTTTAAATAATGTTAGGTTATAGTGTGGCATTATTTAATTTAATATTAAGCATGCTGTGCACGCTTATTCTGGATCTTTGACTTGTTAAATAATGTTATTTTTACTTTGTGGCTCTGTAAATGTCAATGATCTGTTTGTGTACCAATTTATAAATAAATGAGCACTTACAGTGTCATATTTTATATTCTTAAAGATGAAATGAGACACCAAAAATTGCGCACGGGCGGGACTCGACCCTGCAATTTCTGGCTAACCGGGCCAAACGCTCCAATCGAGAGACCGTACTGTCGGTCCGACCCTAACCGACTCGAATGATGGTATTAATCTGGAAAAAATGGGTCAGTATGGTATATACAAATACAGCGTTTAAATATACGTACTGTATGGCAAATTTCGTAATTCAGACCATTTAATTTCACATCGCGAACGTCTAAATCAACATAATCAAAAACGGAGAATTTAAAATTAGCCGCCCTTTTTTGGTTACGTTTAAATTAATAAAATATTCAATTTAAGGGCGAAGACAAAGGCGGGGCTCGGGGCGCAATGTCGGCGATAAACAGCACCTAGGGTTGTCACTCATGAGATATAAAATAAAGCTGACTAGGTTATTCCAAACTGGGTATAATCAAGCAAGTAAATATTAAATAGGTGTGTATCTACAAGTAGACATACAAATATGTCAAAAACTTGTCAAAAAGCTTTTTAACGCTAAAACGTTCTTTTTTTTAGATTTGCATTTAATCAATTGACATCTTTATACTGGACCTAGGAATTTAAGTGTATGTAAAATATATCCTTTTGTCATTGTCATAAGTGCAAATAAGTCTTATCATTTATTTTAAGGTACCTAATAAGTATAATAATCCTGATTATTGAAAAAGATGACGACCACCGGCCTTATTATATTGCTGAAATCTTATAAGTATGGCAAATTATCTGTGCCTTACTCATAAGATTTCTACGGTCTGTAATTACAATAAAAATAAACAAACATTACTTTGAAAAATACACCAAACATCAATCTATCAAGCAATACTAAATTCTAAGTCTTATTGCAAAGATGTTAAAGGAAATCTGCTTGCGCTATCGAAAAATAATTTGACGCGGAACTCCCGCAAGCTAAGCCATGCAACTGTCTCGCTCTTGCAGTAAGTAACTAATTTATCCGTACGCTTTACTCTTTATCACTGAGCTTCTGAAGGACGTTATTGGACTATTGAGCCGTATTGGACGATAGTGAACGAGTGAGTGAAGGAACGCTTCATTTAACATATGTGACATTATTTTTTCAACCAAGCCCTAGTGCAAATACAAAACATTTTACATTCATTCAACTTTAACTCCATGGCCTACAGTCAACCCTATCCCTGCTCCCTGGGGTCTGCAAGACCCCGCACGCAACCCCGCGGGGCCACTTCAGGCTAACCTGCTAGATGTTGCGGTGTTTGCGTTCGCTGTAATTATTTTGGGCTGCGATAAGTTCTTTTTATTGCTGTTTGCTATACGTAGGAGGATCGCTACCATAAAGCCGGTAGTGAGCCATGTGGTAGTTGTTGATAGATTGTTTTGAAGCATGAAATTGAATTGATGTTTGGACTTTGTTGTGATGAAAATTTCAAAATATAGGTATACCCATAATTCTTTTCTAGTGGCGTTTAACGACTTCTCTTGCTGAATTCTTATATTTTATTATCTTTCCTTCAGAATCCTCTACCTACTACCTGGGCGCGTATTGCGATGCAATTTTGACAGGTAAGCGGCTCAGCGTTACTGTAAAATTAGCCCTTGGTATTGCGATTTCGCATGACATTTATAATATTATTATAATGAAAGAACATAAATATTACTATTCGTATCATTTTATTATTACTATAATATTTTTATATTGTTAATCCTCATCTTTCAAGGTCGATCGTCATCGTCTTCTCGTCTCAACTACCTCAGTATCTAAAAACGAAAGTCTTTAACCAGTGTGTGTTACCAGTGATGACATACGGATCCGAAACGTGGTCTCTAACTATGGGCCTAATAAAAAGCTCAAAATCACACAACGAGCGATGCAGAGGGCTATTCCCGGTGTTTCTCTACTAGATCGAATTAGAAACGAGGAGATACGTAGAAGAACTAAGGTAGCGGACATGTCCCTACGAATCAGTAGGCTCATGTGGCAGTACACAGGGCACAAAGCGCGAAGAGCTGATGGCCGTTGGGGCAGAAAATTTCTTAATTGGAGACCGCAGCGTGGGACGTCCACCGACAAGATGGACGGACGACCTTGTTAATATCGCGGGGTCACACTGGATACAGACCGCTTGAGATCGGTCGCTGAGGAAAACCGTGGGGGAGACCTATGTTCAGCAGTGGACGTTCTTTGGCTGATAATGATGATGATGATGATGTTGATAATATTCGTTTACACTAAGTCGGAATTGAGCTGCCTGGAAATTGAACGGCTAAAGTTGAATCGCAATACGCCCCCTGGTTATCATAAGAATATGGACCTTTCACTGTCACAGCGCGGTGAGAGGACGAACGCGGGTGGATAAGCGGGGAAGCGGGAGGAATATGACATGTTTGACAGGTCCATTTTTATTATGACCGTATTGTACTACATAATTATAAGGAAACGTTTTAAAAATTTTTTTGTTCACTGCATCTTGGTGATACTATATGGTATTTCGGTAAATAGGCAAATTATTTGAATGATGATGTGTAAACGAAAGCTGGTAAGCACTTTGCTTTCATTTTATTGCGTGGCTTGCTTGATTGCTTGCTGCCCTTATCCATCTGTGCATATTAACTCAAACTGAACCCTTGATCTGTGATCAACTATTACCCAAACCTTGACATTTGTCATCGTACTAATAAACAAACCTAATAAATTTATTGGGTACTTATCCATTGCAAGTAAATCTCGGCAAGGGTGCGTACATATGGCGGACATTACCGTTTTTATTAACTGTCTGTCAGTCAATCTGACGTATTTCCCCGGGGCTATAGTCCCGTGTGGGGTGGAACAATCAAATGGTGAAAGTTGCAACGCATTATTATTTTAATAATGACATGAATTGGTCAAAACTTTTGTTCTTAGGCTAGTTCAGTGATGAAACTTTTGATGAAACTGGTCTACTTAACAAGTTATTGATATGAGTTGCATCAAACAACTTCTAAATTATCAACCTAACCTTAATTAAACAAATAGTTTTAATAAAAGTATAAACAGTGATACAGTAACCAATGTTTGATGCCTACTAATAGTAATAAAGAAAGAATGAACGAAAAGGACTTTATTTGACCCAAATAAGAAACATTCTTAAGATTAAAAAAAAGGACTGTGGATGTTTACGTTAAAAACTAAGCCATTTGTGAATGACGCAAACACGAGCCAGCCAAATATTGTTTTTTGGAAAAAAGGTTTGAAAAAACAATTATTTGATTCCCTATAAATCACTTAATAATCAGTAACTCACGCTTATTCCTTAACCATTACAAATTTACAGTTGCAAATCAAATCAGCCGAATTCCAAATATAAAAACAAACAATCACTCCGCTCGAAATTCAGAATCTGACGTTTATCCATTTTTATATCCACCCCTGTAATAGTTCGTAAGCCGCGATACCGCAGGCGTTTAGCCGACATGTTTTGTGCGTATTGTGCGAGCGCCCTTATGCGCATGTATGAGTATTAGTAGGCCCACGCACATAATTGATTTGGTTGCGCGTGAAATGCGCGTTTATTGATGATTCTCGGTTCAGGTGATGCGAATACCGTGTTTGTTTTGTATGATCGTTGATGCTGGGTTTTGGTTACTGGTGAATTGTGGTGGTATTCTACCTTAGGGTGGAGTTTGTGGTCATTTGGATTTATTTTAGTTTGAAATATAATGCATTTGCCTTAACTATAAATATTTCCCAGCTTAGCTACTAGGAACAGGTTGTTTGACTTTCTTACCCCTAATTTAAATGAAATGAAAATTCGCCGGGTTTAAGTAAAGGCTGAATCACCCTTAATATTACTAATAAAGTGTAAACAATATAGCAAATGATTAAGCACTAAATATTTTTTTTTAAAAGCGCCAATCAACACACCAACTGTAGTGGTTTCGAAGTAAGGAATTTTCTTCCTTGTGTTACGGATACCAGACAACGATTATGACGCCTCCGTCTCCCATAAATACTAAAATACATATTAAACATATATGACTCAGTTCCAAATATACGTGCTCATCACACAAACATTTGCCCTTGCGGAATTCGAACCCGCGACGGCCGGCGTAATAGTTATGAGCTCTAACCAATACACCAAACGCATCGTCAAACTTTTTTAAATTCAGGCAATTTATAATAAACTAAGGGCTAACTTTTTTTTTTATTAGTATTACAAAATCTACACCTCTTATTGACCTTGACCTACTATAAGTGTATTTTTAACTGACTTCAAAAAAGGAGGAGGTTATCAATTCGACTGTATGTTTTTTTTTTTTTTTGTATGTTTGTTACCTCATATCTCAGTCGTATGTAGACCGAATCGAAAAAAATTTTCGCCTACTTAGAGGGTGTACCTTCTAGTTGGTCCCATTTTTTCCATTTTGGGATCTGATGATGGGATCTTGGTGTAATCGAGGGAAACCCTCAAATTTTAAAGGCACGTATAGTGTTTCTTTACTAGAACCTTAATGGTGACGTGTTGTTACGTCTGATGGTCAACATCTTGTGAGGCTGAGCTGTTGGTGGAACTCCTTAACGCTTAGGAGTTCAGTAATTATAATGACGGAACTTATGAAAGGTAATTTGTAGCTTTTAAAAAAAATAGAATCATAAGGTGCAACTCCCCCCCCCCTCCCCCCACCCGCTCTTAGTTAATCACTAAAAATGAAGAAATAAATTTAAATAAAAAAAAGTAAAAACCGACTTCAAAACCAAAATGCACTAAAAAGTCTTAAATAAACTCTTCACCATTGAAAGGAAAGGAATCCGTTTTAGGCAAACAATTTTTTTTTGGAGTCGGTGCCATCACTTTGACCATCAAGCATCAACTATCACAGCACCGACTCCAAAAAGAAATTGTTTGCCTAAAACGGATTCCTTTCCTTTCAATGGTGAAGAGTTTATTTAAGACTTTTTAGTGCATTTTGGTTTTGAAGTCGGTTTTTACTTTTTTTTATTTAAATTTATTTATTTATTTTATTTGTATAACAAAATCCACAGCCCTTTTAACCTTCTATAAGTGTATGGCAATCAAGCAAGTCGATTCCAAAATCCCATCATTAAACATTAAATTGTCCAGATTAATCATTCGCAATTTAATTATAATGAAATCTAACTCACAATCGCAATAAAAAATCAACCAAAATCACTTCTTCGACAAATGACAATCGTCTCCCTTCCCCTCTAGCTAGAACATGCGTATGCGGCTAATCGCAGAACAAAGCGCACTTATAAACACAGATCGTGTTGTTTTCGCCTACCCCCCTGCGAACAGTTGTGAGCGGAGATTTAAGCGGAGAATTGCATTTGCGGAGATTAAGACAAATGCGATGTAATTGTTCGGTTGTTTTTTTTCTTTAGGAGCTATTGTGTGTAGTTTTTGTGAAGGGCGACAATTAAATAATGAGTTATTTAAATAGAGAAAAACATTACTCATAAAACTAGATGTTACCATGTTTTTTCTGTCGGTGATATTAGGCTTAATATTTCAATTAGTAAGATGTATTTTTATTCAAATATGAATGTGCCCAGTGTCGGAAGTCTCGACATAGTTCCGTGTAAAACCACCAGGTGGCGCTCGAAAAATGCTGAGACTAAATTGGTGTTTTCGTGTATTTATTGATTGAGAAGAATTTTTAAATGATGCTTAAAAAGCTACAAATATTTTTTAAAATTTATTAAAGATATAGCTACGTAAGTTAAAATGATATTTGATGAATTAGAAAATCATAAAATTGAAATTGTCGACGCGAAATGTCAAAAATGATGCATCAGACTTCGCCCGCTGGGTGAGAAACTTTTTTATATCACCGTAACTTTGTAAAAACCGCGAGATCTTACAGTTTTAAATCCGGTATATTTAAAACTGACGATTTATTGTAAGCAAGCTTTTATTGGTTTAGCAATCACTATTTTCTTGGTACTTGCATATCAACCTAACACGAAGGATGAAGGTTATCCTTCGCCAAACCTAACCCGTCATTCCAACTTACGTGTAAATGTATGAAGTTCGGTACAGTTCACAATAATATGACAGATTACAATGAAACGATTTTAACATCGTTATATTGAAATCACGCGATTCCTACAATATAACGGTAACATTTTGAAATAAACAAATACATAGATCTCAAACTGTAGCGAAATGCTACGCCGTAGCACGTAGACGGGTGCTACGATGATCTCGTAACACAAAACTGTAGCTGTTCGATACAACTAGGAACAATGTATGTAGTTCATTATTTGTTTTATTCGTTGAATAGATTTATCTGTTTTATGGTCTTATTGCATGACTTACATTTTGTTTATCAGCTGCCTTGCTTTTGATTCATGTTTTTAAATTACTCCGAAGTGAAGGAAATGATGGAAGGAAGTGTAAGTAAGAAACTCCGAAGTGTTTATTAGTAAAGGAGTAAAAATTTATTATGGTTTGCCACTAACTTTCTGTTACTCCCCTAGCGAACATGTGGAAATGTTTTAGCAGATCACAGTATGGTGCACACATAGATTATTCAATGCAGAAGCGTAAGGTCGGGCCCGTTTAATTGGCGCATTGTCGCTAGCATTAGGTTATTTTTAGGGTTCCGTAGCCGAATGGCAAAAAACAGAACCCTTATAGTTTCGTCAAGTCTGTCTGTCTGTCCGTCCGTATGTCATAGCCAGTTTATTCTGTAACTATAAGCATTACACAATTGAAATTTGGTAGGAAGATGTATCCTGTTAACAGCTTACCGATTCTCATACAAAAAATAAAAAATAATGACATTTAAGGGGGAGCTCCCATACATGAAACTAAAACCAAAAAAATTTTTTTTAGTCAAACCTATGCATGTAGGGTGTCTATAGATAGGTCTTTTAAAATGACATCGAAGTTCCTTAAAAACCATTTTCTTTTAAAGTCTAACGTTTCATAGCTAGACGCTTCCAAGTGGTAAAAAGGGCGTCCCCCCCATCTAACTTCTAAACCAAGCAAGTGTAATTTTTTAAAAAAATTTGGAATGTAGATCTTAACAAATGCTTTCAACGAAAAATTGGTTCGGACGGGATCGAACATTTTGAGATATATAGCATATTTTTAACAACCGCAAACATAACTTTGTACTTGTGTTCATACAAACACTATAAAAAACAAAGTTATATTTGCAGTCAACGAAATATTGTAGTATTTTACGAAGTAGAAGTAAGTGGATTCCCTCATTCAGTTTAAGTTGGCACGGAACCCTCAGTGCGCGAGTCCGACTCGCACTTGGCCGGTTTTTAATGTAATTTGTGTTTAATGCTATTACAGATGAATAAAGTTAATAGTGTCTTAATGCGTCTTGGCAGATTAGGCAGTTACTGTAATATTGCGATCCAATTGACTTCCTATTTTACGAGTAAGTATGCGTTTAAGCTGAATGTTTTTTTTATTGAAACACATTTTTTTTACAATTGAATTGAAACAAATGTTATACATAATATGAGTAATATACTAAACTGTTCCAATGATTTTAGATTTATTGTTTGTAGTATCCAATACTGGGGCCCTATCTTTGAATCACTCGCTTGAATATGGCGTGTGATATTCGTTCGAAAACGAATTAAAAATCAACGTACATCACACAATATCCATACGTGAGTACTCACATAATTTAGCTACTATTTTTTCATATCACTTCTGTGTGTAATTAAACTGGTTTTAATTCGGAAATCGGATTTCACTCACGCCATCTTGACGTGAGTGATTCAATAATATAGACCCTGATATTCGCAACTAGTTATTGGATCATTTTTGTGTAGCTTCTTACTTGGATGCTGTCTCTTAGCATCTACTAATACTTATTAATTATTTTATGTGACGAGCTGGTACCACTCCTAGGATAAAATCATTGTCAATTTTAAAAAGTTTTATAATTTAAAAACTAAAGTTTTGAAAATAGCCTGTCTGGATCTCTTATCTACAACAAAAAAATTCACACGTCATAAATACAGGTGTGCACAATACAAAAATTATCATATGAAATCGACTTCCGCGTAATCTTATGCAAACATCGATCATTTTGCATAGCCCCAACCTGTTCATAATCCTTTATCTTAATACAATAATTTAATTAGCGTCGCAATAAAAATAATAAGCAAATAAACATTGATTCTCGCGTCCCGCCATTAGCCGTATTGTGTTGACGCAACAAAATCACTAGATCGCAAAATAGAGATCAGGGTTTTCACCAAAAACTCAAACTTACCATCAAGCGAAAATAAGCCTTAATACAATGTTATAAGGGTGAAGTTAGTAGCATAAGTTAAGGTACAGTCAGCTGCGCACGGCGAGGATTATAGCTCATTAGTTCATGAGGGAGAGAGGCGCGTTCGTGCGTGCGACTGTACGGAGGGCTTCGCATTTTCCTTCCAGATTGCAAGGGAGGATGGCCAATGGAAACTAGAGAGGTATTTATTTACATAGGAGGGAATAATGGTAATGATTGAATCCCTGCTGGCTTAGATACTGTGATAGTGCAAAAAAGTTGATAGATACAAATAAAAATATAGAAACTGCTAAAACTTTAAACTGGTTATGCCATACGAACACGACTTTCCGTGCTTGACAAGGAGATTTATTACTCATATCTCAAAAACTACTTAACCAATTTCGACGAAATTTACACAGTACCCTAAGTTGAACTAAACACGATTGCACTGAAAAATAATCATTTCGCTATAACTTCTCGTTTTTGTGAAATCCTAAAATTACACTAAAATAAACTTACTATTAATCAAATTCTGACATAAATACAGGAGGACAATTCTCGTGCAATTCGTATACGAAAAAAGTTCACTGGTCGATTTTTATTTGTCGAAGAAAAAATAGTTTTTGATATCTCAGGGTCACGATTTCTATGTATTTAGAGTTAGTTCGTGCGCTAGTTTTTTTACGTAAATATATTTTAATTGGTTTATTAGGTAAAACGGTTGAACTCGCAATCGAATAACCACACGAAAAAAGTTCGATTGCCGCGAGAATCGCCCCCCTGGTCGAATTGATAACCTCCTTATTTGAAGTCAGGTAATAGAAGGTTTTTATATATACATAGTGTATTGTCACTATAAAAACTTAATATTATAAATTTTGTAAAAAGCAAGAAAATTGGAAGTTTGTCGTTTACAATTGCAATTTATAAAATGGAGAAAGAGAAAGAATAGTCAAGACAGAATCTAATATAAAAATCGAATATGTAACCATTCTGAAGAACGCTTCTCTATGTAAAGTGAAAACTCATAACAACCTTCGAAATTCTTAAAGTAGACAAATTAAATAAGTGTAAAAGATAGCATTACAATAAAATTAGTAAAATTCTTTGTGAAACATCTCAAAGGGAGCGCGATTCTATACAAAAAGACTTTAATATTTCAAATTAAATTTTGCGAGATGAAACGCTAAGGATTTTGTTTACGCCGAAGTATTTTATTTTCAGACGTTTCGGGATAAAAATTAATAATTTTATAAAATTTGTCAGTCTCATTTCTGGTAATCAAAAACAGTGATTTGATTTATTAGTAAGCCTACAATTTTTTAAAATCAGGTATTTATATCAGTCATCAAAGCAATGACTCGCTTTCATAAGTCAAACAAAGTAAACACATTGTTTGTGTTTCCGACGAACAAAGAGTCGTTATACATTGCTTGATATATGTCATTAATATTGATCATTTGTAAAATAGTTCTTGGAAAGCCATCAGCAACATGGAAATAGTCTTAGTTATCACCTAATTACATGAGTTTGTAAACAATATTTAAATGTAGTGTAATGTGTGTGTTCGTAGTTTGGTTTGTCCGTGATGTCGCGAGCAAACACTGAAGCGGGCACTAGTTTGATAGCCCAAAGAGGTACATCAGCACAGTCACTTTCTAATTATACCTAAAGCTGACTTTTGATATTATTTTTTTAGTAAACCAGCAAAACATCGTTAACATTATATTAATAGCGTTTTCAAGGAAATAGAATTTGTCTTGTAATAATGTAAATTTGTTTAAGGGCCAATTTATTCAATGGTCAGATAAAACTTATCCTTATCAGACTGATAAATTATAAAGCGTCAGATTTAAAAAAAATGTCAGTTACGTATGATTGCTGCCAATCAGGTGACGTTTTTAAATTAGCCATATTGTATTTTGTTCGACGAATATTTCTTATCTGACTATTGAAAAATTAGCTCTTATTTAAAAAAAATCTAAGTAAGATTTAAGTAAATAAGTTTAGTAAGGAAGTAAAACTTGTAGTTTTGTTTTTTGTTTAAAATTGCGACACCTTATAGCTTCAGTATGAATCCGTGCCAATTTAAAAAAAAAAACGGCCAAGTGCAAGTCGGTCTGGCGCACTGGGGGATCCGTATAAAATTTTAAAAATATCGCAATTTTTCATTTGTCTGTGCTATCAGTCGTTGCTTCATACCAAATTACAAGATTCTGAGTTCACAGGAAGTACCCTGTAGGTAATGTTTTCTTTGGAAGTGCCAAAATTTGCGGATATTTGCAACATAAACGGCTGTATTTTTCGATTGCGTTGGCTTAGAAGATTTTTTTTCACAGCTCCAAAGGAGATAAGACCCTAAAATTTTAAAATTCCAGCTTGATACCTCCACGCGTTCCTAAGATAGAGGGTCTTGACAGACAGACAGACAGACGGATAACAAAGAGATCGTAATAAGGGTCCTCTTTTCTTCGTTAGAGGTATGGATCGCTAAAATACTGGAGTACGTTTAATGCGCTGGCTGTTCAACACAATCTGTTATTAGAGCGTGCCGGTCAAAAGATCGCCACGTACTTAGGTATCTCGCGAATAGACCAAACTAATCTCACTTTACATTGACGCGTGCTACATTCATTAACGGTTCATTTCTTTGCAGTTTGCTCATTAGAGCTTCGATGTAGATTTAATGCGATCGCCATTGACACGTGTAAGCACCTCGGAGAATAAATTAATTTATCTGAGTTTCAATTTACTCCAAACCAACAAAACACACCATATTTAAATTAACAGATGTGTTTATCTACATTCATTTTTCATTCTTTTTTTATGGATTGCCAGCGTCCAATCAATCCAAGAGGCTTTTAATTGCAATTTCCTATTACAAAGTACTTTTTAACAATCATACCTTAGCTAACAAATCAGTTTTCGCCTTCTTACTATAACCCTCACTTATAAGTTCTTCTGTAAGCAGTCTTGCAGTTATTTACAATGTGTTAAGTAAATTGGAGTAACAAAGTAACACCGAACTAGTAACGTCTGGAATAAGGGGGAGGTTATACATTCGACTGTATGTTATATTTTTTGTATATATGTTATGTCGTATCTAAGTAATTTGTGAACCGACTTGAATATTTATTTTAACCAACTTAAAGCTTTTACCTTCGAGTTGGTCCCTTTACTGCTAAGTCGGGATCTGATAATGGACTGAAACCCTCAAATTTTAAATGCACATAAGGACAGTTTTATTATGCTAATATCTTCTTAATATTGAGATGTTTTTACGTTTGAGATGTTTTTACGTTTGATAGTTGCCATTTCATAGAGCTAAGCTAATGATGGAACTACTCAATGCTTAGTAGAAGTTCAATGCTTATAACACGAGAACTTATGTAATGTACTTCGTAGTTTATTAAAAAACAGAGTTAAAAGGTGCAAGAGCACAAGCAACGAGACCAAAAAGATAATGTTCGTCTAAAATGGAATCTTTTAGACTTTTTGGCGCATTTCTTAGATATTTTTGAAATCGGGTATTACTTATTCTGAAACTTGTATTTTTTTTAATTAAAAGTTATCTAAGAAAATAAATTGTCATATATTTTTTTTTCAAATTAATAGATAATAGGTGACAGTGTTTTATAGTAAATATACATTTATATATACACATATAATTACAACACAACCACCACATTTTACTTTTTCCTTTTGTCCCTTTATTACTTTCTTCACGCCACCTGTATTTTCTCTGTTAAGACATACGGTTGACTGGTAGAAAATGTTTTAGCATTAGCTCCACCATATCTACCGTTTATTGTGCATGACGTTTTAAATAAATAATAATTTTAAAACCTTAGATAATTTATGGAATCAGGCGTTACTTTGCGGAAATCCATTATTAAGTTGAAGTTTAGAAACAATATTTTGTTTTAGTTATTGTTAGTTGCCTGCGCCAGCGTCGCTAAGTGGAAATATAAAGCATTTTTTTTATTCAAGGTAATAAACCCTTTGGGTTTGCTTTACATACATCTATAAGGATATAATGGTACGAAAAAATATCACTCCATATCAAGCTTTCATTCGATTCAAACCACATAATTGCATTCCATGTCTTGTCCTGTACCACACCCGCTGATGTGTTTCGAACATTTTTAATTAGAGAATGTTTAACCAGGTGCGCACTAAATACCGGCGCAGACGCAGAGGAGTTGCTTTTATTGGTATAAACGTGGTATTTTTGAAACCCAAGGCTTGTGAAACCTTGGGATGTGTGTATGAAGGTACATTTGTTTCGTTATGTTGAGATAAAGCGGACCATCGCGCAATAAGACAAGACAGTTTTGAAAAGGACGGAGGAACGGTTAAGTTTTAAAATATCTTTATCAATTTACTTTAAAAACTTGACAGAAAATTTTGGAAAAAAGGAGATCCCAGATATTATAGCCGTCTAATCGACATCACCTTTCCTTTTTTTCTAAATACTTATAACTAGTTATCTACGGAAAAAAATATATTTTCCGTACTGGGATAACACATATTAATTTTATAACAGCATGAATAACAGACTTTTCTTCTACTAAACTTTGCAACCTAACGCTATCGCAAGTAACTAAATCTAAACATAATAATAGCACCAAATACCCAAGCGTCAAATACATTTCCCAGATTCAAGGGTTGGTCTCCAAGGAATAGTTGTGTGTGTTGCATCTCATTAAGGGGCGGGCTCGTCGGCGCGTGAAAATAAATAACACACTATTCACCCCCGAAAGAGAGACGATCCTCAGAGTGAAAGATTGAAGGCATTAATTGCTTGACAGGAGAATGTGGATGTGGCCTTTACAGGATGTTTTTTGGTCAGTGACATCCAACTCAGGGATGATAATATGAGTTATAAAAAAATGTTTTCTTTAAATTCTAAGCAAGTTTTATACACGAAAACCTCTTCACAACATTTAAAAAAATGTCAAAACGAATGGGGAAACTCGCACCCTCGCGCGTAGCTAGCGCTATCTACGAAATACTACGCCGTAGCTAGTAAGCAACAAAGAGGCTACCTGGTATTGGTAGTTTTGACTCGATCGCTTTTCCGCGTTAATAAATTGATTTTGTGTTTTTTTCCATTTCAAAATTATTATTTTTTGCATTAGTATCGTTTGTACAGCCACCCTTGAGTCGCTCGTTATTGACCAAAACAGTGACCTGTAGATGTGTTTTTTTTAACAATCAAGCCCAAACTTATGCTGCATTTTATTAATAAGTATTGATTACAATTACCTATTACGTAAATGGTTAATACCTCCGGTCTTCTTGAATTAGAGGTAAAAGAAAGAAATTCTTTTGGAGTCGGTACATGATGTATGCTGGTGTAGGTAACATTGACATCATGTACCGACTCCGAAATAATATGTTTATTCTAAATAGAAGACAAATGCGTTATTTTAATATATTTTTTAAATTTTATTAAAGTTATTACTCATATCTCAAAAACTACTGGACTGATTTTGATGAAATATAGGGCCATTTTGTACGCGCTCTCAGGGTCACCGATCTCAAGAAGAGGAGTTTTATATGGAATCTACAGTCTACAAAATCGAGAGAAAAGATCGTGGGAACGACTCAGCCAGTAGTCAATATCGTCTGGTACTCTGTACCCTAAGTTGAACTATACCTGATTGAAAAAAGAATAAATCCGCTATGTCTTTGCGTTTTCGAGAAATCCTGAGACAAACATACAAATATACTAAGTGTTAAGAAGCCTTAATATATCAACATACTTAAATGTTATCAAATTCTGACGATATCACATACATACAGGTAGAATTGATTAAACCTCTTCTTTTTAAGTCGGTAAAAAACATTTATTAGCGAAAGCGCAAAGCAAATTACTTTTTTGTTAGACAGGGCGTTTATTGAGCATGGCTTTAGACTGTAAAACATCACGACACGACTTATAAGAACAGAGCAACAATAAAAAATGTTGCAATAATGGGAAAAAATATTCCTTTTGAGAGCTTTCGTTTCGTACATAAACCGTTGAAGGCGCTACCCGGATTTTTAAAGCGCACACTAGCGCCACTTTACCAAAAAAATCATAACTCGTTAAATAAAAGACCAATCAAAAATCTGGTAGATAAGATTGTAGCTCTGATTATTAGGTTTAGATACAATGTTTGAGTTCAATAAAACAGAGTTATCTGCAGTTACAGTTAGAAAAATGCTAAAAGTGGCCATATTTAGCAATTTTTCTAACCCTAACTACAGTAAACTACTTTAGAAACAATTTAAACGTACTAAATAAAGTATAGAACCTGTACTACAATCATATCTACCAGATTTTTGATTGGTCCTTTATTCAGCGAGTTATGATTTTTCTACTAAAGTGGCGCTAGTGTGCGCGTTAAAAATCCGGGTAGCGCCTTCAACGGTTTACGGTGCGTACGTAACGAAAGCTCTGAAAAGGAATATTTTTTCCCATTATTGCAACATTTTTTATTGTTGCTCTGTTCTTATAAGTCGTGTCGTGATGTTTTACAGTCTAAAGCCATGCTCAATAAACACTCTGTTTAACAAAAAAGTAATCAAACAAACTCTTCAACTTTGTAATATTAGTATAAATATATATTTTAATTAGTAGCAATGTGTTTAGTTAATGTCATAGTTAACCCAAATAACGTAACGGAGTAATTATAACATTTTAACCCCCTACACTAACTAGCATGTGATTCAAACCTTAACAGCTAACAGCACCCCTTACCCATTTGGGATCAATATAACAACTTATCAATAAAATTAGCCCCCTGGTGAGAAACATGGCCAGAATCGTCACCGATAAACGCCACCTCTGACATTCGCATCGTAAATCTCAGTTGAATTCTCGCAGCGAAATTTCCAAACGACATAAACGCCCCTTAATAAGGATTAACTGCGGGGGTGAACTTACCCTTAATATATTTTTACGCAACCCGAAACGTCCTATACGCCATACAATCTAAACATCATACAGTCATTTTGGTGTTGAGCTTTTGTGAATTTTTCATTTTTAACTTTCATTATTTGCAGGGAGCATGTGTTCAGTCACTCCGACAAGATTATTTTAGTTATGGTCTTAAACTGCGCAGTTAACAGTTATAAATTTTAGGGGTGTAAATTCATTGACAAATTGGTGTTATCGTTGAGAGCAATATTAGCCGTTGCCTCACATTACCAAGCTACACATAATAGCAATGACGTATTATAGTTAGGGAGGCGAGGTAGCTAAATGGCGTAATTCAACGGCGCCGTCGAGACCTATCAAAATCGAAAGATAAAATAATTTCGAAAAGAAAAGCTCGTATGGTAAAAACCATTTTAGCGGTGGGTTTGGCGTGTACGGTTTTTCAAAAATGTAAAAAAAAACAGTTACTTGGGCATTCTCGAGCGCGTCAGATATTCATACTACGTATGCCCCAAGTGCCTCTGATAACAACGGTATACTAATCTGCCGGTTTGCGTGGTGGGGGTAGGCATAAAAAGTAGTCAAAAATGCAAAAAAAAAAAAAATTACTCGAGCGCGTCAGATTTTTGGAAGGGGTGTTAAGTAGGCCCCAAGGAAGCTCCCTTAAAAAAAACTGACGATTTTGGCGTGACCATAAGTTATGATGAATTTTTGAAAATGCAAAAAAAAATAGTTATTTTGAAATACTCGAGCGCGTCAGATTTTCATAGGGGAGGTTCATCTCGGTATCCTGAAAGCATATTTTCTTAATCTGACAAAAATGTTGGTGGGTTCTCTTAATCTGACCGGAAAGGTTTTTTGGTTTCTTGTTTTTTCCTTTCTTCTTTCTTTTTAATTATTCTTAACTTCGTTTTGCTGACGGTACGTCCAAAAAACAATTTGAGGATCAACAGGCTATTGAATAATATACATACATGAAACTGTACATGTTAATAATACTTTTGTATACAGATACGCGTAACCTTTTCCAAGTCGACGAAAATTGTCGAGAAGCTTTAGAAAAAAAAAATTTTTTTTGAGATTAAAGTAACATAATTTAATCATCGTTATTTCATATGTTTTTTTTAACATCCTCAGTTTTCAAGATATACTCAACAAACCGGGAGTTTGAGTTTTTATGAAGCTTCAAGTCAAAAAGTTTTAACTTTAGACAAAAATGTAAAGAGACCTTTTTTGTGTAAAATAAAATTACCTTTTTGTTTATTTAAACTTTTTTTTTGTAAAATGTATCGTTCGCGACTTATATGCCGCAACCCGTTTTTCGGAAGACGAAATGGCTCCTCCACACTCCTGGTCATGCGGAAACCGGCAGATTTTGGATTTTTAGTACGTTTTAGATTATATTCTTCAAAATAAAAATAAAAAAAATCGCGCTCGAGAATGCCGGATTAACGTTTTTTTTTTACAAGTTTGCGACCCTATAACTCGGCGGCGTCAAGGACTTATCGTCAGATTAGTTAAATTTAGTCTTAAAACACTAAAATCAACCCCCAATATCTTAATCTGACGCGCTCGAGTATTACAGACTATCGATTTTTTTTTACTAATCTGATCGTCTATCCTAGGCGCGCGTCACTACATATAGAGCTAAATACTTTACAAGGTTGTTCTATTAGGTCCAAGGTATCTCTCATATCTTAAACTGCCACGCTCGAGTATTACCGAAAATTCCCCTATTCGCCTCCCTAACTATTAGAAGTGCTTGGCAGAAGTATCAGAAAAAAACATTTGAAAAAAATGTGTGCGTGTACTAGTGTACAGACGTAAGAAGTGAAACTTCTTTATGGCCTTATTTTTCGAAAAATGATCTACATGCAACTTTCCAGAAATTGGTTAAATAAAGTTTAATTAGATAAAGTTTAAACAAAAGGATTTTATTATCATAGGCATGAATACAAATAATACAATTATTTCACTTTACCTCTTTGCTACTAAGATTATTACAGCATTTCATTAATTGTAATAGAATTATTACTATCAAATCAAATCAAATATATATTTATTTAGCACAAAACATAACAGTAATGAATATACAAATCGATAACCGCCTACACTAGGTAAAACCTGTATCGTAGGCAATTAACTACTTCCATTGTCATAAATTGGACTGCGTTTATCATTGTCATCGTTATTATATATTTTTGTAATTAATGGCTTATGGTAACTGAAATATGAAATATATGGTTGACATTCCACGAAATTTAGTGACCGTGTAAAAACTCCATCAATTGTAGTGCCAGATCTTGTTGTTGACGTTTGAGGACTGTTTTTAATGGATAAATTCAATTTATCTTTCAGAAATTCAACTAGCTTCAAAGATTTTTCCGATGCAAAATTGACATTAAAATCTCCACTTAAAATCATCGTTATTTCATCATTATTGTTACCGAGTAAAGAGGCACCTCCACTTGTGTACGGTGACCCATGAAAGTCAGGGAAAATAAAAAGATGGCGCGTAACGGAAAAATGTGACGCGTAACCGAAAAATGTGACGGTAATTTTTTTTCCAACGCCGATAAAGAAGTTTCACTTCAATAATGGATTGACCGCGAATCTTAAGTTACAAAATAAATAAATAAATATTTTTACTTTGTTTAATGTTAATTGTATTTCTTTATTTTAGTGATAGCTGGAGGGTTGTGGTTTACACCTTATGACTCTGTTCTTTACGAAGACGCAAAAACACGTCAATATTAAGATTCTTGTAAAAAATATGTGCCTTTTAAATTTAACGGTTTCCCTCCATTACACCAAGATTCATCATCAGATCCCGACTTGGCAACAATGGGCTGACTAGAAGATATAACCTCTACGTAGGCAAAAACAAATTTCAAGACGGTCCGAAAACGACTGTGATGCAAGGTAACACAGCCACAAAAAAAAACAGTCGAATTGATAACCTCCTCCTTTTTTGAAGTCGGTTAGAAAGAAAACTCCGCTGCGTGTATTTAGTTTGCGCACTGGCCGCTAAGAAAACTTTTTTTTTGTTACGGTCTTACTGAAAAAAAAAACATTGTTTTACAATTAAACACACTTTTTGTCTTTTTTAGGTTTAAGCAACTAGTATAGTTTGTTATAATAGATGCTCGTCATAATTAGGTGATTGAATGCCTACTTTATAAATTATAACCGGTGATCGATCATACATAAGAAATACTTATAGCAGTCCATTAACTTTATTGATGAAACTACGTGAAATTATTGGGTGCCTACGAAAGTAGGTAGGTATATACAGCAGTTTTTAATCCATGTCAGGCCTATACATACTAATACGTTGTTAGGAAGGATAGATGGTTTCACAGTTGGCTGTTAGTAAATTGGCTACAAACTAGGTTAACGAAGCTCTACGGCTCAGTAGGTCATCCAGACATGAGCCACATAGGACGATGGATATTGGAACTGTGTGTAGATCATTGTAAACGTATCAACAAACAGATTTGTCAAGAACGTTACTATCAGAATGACATTTAGACTGAATTGTAAGCTTTGGCAAGGTTCTGCCAAAAAAATAACAGCAATCCTTACTAATAATATAATTAATGTAAAAGTAACTCTGTCTGTCTGCCTGCCGATCTGTCGCGCTTTCACGCCACAACTACTGAACCGAATTAAATGAAACTTAGCACACACATAGTCTAGAGCCTGAGAAAAGACATAGGCTACTTATTAATGCAAAAAAAGGAGTTGTAAGGGGATTGAAAAAGGGGATGAAAGGTTATATGAAAGTATCGTCATTTTCAAAGAAATATGTTTTTTTATTGCTGAAATTATCTTAAAAAAACCTTAACTACCTTTCATCACTAGTAAGTTTGGATGAAAATTAGTCATTGTCATTTTTGAAGTCAGAGTGATAAAAATTATTTAATGGCGTTTGATTAATTATTTCGATTAAGTAGATATAAATAAAATATATTTTTTTAAGTACGTAAAAACATTACCTTAAAAATACTTTATACCTTGCATACTCTTACAAATACTTAGGAACTTAAGTATCTTAGTTGTAAAATAATTAGCCTTAATAACTAAAAAATCTAACCAAACTCCTTTCTCGCACAGCTAGTAACATCATATTCTTTCTTACTCTTTAGAAGCACTACTTACATACCTCTAGATAAAAAAACTAACTTACGCCATGCCCAATGCCAAAGTAACAATTTTAAAACGATAACCAAATTCGATAAAGTTTGTGTCTATCAATCAAGTTTGGTATCCTTTCGCCACAAAGTACATTATTAATGCTTTACTTCCTATAAACCACTTACTATAATTAATTGGGCTTCCCTCTCAGCCTAAATTCATTTTTTTCTCATTTCCACTATGATGCGCGAACATAATATGTAATATTATTCAATGTCAGGTCATTATTACTCAAGTCAATTATTAGAATTTTATGTAGATATTTAGTGAAAACATGAATTTGCTCTTTCAAAATGTGGCAACCTTAATTAACCGAAGTGGATGGATTGCGGTGTTCTAATTATCTTTATTGCGACGGTCTTGATTAATTGCGAATCCGCAGTGAAGCCTGAAATAAGTGAAAATGAATGATTAATGTATATGCATTCATGTTAACTAGAATTATTTAGTTTCCATTCAAGTGACGTACTTACAGACCGTGCGTAAAACCTAAAAAAGTGCGAATCGCACAGTCACAGTCGCACTGAGGATTCCGTGACAACTTTAACTAAATTAAGGAATCCACTTACTTTCACTTATCTAAAATACCATAATATTTTGTTGACAGCAAATATAACTTTATTTTTCATAGTTTCACATTTTGTTATTGATAATGTGCTATATCTCAAAAACTACTTGTTCGAACCCGCCCAAACCAATTTTTGTTGAAAGTATTTGTGAAGATCTACATCACATTTTTTTTAATTTACATTTGCTTAGTTTAGAAGTTAGATGGAGGGGACGCCAATTTTACCACTTTGGAAGCGTCTATCTCTCAAACGTTAGACTTTAAGAGAAAATAATTATTGGCACCTCTAGGTCATTTTAAAAGACCTATCCATAGATAATAACATGCATAGGTTTGACTTTTTTTTTCCGTTTTAGTTTCAAGTATGGGAGCCCTCCCTTAAATATCTTTATTTTTTATTTTTGGGTAAGAATCAAAAAGCAGTAAACAAAATACATCTTCCTATAAAATTTTAACAGTGTGATGCTTATGGACACAGAATAAAGTAGCTCTGACATATAGACGGACAGACTGACAGACCTGACGAAACTGTAAGGGTTTCTTTTTTGCCATTCGGCTACGGAACCCTAAAAAAAAGATCAAGTAAGGGCCTTGAATAAATTGAAAATTTATGACGTTTAGTGCCTGCTATTTCTCCTCCCCACCCCGTGGAAGGTGGGGATGCAAAAGCTGCGCGCGAGCAAAACGTAGGAACGCTTTCGCTGTTTGTACACCAACGCATTCGCATGCGGCATGCAAATTCACCTATGTCTCGCTCTAACGTCGCTGGAGATGATAGTTGCATCATCTTTTTCGGTATCTTGTAGCGTTTCGCTACACCAACACATTTGACGCATCTATTAACAGAAAAAATGCTAACACCTTTGATTAAAGTAAAATTTTACTTTAATCAAAGGCTAACACATAATTACTATTTAAAAACTTGAATTACAGTTTCATCTGTAAGAAATAAACGACTTTTTATTTGTATTGTTAATTACTGGACATAAAACGATAACGTAAACTTATGAGAACATTGTAAATCAGACCGTAAACGTTTTTTTATTATTCGTCATCATAAATAAGACTATTGAAGTTTATAAACAAGGTATAAAAAAACTGTTAAATAAATAAAACCTAACCCATATAACTAAGTTCTATTTCACTATTACCTACAAACCAGCACAACCCTCAAGATACCATCCCTACAGTTATTTATTTCATTTCTCCTCAATGCGTCTACAGGGCGGTCTGGGGCGGCCCGGCCCCGCCCGCCCAATTATTTATGTATCCCCTCACTAAAACGAGTTAATTTCTGTAATAAAACAACCCGGCGAAATTAAACTCTATCAGAGAGGACTTGTTTGATGGTGTCACGATTAAAAATGAAAGAACTGTTTTTAAGGTAAATGATATCTTTTTGTGACAGTGCAAATAAATAAAACGAACAGTAACGTACACAGTAGATTTTAGTCTTTTAATTTTAATTAATAAATACCATCAATACCGTTACTATGAGCTTACGACAGTTTTACTCGATAGCGATAATGTAAAAAAGTCTATGGAAAATTGCACAGTGCCTTTAGTGGTCACAGACAGAACTAAAATTTTCCACACCAAAAGTTTCGTCGTCGCTAGTGAGTGAAACCGTCTTCGCTAGCGATTAAACTCATAGTAACGGTACTGAAGTGATATAAAAATGAAATTTTAAAAGCTTGTAACACTGTAGAGGTATGGTGATCATGTTCTGAGGTGGAATTGTGTAAAGCAATCGTATTCATTTGACAGTTCAAAACGTACGGTATGATCTGTCAAACGGCAAAGAACAAAGCGTTTGACAGATCATACCGTACGTTATGAACTGCCAAATGAATACGATTGCTTTACACGATTCCAACTCTGAAAAGTATCACAAATTCGATAGAGGTTCAGAGGTGGAATTGTGTAAAGCAATCGTATTCATTTGACAGTTCAAAACGTTCTTTGCCGTTTGACAGATCATACCGTACGTTTTGAACTATCAAATGAATACGATTGCTTTACACAATTCCACCTTTCATACAGATAAAAATTAAAGAATCTGAATTGAAAGATTGTGTTGGCGCACCACATTAAAATCTTTTGCATGGCACTACAGTCCGTGGTACTACAGTGCCCACCACTTGAAAATTATGTATTAAGTATAGTATATATATAAATTAAGTATAGTATATATTATAGTATAGTAAGTGTATTAGATTTTCAACTTTTTATATATTTATAACTATTACCTATCTACCAGTATTTTTGTTTTCGTAATCACAACTATACTTTTCTTTATATAATCGTTTTTATCGCGCGACATGTCGCGCGATTTTTATCATGCCACCGTCGCGCGATATCGCCGGACAGTTTTCCCACATCATAGTCTGACAGCGCGGACAGTCGAGTGGCTAAAGGTACGACTGGGATATAATATTTTTAGCATTAAGTCCACCTTTTGTCACCTTTCTTCTTGCAGTAAAGTTTTTAAATAGAAACAGGATACACCACTAAGTTTAAAGCAAAGTCTCTTTCATGAAGGCTTAAATCTTTCAAACTGCACAACGGATTTTGTTGATGATGCGGTTTTCTAAGCAAATAGACAGACAACAGATTATTTCAATGTTAAAACATTCATAACATAGAAGTAAAACACTGAACATTTTAGAGGTTTCTATGTGAAGTCGTTATTAAACACATTTTTTTACGCTTACATTGCAAACGCTGACTGAGCCCTACAAGTTGGATCAAAAATTGCACCCGTGGCAAGCCGGGCGAGTCGCCAGTTTTAAATAAAAACAAAACAACCGACACCGACACATCATACTTAAGGTACTGAGTACATAGACAGGGTTAGACTAGGTTAGGTGTGTATAGACGAGACAGCTACTTATGCACACATCTCCTAAAAATATCTTTGTATTAGAACTTACACTGGTTACCAAAATATGAAAGTACCAGCACTATCTCAAACTGTGGGTTAAGACGGCGAAGAGTGCGCCGAAGCGATAGCAAGTCCGTGCGCTCCCTTCGCAAACGGGGATTACCGCCCTAAGGACAAAGACCCAAAGGATATTAGCTAACTAAATCACTTTGGTATCATAATCGTTCATGGCGTCTTAACAAGCACCAAATCTCGCAGCAAGTACCTAAAGTACCATGATAATTCCTTATTCTTGAAACTGATAAGAGATGGCGCCGTTCGCACCTTTCTTCGCGCTAGTGTAGTGGTTTTCCTTAATTTTGCCCGTTGTCTACCGAAAAGATCACCAGTAATAGAACAGCTTGGTTACCATGTAAGTACAGTGGTAAAATACTCGATAGAAGGCTCTGAAGTAAAGTGCTGACTCGATTTTGTTTGTAATAGTGCGGACTTATAAATGCGGACACGCTTGGACCATGCGTCCGACATTCTACATTGCTATTGCTATCCGTGTTCGTACACGTATTGCAATCGGTATAGCGATCGCTTGTTAGTTTCATAATAGCACTGCGAGGACTGGTTGCCAAGATAATTGCAATTAGTTCGCGACTTATCAGTTTGGGTGACGCTTTTTGGGGTCTTTACCCCTTCTTACATAGTTACAATCTTAATGTGTTAGGACTTAAGAGTCTACGTCTACAATTGATTGTTTATTAAACGATGCACTTTGCAATATGCTCTAGTTGAACATGAAAAAATATTTATAAATGAAATAAAATGTATAATTATGTATGAGGTAAGTACAAGAAAGTGTTAACAATGGATCTTAATTAATTTCTATAATATGTTTTTCGACCTGTGGGTCGCAAAGCCTTACTCGGAGAGTAAGAAAAAGTTCCAGTGTGTAAACATTTAAATTATACCAATAATAATAGATCTTCCCACGAAAAATAATAACACAAGGGTCGGCAAAATTTCTCAACGTGTAAGGTGGTCCCGATATAAAAAAAATGAAAAACACTGTACTATACAAACAAACAGTTTATTTATTTTATACCAAGAATTTTAGACGTTACAATACAAAAGTGGACTATTTTATGCAAGTGTCTTTAACATAATAGATTTTTAGTATCTATATAATTCAGTAGAAGTGTTTGGTACAGTTATTTTTAAATCTTAGTTATTAATATTCAATATAATGACGAAATCAACAAGCTTCATCTGACAAAATACTCAGTTTTCCATCACCGCCTCATGAAATTTCCACCCTGCCATAGGAACAAAAAAAATATCACTTTTTTGCACCCCATCTATCACTCTTGAAGTCCTTTTACCACTATCGCTGACAGTAAGAGCGTCACTTTCACACCAGCAATAATATGCTACGTCTGTATCTGACGAAGTAAACCCATGCGGCCCTCCTCAGACGATACAGGGTGATGCCAACATAAACAAAACTTCTTGTTGTTTTTTTTTCTACATTCTAGCAATGTTATAGATTTTTTGGTAGTATAAGGCAGGTTTTACACGAATAATTGCTGAATGTATATTATCAATAATACTTCAGTTTTATGTAACTTATAATATATCCCTCTTTTTGGTTTTACTGTAGTAGCCAGAAGGACTTGAACTATGTTATTACGAGCTGTGTTAGCATTACAACAACCTCGTAAATCATCTAGTATCTACTTACTTTAAAAAATGAAATAGAACATTGGTCCTTTGATCCAGATCATGGTCCTTCACGCTGGATACCAAACTAAACTCCTAAATCATCATTTATATTAACATATTCGTTTTAATATCAGTCTGTGTTGCCCACGCACGCGCCGCACGCGCCGACACGTGGCGCTGAGGGCGGCGGCCGCCGGCACTAATTTTGGCGGGAACGCCATATTGTGACGCCATTGTTGTAATTCGGAATCGTTTGCTCATTTGATCCGGTTCTTGTCTCGTTATTCGGGGGGTTTAATTTGAGTTGTTAGTGTCAATGAATGTTTGATTAATTTATGATGGTGATATTTCAATTTATATAGTAACTTTCTTACGATGAAGAAAAGTAGGAAGAATGCTCAGAATAACGGCATTAGGCAGGTAGGATGACTCATGTCATACCACGTCATACTTAAAGCGAGATCTATGCCCAGCAATGTAAAAACAAAAAATGATTTAGGTAACCATGTACAATTTGGTAATCATCATCATTGATTTTGATACCTACATTATAAGTTACAAATTATGGCACAGAAAAGTTCATGAAACATTCTACTATTAGTCTGTGCCTAGCCACAATGCCCATGACTGCTGAATAGAACTCATGACATTCATTATAAATACTGCCAATTCATCATTCGCTCACTAAAAACTCGATAACTATAACAAAGGGGACTATCAAAAACTATTAAAACGCTGCACCGCGCATGAATACTTAAGCAGCCCGCTGCTCGCCGCGAGCGCAAAATAAATCAAATAGCACAAGTTAAATTGATAAAACACTCGTAGGATGTTCAGCTAGCGAATTTAAGGGCCATGCAATGTTAATTCTGGCTCTGCGTAAGCTAAATGAGAATTCTGTAGTTCAGACACGTCTATGGTGTATCTAACTGGTTGGCATGGTTCAAAAGATTTCAGTGAAGAATTCTTCTATTGAAAGGCATACTAACGGCAGCAGCAAAATCATGCCAACGGCAAGGCAACGGCGCAGTATCCGCCAAGCCGACGCAAATGAAAATTATACGTAAGAATTATTGTCTAATGTACGGTCGTAGGCTCACGCGTCTAAAATCCAGACTTTATTAATATGTATTATAAATGCGAAAGTAACTCTGTCTGTCTGTCTATTACTCAATCACGCCTAAACTACTGAACCAATTTGAATTGAATTTGGAATGGAGATATTTTAATACCCGAGAAAGGACTAGACATACTTACAGAAAATTCAGGTGGGCCGATCGCTTTTACATCTAAACTACTTACAGATTTAAATGAAATTTAGTAAGAATAGTTTTAGACTTGAGTGAAACTTGACTTTGACTAGAAAGGACATGAGTTACTTTTGAACACGGGAAAACAACGCATTCCCGTGGGAAAAAATACTTTCCGGGGAATCTGATCGCTTTCACTCGTAATTTACCAAAGATTTGAATTATATATGGATAAAATTGATATAACGGGATAACAACGCATTCCCTATTTTCCTATGACAATCACACTTAGTATGGCCTCATCCTATCTCGGCACAATTTAAACATACGTATAAATACGTACAGCTCAGGTTTTTTTTCATACTACTATCCAAAGAAACTACCTAATGAAACTCTTATAACTCGCGTAATTTTTGCGTCAGGCTCCTTTTTTCAAGCGATTCTATTTGAAAAGTGGTAAGGCACGATTGCCGATGCACAGTACTTAATATTTATTTTTTTATTTTTAATGTAATAATGTGAATTATGGAAACGGTAACGGATAGCAGGCACACAGCAATAGAACAAAACAGTGTTGCAGCAGCATGTTTTAATTGGAAACTCATTTTTGACAGCAGAAATTTTCCACACTACTCTCCAACAGGCACACCTAAGTAAGTCGTCACAAAAACAAAGGGAACTATGATACGTTTTGTTTTTGTAAGAACCCCAAACCGAGCCTAAAGTCATCACTTGTAATGAGACAGATATCTACGGACGTTTTGTTTGGGGTGTGTTCGATTTGCCCATGTAAAGGTCCGAAATCGAACAGCATTTTGCACTTATCGACAGGGGAGACAAATAAAATTGTATTCTATTGCGATAGTAATAAGATTCTATTCCACCTTTCTATTATCGCGGAAATGTAAGTAACATACACGGATATAAGAAAAAGCTGGATTTACCGCAGCAGGACTAATATTTTATATATTTATAATGAATTTACAATAAGAACTTAATTAAGAAACTATGCTATTCACAGCGTTACATAAACCATCTGTGGTTTTACCGAACGCTGCGCTTGTTGAGTCGTCATCGTACTCGTACTTACAATATTTTACACAAATGGCTCGTTGAAAGCGATTTTACCTGACACAAAAGATAAAATACGCTATCAAACCAATCAATATTTATCCTTTGCGTAAGAAATAAATGTATTAATTTATGGATGGCGTGTAAATAAAAGTTGTTAAGTTGATTGCGATCCAATCGAATTTGTCGCTATGTAAAATGTTGACACAAGCTGAGGAAAGCGATGATGAAGAGGAATCAGATAGAAGCCAATCGCCGCCTATCGCAGAAGAACATGACCCCAGATAATCCTGAAACTATCATTCATTTATCATTCTTCTTCTACTTCTTCATTTTTATCATAGAAATTGGCGATTATTTTATATGTGCCTTAGATTAGCCCAAATATTTTAGGAAAAATAATGAAAACAAAACAATTTCCCACAAAAATTAATTCATAACACAATTAAATAAAACCTTCGAATGCTACCGCACTGACTGAAACGGTAGCCTACCGTTGTCTACCCGTAGCTACTAAATGTTTTGGTAGGCTACATTGGCCAAACTTACAATCCTGGTCAACAAACGCCAACTATCTCTCAACATAACATTTCAATGTTCTGGGGGACAATTCTCGTGCAATTCGTAAGCGAAAAAAGCACCGACCGAATTCGAGGAAAAATAGTTTTTGACTTCTTGGGGTCACGATTTCTATGTATTTAGATTTTGTTCGTACAATTGTTTTTTACGTGTATTTACTTTACTTGATTTTTTAGGTAAAACTGTTAAACTCGCAATCAAATTACCACATGAAATAAGTTCGATTGCCGCGAGAATCGGCCTTCTGTTCTGTCGTACGCAACAGTCATTTCCATAGAACTGTTAACCCTTTCTTATCCAGATTTCTACGTTGAGAGTCCCAGAATTGATAAACAAATCAAAGTATTTTTGCAATAACTGAAGCTTGATGTTATTTTCTAGCCACTTCCAGAAGCCATACTTCCTCTTAAGCGAAGTATTCGATATACGCGGCGCGCGGGGAGTGTAATTGAAAGCAAACACGCATTGTTGCGGCCCGTATCAATCAGCGGCCGATAGTTTTCTCCGACAAACAGCGCACAGTGTTTCCTGAAGCCTCAAAATCGGACACCCCCCTTTTTTTAGAGCATCGGAAAGCCTTTATTATTACAAATGCAAGGCAAGAACTCCCGTGTTTCAATTCCACTTAGTTACCGAGTAATAAATTTTTTAAATTGGATATTTTTGGACCCCGGTAAACCGAATTTTTTTTTTTATTAAAAAAGGGCACGTGCTAGAAAACTATTTGCTTTTGAGGTATTTAGGGGACTTCATACTATAAATTTTAAATATATTTTTAAACTCATAAAGGGTATATTTACGACAAAATCAAATATTTTCTTTTTTTTTTCGTTAATTTTTTTTCTCTAAAGTTATAAGGTTTGCGCATTTTCTTTTTAATTAAAAATATAGCTCAAAACATAAACTAAACGCACAAAAAAAAACAAATGCGCATCTTAAGGAATCTCGTTGTAAACTTCATTTTTTTAAAATACCGGTTTTTGACTACCTAGGGTTGTCACCTAACTATTACAGCAAATGTACCGGTACCATAATGTATCGGTAACATATGTTACTTCAAAATAAGTACTAGGTATTTTTTACCTATTATCCCGACTCCTTTCTTTTTCCCTCGGAAAAATGACAGGTACTTAATACTTCCGAGTGTATGTTTGGTCTTGATGTTGATTTTGAAGTGCGAGGTTGTTCAGAACTCTTTATTGTGAGTTATTAAATACTCCTTACCACAATCCATAAAAAGAAGAAAGAATAAGCATTTTAAAACTGTCAATGAGAAATTGACAATATTCATAATTAAAATACAAGTAGCAAAAGCAAGTTTTCATTTCATATGAGTTTTTATCCAGCGATTCATTGTATTTTGAGACATTTAGTACCGAAAGTGTACAGAAGTGTTATGAGCTGATGGTTGGCTTTATTTCCAATGAAGGACTACATGTGATGCGGGAAGTGGTCCACCCTCGTCAGACGCAGGTTAAAACCCCACATTGATATGTGTAGTCTGGAGAAACGGGGGTGAGGCACCATGGAGCCGCACAAGACCCATGGCGCCACTTTGCCTCAGCAGGGGCTGACCCAATCTGCTGAGGGATGTCTTCCCAGGCACCGACCGGCAGACTTAATGCAAGGGGGGGACGAGGGCGTCAACCCTCCTCCTGGTCACCTAGTGGCAAAATCAGACGAAGCTGTGGATAACGCCATAGCCAGCACTTCTCGCTCTCTGGAAGTGTTAGCAAATACGCAAAGAGAATATGAAGATCGACCTAGCAAAAGGCCCTTTCATCAGGACAACAGCGGTGAAGGCGAAAGATCCAATACTTCCTCAATGCTAACTAGATTAGAAATATACAGGATTCTTGTCGAGGAAAGCAAAAAAGTTAGTGCCAAATCGCGACCTTCCGATTTACCAGTAATTGAACGGTCAGCTATTGTTATAAAAGCCCTAGGTGAAGGTTACGAGCCCTCTATGTCAAACGATGAGCTCAAACAAGCCCTTTCGGTTCTTATTACTAAATGCAATAATATGTATAAAAAATGCAATCGAAAAATGGATTTATTCCAAATAAAACATAAACAATGGCTTAATGAACCTTTTATTTATGGACATTTAACACATACTGATATACTTCTTTCTCCTAAGTCGAAAAATTTTCTTAATCTAAGCTCACGTCAACAATTGCGTTCCCGGCGGAAGCTAGAACACATTTTAAATGATGAGCCTAAAATTAAAAAAATCAAGGCATTTGTTCACTCCGTGTCCACGACTGAGGTTGCCCATGATGATGAAGAAGTGAAACAGGCGCATAAATCGGCGCAAGATTTAGAGCGTGTGATTTATACATGTTTAGAACCAAGCACTTCAGCAACAGAGATTTATAATAAAATCCAACAACCTCCTCCTCTGTCATTTACAGCAGAAGAGGCATTGGGAATCATTATTGACAGGCAATTAACAGTTGAGACCTACAATTATCTAAGGGAACAATTACAAGACAAAAGGTATTCGGGTTTTCCGCCTTATAAAAAAGTGTTAGAAGCGAGAAAGTCTTGTTATCCTGCAGAAGATGTACATATCTCTGAAAGAGAAGCCAGTATTTCACTGCAAGGACTTTTACGGCATACTTTTAAGCGGCTTATAGAGTATTATGACAACAGTATACTACAATTCTACAAGCAGAACGTAACAGAACAGGGACTGGATTGCATTTTTGAGGGCTCCTGGGGGTTTGATGGAAGTACAGGCCAAGCTTTGTACAAGCAATCATTTAGTGACGACACAGGTGATGAAAACAGTCTTTTCGCCACAACATTTATACCCTTAAGAATTAAAACAAAAACCAACAAGATTATTTGGCTTAATCCCTCACCTCAATCGTACCGTTTTTGTAGACCCATCCGGATACAATATAGAAAAGAAACAAAGGAACTTATACTTGCTGAAAAAAAATACGGGGAAGATCAAATCGCTCAACTGACACCACTTGTGGCGAGAACTTCTAACGGGCATTTGATACAAGCTGAGAGTGAGTTGCATTTAACAGTCATCGATGGGAAAGTTTTAAACATTATATTAAATACTCCATCTCAGTTGCGTTGCCCGTATTGTGGAATTACAGCAACTCAATTCAACGATTTAGATGAAGCTTACAAAATAAATCCCAGGAAAGATGCTCTGATGCATGGAATATCTCCCCTTCACGCATGGATTCGTGTTTTGGAGTTTCTATTGAAGTTAGCATATAAATCAGAAGTGAAAAAATGGCGAATTATGAAAGGATCTCCAGAAGATCGGCTAGTAGAAGATCGGAAAAAGAATATTCAGAATGAAATAAGAGAGAAAACTGGAGTATTAGTCGATGTCGTCAGACCAAATAGTGGCACCACTAACGATGGGAATGCTGCCAGGACTTTGCTGTCGGACAAAAACAGGCAACTTTTTTCAGAAATTTTAAACATTGAAAAATGGCTCATTGATGGACTTCATACAGTTCTGGTAGTTTTGTCGTGTGGTTTATCCATAGATGCGGTGAAGTTTGGAGCGTTTTGCAAGACATTGGCTGAAAGATATGTGGATAAATATCCATGGCATCCCATGACCGTCACTATCCATAAAATATTAGTGCATGGAAAAAATATAATTGAAACTTCGACATTACCAATAAGTATGTTCTCCGAGCAAGGTGCAGAATCGAGAAATAAGTTTTGGAGAAGTAACCGCGAACACCATACTAGGAAAATGAGCAGAGAACATACAATGTTAGATCTCTTCCATAGAGCCTTAGAGTCCTCTGATCCATTAATTTCAATGCTTGGATTACGCAAAAGACAAAAACAATTAAAAAAGGTACCGTGTAAAGTGTATCACACCTGATGAACCAGAGACACCGTCGTCAGAAAAAGAAATAGAAGACGATGCTCACTTGATATTAGAGACAGAAGATTACTAAAATATTTTTTTCTCACATCGTCGCTTTTAATCAGGAGATTATTGTAAATACTTAATATTGAAAATTATTATAAATGAGTTTTAGGTACCTAAGTGTATAAATATTAATTTCAGATTTCTGGATGGGTTGATCACTTAACATTGGAGACTAAAGATGACTAAATTCATATCTTCATCCACGTTATGAAAAACATTGTGAAATACCGGTAAAACAAAATGGTGTTTTGTGACAACCCTTAAGAAAAACAAAAATAATATTTTTCTCCTAACTTCCATGAGATGCGCATCTGGTTTTTTTTATGCGTTTAGTTTATGTTTTGAGCTATATTTCTTATTTAAAATAAAATGCGCAAACCTTGTAATTTTGGAGAAAAAAATGACGGAAAAAAAAAACGAAAATTTTTAATTTTGTCGTAAATATACCCTTTATAAGTTTGAAAATATATTTAAAATTTGTAGTTTGAAATCCCCTAAATACTTCAAAAGCAAATACTTTTTTAGCATCTACCCTTTTTTAATAAAAAATAAACTTCGATTTACCGGTGTTAAAAAAATTCAATTTAAAAAAATTATTACTACGTAACTAAGTGGAATTGAAACACGGGAGTTCTTGCCTTGCATTTGTAATAATAAAGGCTTTCCGATGCTCTAAAAAAAGGGGGGTGTCCGATTTTGATGCTTCAGGAAACACTGTGCAGCGGCCGGCCCGTCAAGAACATTTTTGAAAAGCATGCATTATGTATGTTACGTTTTATGTATAAATTATGAAGTGATAAAACCATCTTACATTCAACAGCACTATAAGATTTTATGTTTTTTTTTAATTGATAATAATTGTGGAATCAGATTTTTTTTACTACAAAAAAAAGCATTCAAGCCGCAGCTATATACCTCCTAAGATCACTAACACACTGCGACTTTTAGGAGCAATGGAGTCGCAATGCTAACGCGCGTTAGCATCGATGCTGTCGCAAAATGTCAACCTATACAGTACTATACACACTGCGCTATCTGCGCATCGATAAAGTCGTGATGTAGAAGCTGGAAATTGTCAAATTATGAACTGAATTTTGACGGCTGCATCGATACTAACGCGCGTTTGCATCGGTGCTACATTAAATCTATTCGTTGCGTGAGTTGCGATGCTGAAGCGCGTTATTAAAACGCGCGACTGTATCGATGCTAAAAGTCGCAGTGTGTAAGGAGTCTAAGATGTACCAAAGTCTCGCAGGAGATGCGAGATATTTATTTTCAAGCATTGAAAAGACGATACGAGTGGTAAATGTCATGAGGCTTAATTTAAATGGCCACAATCAACACGACTTGTCAACATCAATCGCAAACAAAATATCATCCACGCAAACACAAACATCCCAAAAACGTCTCCCGAACTAGCAAACATCCAGGAACAAAGCGCACAAGAACGACAAAGGTTCGACTCCCGGGCCAGGCGTATCGCCGGGCCTTATTCGAACCGGGCCTTATTTGAAACACAAATATTTGCCCCCAATGAAACTTTTCCGCACTCGACAGGCCTTTATTAATATTTTATTATTTTGTCTTGTAGCTCCATTTCGGAAACTCCGAACTTCCCTTGTTAGCAACTCTCCGCTCTAAAGCGATTATATTTAAAATTATTTTAATTAAAACACTGTGCAAACGGCGCCATTGGAATTATTTCCTAGAATATTACAGATTCAGCTAATATTAATATTAGCGGGCATTCACGGCTTTCGGGATTGTGAAGATCGTGAATGGTTTTCTGGAAGTGGGAGACCACTGACTTGCAATTGGTGAAACCTTAATGTTTTAAATTAACCTTGTGTTAATTAATGAGGTATCTAAATAGCCAAAAAAAAAATAAGAATACGAGTATGACGTGGAAACTCGCGTTTGTTTTCAGTATGTTAATGATTATTTATTTAGTACAGAGTTATGTAGAATTATTTTTTATTATTATTTTCTACTGCGATATCAGTCTCAATGTATTTTATAAGAATACTTACAAGCTTTGATACACTTATGACAGTGCTAATCTTATATTGTATGTAATTAGGCGAATTAAGTCTCAATTTATATTTTAACACCAAACATAATAGGCACGAAAATAAATTTCGCCCTTTTTGTTCGACTTCCTTAAGTGTAAGTGATTAGGTTTGCGCCGACGATTAAAAACAGTGTTTACCCGCGAAACGCCGGTGTTGCCAGCTACATCGCAAATGTTTACCCCTTCCGCTCTTCTCTATTATCACCCGAGAAATAGGGAAAGAAAAGTATAACATCGTCACAAAAAAATATAAAACTGCAAACTAAAAAATTCTACATTGTAAAACTGTGGTAAATCATTTAAGGAATATTTATATTAACTTAATTATGCAGTTAGTACTAACAATTTGCCATTCCAGATGCTTTTATACACTTCAGTACTAAAAACTAATAAAATGAAAAAGAAACCCAAAGAAAATAACATTCCTTAGATTAAGTTGGCAAATCCGGCGTTTTATTTTAGAATGGTATATCTTATACAATAATACAGTTAGCTTTATAATGTTAACAAATTTTACGCTGTAGACAATTTAAATATTCAGAGTATAAACCTATTACAAGTTCGCTACTCAAACTAGTGGCTACGGGCTTAAAGTTTTTGTGAATTTTACACAAGTTGCTAGATTAACGGAACCGTACACCGGCCCGGCAACTTCGCCCTACGTTAATTAATTAAATTGTTCTTTGGAAAATTCAAAGCAGCTTTTGAGTTTATACTCGCCAGAAATTCGCTTGGAAACTTTAGGCGTCGATCGTTTCTTTTTTTTAATATCAAGCAAAATAGGACGTACAGTTACATTTGCCTCCACATGCTTATAAAAAAAAACATCAATAATATGTTACAAAACCATAGATTACGTATTGCATTATTTCCATAGTTATCGACCTAGCATAATCCGTTTCGAGAGCTGCCAGACATTATATTATTTAATCTGCTCTAACAAAAATCGGCGATTTGTGCAAATAAAATGCGCAAAAATAATATCAATGTGCCGGTGATTCGCAATTGTAACCTATTTCAATAAAACAGGGCACATTTTGCAACAAAAACATAAGTGAGAGCATTTAGCGCGCGATTTCTGAGGGCCCTCAATGGTGCCAACAAATGACATGCCGAAGACATCGAGTGATTCTGCCTGCGCTTTTCGAACGCTCGCCTTTGTATCACTGTTTTTGTAGGATTTTGTTTCTGACACCTATTCATCCCTAAGAGGACATTATTCTGTATATTTTGAAATCACAAACATAAACCACTAATTCTTAGCATAGTCAAAAATCACGGATAAAATTCCCTTCTACTTTACATGCGATGGTAATATTACATACCTAACGCTCCGTAATCCCCGAATAAATCACATGCTCGCAAATTTATGAGCCCACTGAGCACATACATGCGTGTAGGGTTGCCAGGTCGCCCAACCTAATAGCCGGACAGACCAGCCATTTTGGCCGGACATTTGGGTAGAAAGGCCGGACACCCTACATTATTAAGAATTTTGTGTCTGGTCCTAGTAGGGTATCGGCGACACGGGGTAATTTTGGTTTTTATTACTTTCAATATCAGCAATGAAATTACATTCAGTATACGCAAGCGAAGCGTGCGCAATAAATTTGGTTTTACACGTTTTGCAAAGGAGAAACAAATGAAAATATAAAGCGAATTAAACAAGTACTTCACATTTTGGTTCTAAAAGAGACCAAAGTGTATTTGCGAGCGAACGCAGTGCTTAAGAATTTGGTTTTCTACGCAATTGCTAGACACGATATAAAAAGTAGCGCGAGCGAAGCGAGCGCTTAAAATGTGGATTGTAATGCTTTACAATAAAGCGGTATTAATAAGAAAAGCCTGCTTTAAAACGCATTGCAGAGTGACAAAGAGAGAATAGTATTATAAAAGGCCAATTTAAGTTTTGAAATTTTAGACGGTGATAAAGTGACAAAAGTGTAATGCTTACAAAACGACCATGTAGAAATTAAGATCTTAAATAAACGCTCTAACCATTTTTTCATTATTAAAATGAAAACACGACAGAAGACTTAAATACAATCACAACTCATTACTCATCTACTCAAAAAGTAAAATGAACCATGTATTTAAAAAAAATATACATTCTGATCAAATAAAATTTTGGGGTATATCAACATTCGACATGAGTAGGTATTAAGCATCTAATAGATAAGCGCGAGCGTGATATTGCACGTCACTGCGGGCACTCGCCTGCACTCGACTATGCTCGGTGCTCGCTCGTTTGCGAAAAGTTGAAAGCCTAACAAAAGCCGGACAAGCCGGACACCATTCATTTTGGCCGGACACGCAATAAAAAAGCCTACGTATGTCCGGCTTTATCCGGACGCCTGGCAACCCTACATGCGTGCGTGAATTATCACGTGATAACGGAACGCGTGAAAATAAAGCCTTTTAACACCTGCTACGAAATGGCTATGAAGGATTAAAAACAAAATAAAAATTAACTGACCGGCCAGTCAATGTCATTTAAAAATTAAAAGTCAAACGACGGAATTCCAAATTCGAATCCTTTTGTGTTACCACGTGGCGGGTTGTCATATCTAGCTGAAAAAAATCTTTTTAATATTCTCGATTCTTGCTACCGGCCAGACATGTGTTATTATTATTCCGTGCTTCATTCACCTTTCTTTGTGTGGACAAAGAACGGTCCACGGAACTATGGGTCGAGCATAATACGGGACATTATGTTTGGAAACATAAAGGAACCGAGAAATGTTGGAAGAAAAATGTTACGCGTTTATTCAATGTGTATTTCTGATGTAAAACAAACTGACATCGAATGTAAATACTATTGTTGAGTGTTGTCATCCGAAAAATAACTTTCATAATAGACATTTAATGGGTCCTTTTGATGGATGGAAGGTCTGTCGTAGATAAATATTGTGGATCGCGTGCTAGGCTTTAGAGCTAACGACGAATTATTATCTATAAGTGGTAATCAACGTTTTCTTTGCCCACAAATGTTTACAGTGTTAGGAGGTTATGTTTTCAGTCCGTTATTACACATTCAGTAATTACCACGACTTGCGGTATCATCAACGGCTGAACATAATAAAATATTGATTAAATCACTCGGAGTCTCGGATTGAAAATATGAATCGATTTTGTGAAAATGACTGGTCTTTAATAATAATAAATATTATTTATTGCACAAGTATGGACACAAGGAACAATAACATTACAGACAAATTATTTGTACAATATTGGCGGTCTAATCGCTGGAATAGATCTCTTCCAGACAACCATTGGGTAAAGGAAACAACGTTTATTAGTGAGGTAGAAAGCGTTGTGCAAAAATATAGCCTAACTTTTTGGCCCGGTTAGCCAAGAAGTTGCTGGTTCGAGTCCCGCTCGTGCGCAAATTTTTGGTTTCTTATTTCATCTTTGTGAATATAAAATATGACACTGTGAGTGTTAAAAACATTCTAAACCATATGTTTTTATGACATATATTTTTCAGTCATTCTATTTTACTTCATTCTGATATTCACTTCATGTTCATCTCTGATAGAGTCACTAAGCTTTTGTCTTTATAAACCACTACTGAAAACCGACACTGACTAGCACAGTTTCTTGATTTCATTATTATCTTGAAAATAATTTTCTCGTACTGATTTCATATCTAAACAAAAGTTGAGGCTCTACGTCACCCCTTCTTACTCATTGTCGCATTGTTTACGCCAACTCGGAACCAAAGGCACCTAGATCTAATTACGTATTTTATACCTGTCTGTACACAACAAGCACTGTCAGTACATTTAGACACGGTGGCTCGTACTTTTCACGGTCTCCCATCCAGAAATTTACACAAAATCAAATCCCAACCTTGATACTGAGTAAATAGAGTTTGAAATCATGCGTTTTTTCTGGATTTTTCAAGACAGAAGTCGTACCATGTCAGACTTTACCCATGTTCTCGGATAAAGCCATCTCCTTCAATCGTACGATCGTGCTCTCTTGAGTGACAAGGACGGCAAGTTTCGAAAATAGTGATATCTTGCATAGAATGAGGCCACAGATTCCAAGTTGTCATTACGTAATAGGAGCCTGCACGTGAGTTGAAAATGATGCATTGTCTTTGAAACGCTTATGCAAATACACAAAAAGGTTCGTTAATAATATTAAGCACACATTTTAATGGAAAACCACACTGAGTCAGATAGACCATTTGGGACAAGGTAAACTAAACGGATTTTAGTGAGTAATGGGTTTGGCTGTTTTTCGTTTTAAACCGATTTAAAAAAGGAGGTACTCAGTATGATCAGTATTGTTTGTTTGTCTGCGATTATTTCGGGTTTTGATTATCAGTGTTTATGTATTTATTAAGAAGTAATCTTTACCTTTCAAAAAGGTAACTTATTGAAAATTGTAACATTCGATAAAAAATACCCATTGCAATAAACTTGAGTTCAGAGCCCTAGTAGGTGCTGGGATAGGTCATTAGTGATATTTATATAGTGTACAAAAGTCTTGCTGTAAAGTCTATCATGTAATACATTTTTAACTATACTCTCATTAGCATTAATTATCAATTCAAGGTTCAATTTTATTCCAAAGTCTTAATTGATTCCTGCTGAATAAGATTGCATGAATCATTCCATATTCTTCATGATGAAAGCTACCCAAATATGATATAATTTATAATGACATCTTTTAAAAAGGTATTACATTACAGATTTCATACATTCCATTACAAGTGCATTGATAATAAAGCCTTTTTCTTCCCTCAAAAGAGCACTAACACGCGTAACACAAACACAAGTGCTGCAGCAATGCATTCATAGCAATTACCAAAACATCCAGAATGTACCTGTTCCCAGCAAAAATACGGAAGCTTCCTGTACCGACAAAGAGTTTCGCCGATTCGCCACGCCCAAATCAAAATATATTATCGCAGTTAAATCTACAATAACTGGCAATCTGAAAAAAAAGATTCGCACAATCAATCAAGCGATAAGCCAATAAACCTCAACGATGCTCTTTTGAATTGGGGTTCGATTTTTGAATTGGGAATTCGATTTTTGAATTCGCGTTGCTATTGTTGCGTTTGGCCGGCGGCAGAGCTGGCTCGTCGAATTGCACAAAGCAGGGCGACCGGAAACGAGTGGCAGTGTCTCCTTGTGAATGGGCCGGTCGGCGATGCGTTCAGGAACTATTGAGGTCGACGTGGAAACGTCAGTGTACTGATAGCAAAACAAGCAAAGAGCACGGTGAATATTCGATGCAGATATTGAACACGTACACGATCTTTTTGCGAGCTATGACTTTGAATTTGAGCACTGAATACATTGGCGTCGACCTTACAAAGCGTTCTGTTATTCTACTTTTGGAATTCTTGCATGATGCTAGAATTCGACTAACAATATTGTTTTGCAACAGTAAAGCTTTGGCTAGATTATAGTGTTGGATTACTAATTTGTATTCACGATGGTAGAATTATTAAGCTTTTACAATATTTTTTGTACTAACCATACATCGCGAGTGCAATGCAATAAAAAATATTGTACAACAATACAACGCCCCCTATTGTAACGGAAGGCATTATAACATCGCGCCTTTGCCTTATAAAAAAAAGGCTCGGGGTTGCGAGAGCAATAAAATTAAACATGCCATAAAGGTGGAAGTAATAATGAAATATGTATTACATGGGTATAATGTTGTTAGCCCCCGTTTAGGGAAGAATGGGCCCTTTGATAGTTCGTTTGACTTGTACCTTTTGTGTGGGATTGTCCGTGAAATCGGAAGAGATGATAGATTTATTGGAAGGCCTTTACTGAATGGCAGATTTACTAATTACAGGGGTTAGGACGATTTGTGATTTGATTGACGCAGTGTCGTAACTCCCGATAGTAGTTCTGCGTTTTAGGTAATTTTGGAGTTACGGTCGTTCTACAACTTGACGGCATTTGCGTGCTTTGTTATTTCAATCTAAGCACCACCAACTAAAAATCAAGGGTTGTAATGATAAATATGACGGATCGCAGATCTTTTCTATAATTTTAGAAGGTACATAATCTTAGGAGACCAAATAGTACACACTGGGAACCTAATATCATCGTAAAAGCTTGTCTGGTGGTTTTTATGCTGGTGCTGTGATGAGTGGCACGTGATTTTCACGTGATTATCATCGGTATTTAACAAGACACTGGAGCTCCATTTTTGAATCACTCTTTTGGATAAGGAATGTGATTTTCGTTCAAAAAGGGAAAAAATCAACGAAAATCAAGCTAAATATAGGAGTGAGTACTTACAAAATTGAGCATTAATAAAAAGAAAATACATACGGTCCTGTGTGGAGTTCTACTGATATTCGTTGCAAAATTGGAATTTTATCAATAAATATCGTATGTCATCTTAACGCGAGTTATTCAAAAATAAGGTCCCTGGTTTGTCGTAACATTAGCATGGAAGCATTATTCTCAAATCTCACGATAAGATAATTCGGAAAGCGCCTACTTTCTCCATCACACAAATCGGCCTTCTTACGCCAAAATATTTTACTGCCGCCATAAAATTTTGACCAAATATGAACTCAAAATTGAAGGTGTTAAAGAGCTATAGTGATTTAAGGGTTATTGTGAAGAGAGTCACTTTCGTTGAGAAATAAAGCCGGTTTACACTAATTAGTGTTAATCAAATAATGTCCTCCTTGCCTTTGAAACTTGCTTTTCGCCGGATGCGAACAAACATGAGAGTTTTACCACGGTAATATGTTATACTGAGTATAATTCTGACATAAACTAACTGTGGCTAAGGTACTCATAATTGTAATAAATTTGCAAAAAATAGTGACGACAAAAGCCTGAAAGATATTTTCATAAGATACCATTTTTTTAGGCTAAAATAGGACTATAGAGTTCGACTGCATGTCTTAGTTTAATTTTTCTCTTGTTTGTAATTAATAAAGTTGATTTTTGCGCCTGTAGAGTCAAATTCTAGGGTCAGAAGAAAGTGGAATCTTTATTTTTTATTTTACCCTTTTTAACCGACTTCAATAAAGGACGAGGTTATCAATTCGACTGTATGTTTTTTTCTCTTTTATTGAGACTTTTGGTGTATTTTGGTTTTGAAGTTGGTTTTAACATTTTTTAAAGTTCATTTTATTAAAAATCTAGTCTATGAAAACTGTCCAAGTGAACAGAAACAAATAAACTTTGCCAGACACCATTAAGAAAACAGACCTTATGGATTTAAACCATTATCCGGAATATACTGCACCTTCAGACTCTTGATGATAGCTATAAAAACAAGGGGTTGATTCTAGAATCATTATGTCTTTATGTCGCAAACAGGAAGCCATCACTCCAGGTGACTGACACTAATTTATGAACAATCACAAATCTCGCAAAGAAGTTAATAACAATACAACGAGACAGACAGGTTTATCTGATAACTGTGCTAAAGACTCCGTGGAAAATTCCAGACGTTCAGTGCCCCTATTTTTGAATCACTCGCGTCAAGATGGCGTGTGGTATTATTGATTAATGTCACATTTTCCAATGAAAATGAGTATAATTTCACACGGGAGTGATTTGAAAAAATATAACTGAATTTTGTGAGTATTAACGTCTATATTACACGTGATATCCATCGATATTTAATTAGTTTTCGAACGAAAATCACACGCCATATTCAAGCGAGTAATTCAAAAATAAGGCCTCTGTTCTTTTAAAGTACTCTGAAAATAAATCTCAAAATGCTCCGTTATCTTTTTTATGACTGTTATAACAATTTTAGCTCGGTAAATAAGAGCCTTACAGATATATTATATTTGTACTTAAGTGCACATGGTATTCTTATAATGAAATTAACACTTAATTCGTCAATACCTAGAAGCTTAAGTATTTCATCGAAAATATACATGTTTTATGTTACTTTTGTACATCTACTTTCTTCTCCATGATTGCATGATGACGACCTCCGTGCTTTAGTGGCTAAGCACGCTGGTTTCAAGGCGTCACCGCTCCGAGGTCCCGGGTTCGATTCCCGGTCAGGTCAATGTAGTAATTAAAATTTTCTATATTGTCTCGGGTCTTGGTTTTGTGGTACCACCGTTGTGTCTGATTTCCGTAACACAAGTGCATTAGCTTTGGTGTCCAATGTCCATCCAGGGACACACTGTATAACTCAAACTTTTCAAAAACCACTGTTATAGGTATGTATGATCCCCAACCAACAATATTACTCACAGAAACAATAAAAACACAAAGATAAAGAAAAACCAAACATTCAAAGAATCAAATATTTACCACCAAACGTCAGTAGGCTCAACAGACTTTGTAGACTTTCTAATGCTTGGCAAATTAATTTAAATGATAACTTCCACCTGAATTGAGTAGATAAATAACTTCAATAGTGACAATATTAGGACTCAAATATGTACAGAACTATACAGGAACTGTTTGTATTTGTATAGCTCAAGACTGTTATAATGATATCAGACAATACTTATGTTAAACAGCTATGTTTAGTAAGTATACATGTAGGTATGTATGTTTTCTGAAACATCGTGAGTAGCTAATAATTTTAGTTATAAGAGTTATTTATAGGCATGAGTGGAATTTAAGACTACGAATAGGTATTACGTATTAAAATAAGATACACACTAAAACAGCCTTATCACGAATAATTAAACTAGGTTTGGATATGACTAGTTTCAATTCAACGTTTAACATTTAAATATGATACGGCTAGTTTCAAATCAACGTCAATCAAGTCAAATGACATCAGGGTGACATACATTTCACATTAGCCGCATAACATTGTTTTGCAAGTATTTTTTATTTACCTACGTTTTTTTATAAACTAGAGTTTCTTCGCGGCTCACAAAATTATAGTTTAAAGACTATAATGATATTTTAATGTTTGACCGATATTATTGTAATGTTTTAACAAAATTAAAGGAGTTACAATCCCATCATCACAAACTTTGGCATTTATAATAATAGAAGGATTTTCAGATCGATGTTAAATAAAGACCATTTAATGTTATTAGGTAGGCTGAATCATCAATGGCACAGCCAGAAAACTGCCGTACTCAGGAGCTCCATGAAGAATATAAATTACAACAGCGAGACATGCCACAATTTAACATGACTGTGCAAATACACAACTTAATTCGGTATTTAAATATCTCACTATCACATTTCACGTGCAATTTGTCCACTTTAACTATTATCACGCGTCATGAAATTTTCCACGTATGAGTCGCGAGCAAAATCCAAGATGGCCGCTAAAGATGTCCGCAAACATAATTATTGAAAGTCGCACGTCGGTCTGTGTTTGATCTCGCTTATTGGCCAACAGCGATTACGGTTACACTGTTCTTGGCCGTTTGGCGGCTGTTGGCCAAGCAAACAGTTTGATGGACGTATCGGTAACATCTACTTGAAGGTATTACCAGTCTCGTACTCTTCTTAAAGATTTTAAAAGAACCGCGATATATATAGGTATCTACAATATAGTAGATATAACTACTGCCTTTGCTTAGTACCTTTCCAAAAGTGATTCAATCGGAAAGGCACTAAAAACCTTTTGCTTTAGAGGCACTCCCAAATTTTACACGCGCAAAGGGCCCCAAGTAATACCCTTGAAAAGTGTTAGTTGGTTCTTTAGTTTAACTTAAGTGTTATTAAAATGTGAATGAAGATCACTCTATCACTGAGATGTTCACCTGTGTAACAGGTATATAGGACGTTTCAATTGTAATGAGATTTCAGGAAAACCTGTTCGTTTCGTGCAGCTCTCCAAAGTCACATGCCAAAGCCAGCGACCAAGCCTTAAAGAGCGTCCTACGTCTCCGAATTCCCCGATCAATTACTAGCACGACGCTAAACAAATACGCGTTAGCTCAAAACGCTGCCTCGGTCACCGATTGGAAACTCAAACATTAGTCGCGCTTCGGATGCCTCGTTTACTACACCATGCCCGTAAGTACGTGCCAAGAAATATGAATAGTCCAAGTTGCATGAGACAAGCAAGTGACCTGACAATTATGCTGAGGTGTGAGATTGCTGTTCATGTGCGATCTGCTTATCTCTTATAGCTGACCGGCTCTGAAATGCTCCAATGTTTTTACAATTAGCAGAAAGTCAAACATCATAATAGCACAGTTCAAAGGTAGGCCTGCCGTAGAAGTTCAAGTTAGAGATTTACGGCCGTTCCCTATATGCAAACTAAGATCAAAGATAGATAGCTATCCTCGAACTGTTGTCACCAGCTATCGACCATAATAAACAGTTTCTATATTACGGATAGGTGCTGCTTATCTCCAGTTAGCAGAAGATAGGCCACATTATCCAAGCCCTCCCTTACGTTTCGAATTACGCAGTTGTACAAAACCCTCTCAATTACGTCGCGTCAACGTTTTTACGATATTTGTGGTCATTATGATACACCAAGGATAATATTTATATAATACGTTAAATATAATATTAATTTTTATTGCTATGTACCTAAATATTATATATATTCTATTTTGGGTAAAAATATTATGTGAAGCATGCATAGACTTTACGTAAAATGGAACGTTTTTGAGCTCTGACAGACAGCTGATTGATGGACATCATACCTACGTCAATTGATTGAAAATTAATACTTTTTAACGTAAAAAGTATTTATAAATTTTAAAATTCAAAACGACCGATTGAAAAGAAATAGAAAGTTATAGTTCCAGTTTATTTTCGCAAACGTTTCAGAATGCTATCAGTCCGATTGCTTAGAAAAAACAATGTGTCCAGCTGGCAAACAATGTATTCAAGGAGGACTTTATTTCCATAAAATAAGTGCAGTGAGTGAGTATCAATTGTACTTTCACAAACAAGTCGTTTACGGTTTTTAAAGGATATTGACCAAAGCCGGGTCCAGATTGCGTCTTTGTAGTTTATATTTTAAAAATCTTGTTTGAATTATAATTGTACTGGTATTTTAAGGGTAACTAAGTTATTAAGTATTGAATTACTTTAGTAAAATATAACAATTACCTTCTGAATGTATCAAAATGAATGTAGGTGAGGTGCATTAACTCTGCAATCACGAAACATAACCTCAAAATGCCTAATCTGCCGTTGAATTCCTTGTAAACCTGATTATTTATCAAAAATATTTTTTGTGTGTATTCTTTCAAATATTTAGGTATATATTTTATCCAAACATTTTGTAAAGACGCATGCTGCCGCAAAGTGTGCAGAGTTTCTATAGAGTTTTGGTCAATATCCTTTGCTTAAATACCAGTTGTTTTCATGTTATACTGATTTGTTTTATTTACTTCTTTCAGCCACAGCAAAAAGTCCACCTTCCCTTGACAAAGGCATAGATGATGATGCTGGTGGAATTATTTCAGGCTCATCGAATGCTATGCAAAGCATCGGGTACCTTCCCAGTCACTTGGCTGTTCCCAGAGAAAAAGTTGACTGCTTGAACTTGGATTCAATATTGTTCGCCACCCGAAACTTATATGTTTTTCATAAATTGTACGAGGTAGCACCTTACATTCTACAACTACGAACACGTCAGTGACCTACATAGCAGAATCCAGCACCGTCGGAACTCACACTGGCGGCCCACCTATTCATGTATCTGTTAATATTTTAAATAAACTAATTTACTACCAAAAAATCAGATATTATTCGTCCTTGTTGTTCTCATTTCCCTTCACTGCAGCAGACACCTTTATCCGTCCCTATGATCAGTTTGGGCAGTCTGTCAGACTGGTAGCGGGTCCCACCACCTACCTACCATCTTAACGCTGCTGCCCTGGATGACCTGAACGCAGCTCTCCTACCACATCATCCTTATTATATCTAAGTATCTTTTGTTAGGCGGGGTTATGGCTAGGGTCAGTTTCTTAGGGTAAAGGAACATCTTTGCCACTAGGGAGAAAGTTTCTATCTTAACCTTGTGAGCAGCAGGACTTTTACATAAATAAATCAATGAAACATTTAAAACTAGTAATTTGCTAGGGTGTACAAGAGCGTTATCCTCCAAAATCCTAGGATTGAATTCTGGGGTTACTAGAGATAGTCAAACTGACTGACAGTCAGATGAAAAACATTATAGGAACGCAATAAATGTCAATTTCATACAAATGCCTATCCCTAGTAAGCTATCCGTCCTCCCATCGATAAGATGCATCCAGAGATAGTTTACCCTACTGCCAGTAGGTTTATAGAAACAAAAAATCTAAAGGTAGATAACCATTTCTAACTCTAGTAGGGCAAAACCACAGTTAGAATGGATATAGGGAACGGCCGTTAGAACGCATGTGATAAGAGATGAGTATATAGGATAGGACTTCTTAGGATAAAAACAACCTCTGCTTATTTTAGTTTAGTCACAACAAACACCACCAGTTTTTAAATAGCATTTTTATTTTTATTTAAACCCTTTAAAAGCACTTTTACAGTGCGACGCCAGCGTCTCTGTTTTTTAACGTAGAACATCCGCTGCTGCCGCGCTGCTGTCGTCGCTCTAATCTGAAAGCCCACAGTTGCCTAAATGTGTAAGCGCTCTAAGACTCTGACAGGCAAGCTACTTGCCGTCTCTACCAAACGAAGCACCACCCGAATAAGGGCATAGGAGGGTCACATTACAGTACAGCCGATAATGTGCAGTCGGTCTCTTTATCCCATTACGAGATTCGTGAGACGCGATACGGGTACTTAATTACCATCTCGCCACGAATTCAGCATAAGCACTTTTGGTGAATGCTTACTCATATAGGCAGAAAGTGACCTCCATCTTTTTAAAGATTATAAGATGAAGAAGATACTTGCCACATAAATACTACAAATGGAAGAACTGTATAACTAGCTACATAAGACTAGAAGTGTCAGTAATTTGCCTAGAATGACTTGACGACACGTTTGGTGCAATGGTTAGCGCTCCTGACTACTGAATCAGCGGTCGCGGGTTCAAATCCAGCAAGGGGCTAATGTTTGTGTGATAAGCTCGAGCATTTTACCTAAGTCATGACTGTTGTACATATTTAAGTATTTTTGAAGACACTACCGTCATAATCGTTTCCTAGTACTTCGTAACACAAGGAAGAATATTCCTTACTTCGAAATCATATAATTGGTGTGCTGTCTTGTGCATATTTTTTTAGTAAAGAGTTAACAGTACGCTCACTCAATGAAGAATGATCTCATCCGCATCGTATGTCTTGATAAATCAAGATTTTCAGATGATCAGAATCATCTTATACACAAACTCTCTTTCCTTTGCTCCAGAATAAACGGGTATACACAAATTCACTGTCATCACTAATCATTCAACAGCCAAAACAAGTGTTTTCTCATTAATAAACAAACAAAAAACACTCAATCAAGTCTGAATATAATATAAAAATATCAGCTGCCTTAAAACTCCACATCCTTCCCCCAGGGAAGAGTCACTTGATAAAACAGCAAACACTTACAACCACCGCAAACAGGCATACGTCACACCGCACATAGACTTACAGATTATCAGTTTCAGAGACAAATTACACAAGTGCTCGTTGTAGTACCGAAAGCGGTTCAAATATAAATATTATGTTTATATATTGATAGAGTGGAGCGTTCGTCAAACAGTGGCGTGTACGCTGCCAATATTAACTCTAGTTATCAAGCTGAACCTGGCTGCAAGGTCGCGGTCAAGGTCGTATGGTTAACATTGGCACTGTCAATATTGAAATGTTGACAGTTGTGTTGCTGCGCCTGAAGGTATGGGGTTGGGAAAGTCTGGAAGATGGAATAACAGCTAATAGGCATGGTAAAACTACTGAGTATTTCTGTTGATGCACTTACAGATGATGACAAACTTGTTGATAAAGATGAAGCTGTTGAACGGAGGTGGTGATGACAAAGTGTCGAATGAAGAAGATTGTTAACAAGGTCCACATAGGACAGAGGTAGATAGAATCATTATAGCATTATTATATAGCATACCGCAAAAACAATATTTCAATTGCATGAAAACAATTCTTTCAGATGTCTAACGTCGCTGAAACCTTTCCAAAATCTAGGGTAATAGGTACCTTTATAATACTCTCACGAAAAATGTTGTTTGAATTTGAAATGTAATTATTGTCTCAAGATCTACACTTTATACACCCGTAGCCCATTTATGTTAGTTTGATAGAGAGCAGCTGTATAAACACACATTTTCGTCATTGCACCACATTAAAAAAAAAACATACGAATTTACAATTCGAAAATTTTTCGTTTAACTTTAGGAAACAAGTCACTTCAAGCGTTTCTAAATTACTTAAAAAACTTGAGCAACAAATCGTTGAAAAGATTTGTAAGTACGGAAATCTTGCAGTCATCTAAAGCCTTACATGTTGATAGGTTCGAAAGCAAGAGAAAAACAATTATTTGACTATGAAACTCTAGTCCAAATCTCATTTATTTGCTAGAACAGTCATTACCTAAAAACAAAACGCAAGAACGTTATTTTATCTACGAAAACAGTTTACACACCGTTTTAATATCATTTAACGTCGATCGACATAATTCTGTGTATTTAATTTATCAAGGCAAACTCCTTGGATTACATTGGCGGTGTTACCAAATATTTTGTGTGTAAGCCTCGCTGTGTGCCCCGCACACATTGTGTGTTTGTGTGTAGAGCACATATTTAGCTGGCCCAATAGGAGGCCTCTTGGCCTCATGAGGAGAAATCTAGCTAGCCGGAAAGGTTGACATGTAATTTCGTTTTTGTTGGACACTTGCGCGTTGTATGCTGGGCAAAGTTAGCCATTTTGTTTTAAGTTTGTGCAATCTGCCAACCAAACAGATACAACAGATCGACTTAGAGCTGATTTTTCAATGGTCAGATAAAACTTATCAGACTGATAAATTATAAAGCGGCAGATTTAAAAAATGACAGCTACCTATGATTGCGGACAATTTGGTGACATTTTCAAATTAGCTATATTGTATTTTGTTCGACGAATCTTTCTTATCTGACTATTGAAAAATCAGCCCTTAAGCACATAATTTTCTAAGATTCATCAAATAGATATAGATTAACATATCTGCTTCTGTGACATTTTCTGTGCCATTCGAAGTTAAATAATCACCGACAATGCACCTAAATACCTCCAACCTTTTAGCTACCTACCATGATACAATGTGTTAACACTTGATCAAAATTTTAGGGAGTTCTCTAATGATGGTTTTGAACAACTTTTGCTATGGGACCAACTTCGAAATCGAGAAAAAAAACTGCTGTTCCATACAAAAACTCATTTCATCTCGGAAAAAATGTATGGAACAGCTGATTTTTTTTCTCGACTTCGAAGTTGGTCCCATAGTAAAATTTGTTTAAAACCGTGAGGAGAGCGCTTCCTAAAAGATTGATCAAGTGTAAAATTGTATATTTAATATAGGAATGTCATCGTAATTTGCACATCCCATACACTCATGATAGTAAATATTTTTACTTGCAAAAACGAACATGGAACATGTACTCAGGTGTAATATTTTCTGGTGAATATCCTAACGTCAGAATTTTCCCCAAACTCAATATTTAGTTTACCACTTAGCCATGTCCTTGGCATACAAATATAATATTCCCATATCGCCTCATTAGCATTCTGAAAGTACGTTATGGAGGCCTTAGTGGAACAGGTCTCGGTGCTCTTGCGCAGTGAGCAAACATAGCGATAACGACGCCATCTTGGAAACGGATCGAGGCTACGGCGACAGGGTTCCCACCCACAAAATAATATAAATTTGTACAGTAGAATATGGTTTTTAAATCGTTATCGTAAGTAATTCTAATAAGTATTGAAACGTGTGCGATTTTTTGCAGCAAATTCTGCGGTAGACGCACTGCGTCTTTTTTTTTAGTTCTCGATAGCATACAGTCATGTAGACGATTTAGTTGTTTATAGCCTGTAACATCCCACTGCTGGGCAAAGGCCTTACCTCAACTATGAGGTAGTTTGAGCCATACTCCACCACGCAGGCTCAGTGAGGATTGGTGGAGGGGTGTTTGCAAGGCAAGCGACTAACCCTGCTGTCAGATGCTATCAAGCCGCCTATAGACCTCTGACTAGGCTTAACGACAAATATCAACCGATATTAGCCGGGACCAACAACTTAATGTGCCTTCCGAAGCACGGAAATGCTCGTGATATACGTCACTTATAAGGTCGGAATGGTCACCCATCTAAACACGACCGCGCCGTAGGTTGCTACACTTCGGTCTCACTACCAAAGCGCCGCTACCACTACGCTACGAGCACCTCAACGTTTTAACAAGACAGTTATCATTGTTGACTAGTATTATAATAGAATCACTTTTATACGTACGCTTCTCTTATTGCAACTTGGAAAATTTTTGGTGAGCCACTGCTTACACATTTTTTGAAAGAAAGGGAAGCTTCCACAATTTTTGAAAGAAATTGATATTGGTTGGAACTAACTGACAGAATTAGGATTAAGAACTTTAGATAAGGAAATCATATACGCGTGACGACAGATGGAGGACAGGAGGACACATCATGCACTGACTTCAAACGAATTACTTAGTTTCTCCTAAACAGAGGTCAAACGTGTTATTTAAGGTGGTTTAATTTTTCAAAATATTATTTTATGTCACCCCTACTATAATTTCAAATTATGACTTTATGAGTAGGTGTATTAAGCGAAGCGAGCGAGTTACTCATTGGGTAACTATTTATGAGAGATAAGGTGTTTTAATTACTATACCTACAAAACTAGCAAAGCGTATATTCCAAAGAAGGTACATTACAGCCACAAATATACATATCTAATCTTGCTAACAAAATGGAATATTTGAATAACCGTGAATTAAAAAAGAATAACACACAAGAACATGCAGAAGGCTTGATAATCTTAGTTATAGGAATCAGTTTCATTAATCTTATAATCAGTTTTAGAATTGGAATAAAACAATTTGTTTCCACGTACTTATAAAATACAGAACAAACGAAACATAAAATACAAAATTCAATCAAATCCATTATAGACCGTAAGCAAAAACGTCAACAGTGCAATCTTCTCTATAAGTAGGTACTCACGTCTTCTTCTTCTTATCGAAGAAGAAAAAAAAGAAGGTACTCACGTGATCACCGCAAGATCGTTACGATTATCCAAAATCTTATTTAAATCATGGAGGGCGTGAAATAAATCTTCGCTGAATATATTTCAATGGAAGTCAGTTCGCAAAACGCGCAAAAGCCAACAAACTCCAAGAGTTCTAAGAACATAATCTTTAAACTATTTCCCAGCAGTTTCTGCAACTATGGTGTAATAACAAGACAATATTGTCGCTGTGGTGTAAAAACAGGCTAATCCGCGCCGAGAGAGCAAATTTACTCAGCCAACAGCTCTGTACTGATGTGTGCTGTGCCTAGGGTAAGCTCGTTCGAAGTTTATTTATATTTGTGAGTTGTTATTAGTAACTGTACTCAGTTAGATAAGTATTTTGGTATTCGGATCTATTTTTACCGACAAAAAAAGAGGTTATCAATTCGATCATTTTTAAATCACTCGCGTCAAGATGGCGTATGATATTCATTGATTAAAGTCCAATTTTGGAATGAAAATCAGTTGAAATTCACACAGACATACCTAAGCGACTATTTTTGTAAATCTCTCCCGTGTGAAGTTATACTAATTTTCATTGGAAAATTGGACATTTAATCAATTAAGATCACACGCCATCTTTACGCGACTGATTCAAAAATAGGTGCCCTGTATGTATGTGATATCGTTATAATTGTTATTAAATAAAATTTAAGTATATTAATCTATGAATACTTCTAAAAAAGTATTCAAAATTTCGTTAGTGTATGTATGTCTGTTTGTATGTTTGTCTCAAGATTTCCCAAAAACTAGAAAGATGATGACTCAAAGAGTGATGACTATTATTTAGTTCAATCAGGTATATTTTACCTTAAGGTACGGTATAGTAATAGCAATATCTCAAAAATTACTGGACTGATTTTGATGAAACTAACTCTGCAACTGTACCCTTAGTTGAAATATACCTGATTGAAATAAAAAAGCATCATATACTTCTCGTTTCCGAGAAATCCGTGGACAAACATTCATCCTCACACATCTACCTAGCTACATTTACGATAAACTGTACGGCAAGTCAAAAAAATAAGGTTGCAAATCCTAGGGAGTAAATCCCAATTTCTTCATCAATAGTAATAGTAAAATGTCGTTACTAGCGGTAAATATTAACGATTGTGTGTGCTTTGAAGAAAAAATAGCCATTCTGACATTTCGTTAAGCTAGTTTTTCTTCAAAACGCATACAATTGCGAAACTTTAGTCTAAATCCATAGGTATTGTTAACGCTAACTCCTGCCTGAATAGGTAAGTATAAAACGACTGATTTTAAAATATAATTTACATAAATAATTGCTGACAAATAGGCGACGGATTTAAATAAAGCGTTTTATATTATATTCGCCGAATATTCCTTACTTGACGATGGTAAAATCGGGCCTAAATGAATTTGCCTGGCACCATTTACCCATTTCGAAAAACAAAAGCATGCGTATTTCGTGCAAGTTGAACCAAACTTATTGATTACCAGTACTTGGTACTTCGCAAATATTTAAACAAATAGCACCAAGGGGAGCTCGCCCTGCTTTTGCTTGTTTATATTACAATCCAGGGCATAAACGTTGCATTTGTTACCTTGAAGCTATAGCGGTAAGAATCATATGGATTGCAATGGCTATCGAATTAGGTTGTATATTTCAACGTTTTCAAGTTCAGGGTGCAAAGCCATTGCAACAAAACAGTTTAGGAGTGAAATCTGTCATCGAAATTAGTGTGTAAGTCTTAAAAACTGACAAATGCAAATAACTGGCATTTTGCAAGTGCAGTTGTGAAAGTATGAAATAATAAGAAAAATAATACATTTTGAAATTTATGCTTAATATTTTAATGCAAATATGATAAACTTTGTAATGTTCACTAACGTGGCCAAATTTGCCGGCCGTTTAAGCTGTGTTGTTTAAATATTCCTTTGTGATACGGAAATGTTGTCGACAACGGCACATTTGATACAAACACTATGAAACGCAAAGAATTTTTTGCTACCAAAAAATATTGTAATGTTTTTGCTTCGTGAAAGTAATGCCCCGAATTCATTTTAAAGTTGGCACTGAATCCTCAGTGCGCGGATTCGACTCGCACTTAATCGGTTTTTATATTGTGCTTTAAATGACAAATACGTTACGCAGTAAAAAATATTTCCCTAGGACGTCTCCTAAAATATGTACTCGAGACTCCCCATATTAAAAGTACTGTGCGTCGTTATCTAATATGGTCCATATCCATACGCGTCATAGCTTTTCTTCGTAACCACAACGCTTTATTGAGGTTGAAAAGCATGTCAGCCACGGAACAAATTTTGCAATGTGGTCTTTCTGTGATTGCCACAACGCTTCGAGAGCGTTTTGATTAGAACCTTAGCCCTACAGTCTTTGGTCTTTGAGCGCAACATGTACACATCAGCACGCTGACACTAAACTAGTCTGATTTTCTAGAAACTGCCTGCACTTTAACAAAGGATGTCTTAATAGTTGTAAGCACAGGTAAGCTAATCAAAGGATTTAATAGCAAATCTTTGCGTAGCTGTGAACAAATCTCCTTATTGTCACTGCTCACTCTACAAATATGTTCAGAGATACCGGGGCAATCACCCTGCTGTTTCCCGGTGACTAATATTTACTTATTCTATTTAATTATAAGCGGAAATAAAAATTACTCTTTTTTTTATCTTCAGACAAACCAAAATATCTGCCTGAGTTATATTTATATAGTAAGAAAGCTACCTATCCTAAAGAAGAAGAAACATAATCAAATCAATAGTTATTATACGCTTCCGTCGAAAGCTTGTGAATATGTTTGTAAATGTATTCTCTTAATGCAAATCATTGTTTAAACGAGTTTGATGTTGAAGAGTAAACTTAATTTTAACTATTTAAATAAATTTCTATGAATATAACACATAAATTGATGTGTTAATTGATTCTTGGTTTCAATTTTACTATCTTAGTTTTATACGGGGTGCTGTTTTGGTCAGCGACGACCGACTCAGGGGTGGTTGTACAAACGATACTGATGCCAAAAAATATACTTATTTTTTAAATGGAAAAAACTTACAACATCAATTTCGTAGTGCGGGTTAGTGCGTGAGTCAAAACTACTAACACCAGGTCGCCCCTTCGTAGCTTACTAGCTACGGCGTAGTATTTCGTAGATACGCGCGAGCTACGCGCTAGTGTGAGTTTCCCCATTCTTTTTTTTTAGGATGCCCTAAAGAGGTTTTTTTAATTAAACTTGCATAAAATTAAATAATTTAAGTTATTTTTTAGAATAACCTTAACTCGTACTCATAGCGCAAATACCGAGGTTCTCGTAGCGCAGTGGTAGCAGCGCTTTGGTAGTGATGCCGAAGTGAAGCAACCTACAGCGCGGTCGTGTTTAGATGGGTGACCATTCCGACCATATAAGTGACGTATCTCACGAGCATTTCCGTGCCTTAACCACTGGATATGAAACTCAAGAGCGAATGTATGAAAACATCATTAGCCAATTTCAGCGGGGCGGGGGGAGCTTGTCGTGTCAATTTTTAACATTTAATGCATGGAAGTGTCGATATTTTTTTATCGATATGTGTGGAACGAATGAATGAACGAATCTTTTGTAAAATTATAATTAATTTTATCATCGGAACAATAAGTTACATTATGGGAATGTAATGCACAAACCATAAAATGAACAATTGAAACATATAAAGTTGTTTTATATGAACGATCTGACAAGTATCACTTAGTTAGTGTGAACTTCCTAAGACATTTCGAAACAGCCCGTTAGTACACAATATAGCCTTGCACCATTAAAATCCTCCTATGGGATAATTAAGCAGTAGATTTTTTGCGTTGGCATTCAATCACGCTTGGCGTAAATTGGATGCCACATATTTGGTGATGTTTTGTGGGGATCCATTATGCCTCTCTTTGGACTGCTTCTACCTACTTTATTTTCCTAAATGGATATACAGAAAATATGAAATAATATTATAAAGATGTATCGTCAAATATGTAGTTTAAAATTTTAAACCAAACTGTTGTATTTTTAAGATCACCTTAATCTACTTTCGAGTGAAACATTTTACAGATTTATCATTTTATTTAAAAGAATTTATAGTAAAAATTTGATAAATGTTTATGGATATGATTTATCGACAATTGTCAAGCATAATTTTTTAAACTGACAATAGAACGAATGATAAACATATGATAACCCTACCGTATAAAGAATACGTTATCTTGTTGATTTTGTAGTAACTGACCACCACTTTTTTAAATGGCATGTTACTTTTCTCTTGGAAAACACATTTTACTAATTTGATGAAAAATAACAGCTTTTTTTGGGTTAAACGTTACTTACGGATTAAAATAAATGTTTTTTGTCTTGCCGCTATAATTTTTCCACAAAAATAAGCCACATTTACCCATTTTTTCCGTCAATGTTTCTCACTGAGCTCTATCACCGTACTGACAAGACGTCACCTGTAAGTGAGGCCAAAAATCCCGCTTCGTTGCAAAGGGGGCACAAGCGAAATTGCCCGTCATTGCGCGTCCAGTGGTTTATTCGTCCAAGTCTAAAAGGCACGATAAGCCGTAGGTCCCGGCTAATATCGGTTGATATGAGTCGTTAAGCCTAGTCAGCGACCTTACGGGCGGCTTAATGACATCTGTCAGCAGGGTTAGTCGCTTGCCTTGCAAACACCCCTACACCCACCCGCGTGGTGGAGTATGGCTCGAACTACCTCATAGTTGCGGTAAGGCCTCAAACAAAATTAACAATCACCTTAGCTTAGTGAACATATTCGAGCAGATCGTGTTGCTTTTCGTGTTTGATACGTACCGAGAACGGTCATTGTGTAATGGCTTTCCCAAAGACGACCGATTTTCACAGTGTAAGGGTTACCCTCTGGTATCGGTTGATTTTGTTAAGATACTGCTTATCTGTAAACATTTTGTAAGAAGACAAGTTCGTTGAATGAAGACAAGCATGTAGCAGTAACTCATATTATCATCCCTGTTGTAATCCCTGAGTTGGATATCATTGACCAAAACAACATCCTGTATGCAATGAAAGGTTTTTCGCTAGTAAACTGTATACACGAAACATAAGTGGCGGTTATACTTTTATGTTAAAGCGTATTAAGTACGTTATCGCAGATAGAAATTAAAATTATAGTCGAACGGTGAACAAAAAAAAGTCATGGAAAGGCCCTCGTGATTAAGACTAGGAAGGTAATAAAAAAGTAACAGTTAAATATATAAAAGACCATACAATATAAGTATATTGTGTGGTCTTTTATATATTAAACTCTATTTAACTGTTTGTTTGTTGACAAGTGTCAAACCGAAAATAATTTTTATATTAATTTCTAGGTATATCAATGTAGTCCCATTTCATTTCTTACATCCCCATAAATCAAAGATTTTAAGCATTTTCTTTTATTGTACAGAAATTCGACCTCTACAATGTTATTATATGTATTATAAAGTATTTTTGTGACTGCTTATTCAGGGGTTGTCTTCCCTATGATGATCCGTTATCCAATAGGTATTTATGCCTACTTTATAAGTTTTAACAGGACATCTTAAAATAATAATTAAACTCATATCAAATCGTCCTTTAAAATCTTGTTGTGATACCTTACAACATGCGGGCGCGGCTTCTACCCCTATCTCATCAATACCTAGCAATCTCGGTCCACATTTCTCTTGCGGTACGCAAGGGAATGGAATTCGCTACCGGTAGAAGCGTTCCCTAGCAGCTACAATTTGGACGTTTTCAAGAGAGAGAGTGAATAGGCTATTAGTAGGCAGACATGGTCAATCCTAGGCTGCATGGACACTTAACATCAGGTGCAATTGAGGCCTATCAAAAAAATTGTACATCGATAATACTCGAAGCTAGTGATAAATCATGTCATCTCGCCGTTACAATGGATATTAATTTACAGTCAAGTTTCATTGTTTGCACAAATGTTTCCACTGAATTATTCGGTTTTGAAACACAATAAAATTTACTCACAGAATCCAATTTATTTTAAAATTGTAGCATGTATTTTAGTCATTTCGCAAACACATTTTGAGTAGGTATACTGACAACTGCGTTTTTCAACAAACATAATTACAATGTAGTTTTAAAAACCTGCCTCCTAAACTGCTAGAGCATGTTAAACGAACAAGTTAGTATACAATTATTAAGTTAAATGTATTTCTGTATCACTAAACTATATATGTAAAAGCTATCATCATTTGCCACAGGATCTTTACAGATAATACAGGGTGTAGTTTTGGTCAGCGACGCCCGACTCAGGGGTAGTTGCACAAACGATACTGATGCCAAATATATAACAAAATGGAAGAAACCCACCGAATCAATTTATTATTGAGCCAATAGCGAGCGAGTCAAAACTACCAACTCCAGATCGCCTTCTCGTAGCTTATTAGCTACGGCGTAGTATTTCTTAGATACGCGCGAGGGTGCGAGTTTCTCCATTCGTTTTAATTTTATTTATAATGTTGTGAAGAAGTTTTCTTTTATAAACCATGCATATAATTTAAAGTTTATATTTAAGAATAAGCATAACTCACATTACCTATCCCTAAGTTAGAACAACACCCTGTATTTGCAATATCATACAGGTCAGCGGGCGAAGTCTGATGCAACATTTTTGACATTTCGCGTAGACAATTTCAATATACATTATATATATTAATATAATACAATAATCAAATATGTTAAATGAATCTTAAAAAATATTTGTAATTTTTAAGCTTCATTTGAAAATTCTTCTCGATCAATAAACACACGAAAACACTAATTTTGTTACGGCATTTTTCGAGCGCCACCTGGTGGTTTTAGAGGGAACTATGTCGAGACTTCCGACACTGATCTTAGATCAGCATCGTCTCCGGTGATTATGGAGTCCGATTTTAGCACGGCAATTCGTACCACACTTGTCGCAGGTTTAAGTTAAGTAAGAAAGAAAGAAGAAAGGCATTAATGATAAGGCAGATAAGGCTCTCAGCATTAATCGAGGCCGCAAGATGCATGCCACGACACTGATTTTCAGAGGGTGTCTTGTGGGTATAGATAAAGTAAGGGAGAGGCAACTTTGCGTTAAAGTCTTATTGCTTTAGATGGTCCAGCCTGGTTTCATCGTGTTGCGAGACTCCGACGGCAATATCGTGGCGCCTTTCTGGTCTCATGCTTGTGCATTTTTCCCAATTTTGAGTACCGATGCCGAATGAATCCAAACCGTTCATTTGCAAGCGTCTTTAAACGTAAGCATGGACCTCGTGTATGTCATGACTGCTGCGTGAGCATGTATACAGATATTTAACAACCTTTTAAATAAAACCCACAGTGATATTAAAGCATAAATTATTTCTCATAACTTCTCCTTCCCGCACGGCTTTCTTCAACCTAATTTCAAAAGCAAACATAACCTACTTCTAGAATGTCATAGATCAATTTCGTTGTTATTTTTAACATTTCTATCCTGTGATTCTGCGTTCCCGCCTAAATGTCGTTCGTACAAACGAAGGGCCACTAAACCCAAATATTGGTGTTTGGTAAAGAGTGATGGTGGCTGTTAACATTGCGACCCCAATCAACACATATATTTTGATGCTAGTATTTTTGTCGTTAATAAACTGGGTTTTGAATCAGTGTAAACGGGATATGATAATAATATGTGATAAATAAATAATGTAAGCTTTTGGGTATTTTTTATTGACGTCTGAAAGAATTTAACAAAAGTCGAATACATTTTCTAAATCTTCCAATAAAAAGCTTGACTTATTAAAGTTTCAAAGTCCGGAAAGAGAGGCTGCTTTTTATGTTTAACAACTGTTTGGAAATCAACTGAAAAGTGTTGAAAAGCTCTCTCTATCCGTCTCCATTTAGTCAAACCTAAACCCACCTTCCCTTACTTACAGTTAGCCGATCAATAGAAATAATAAGCAATAAAGATGAATTGAGCAACCAAAAATTGCGCACGGGCGGGACTCGAACCAGCAACTTTCTGGCTAACCGGGCCAAACGCTTTTCCAATTGAGCTACCGTGCTGTCGGTCCGACCGTGCGACATTTCTGGTATTTTATGAATACCTCCGTCATTACGCGTGACCTCATTTTATAAATATAAAATATGACTTTGACCCTTTACACCCTGCGACTTTTAGCACCGATGCAGTCGCGCGTTAGCAGAAGCGCTGAGTGTTAAAAACATTATTAATCAATGGTAAGCAATGTCAAGTAAGAAAAGCTTAATATCTATTTTTTTACCGACTTCAAAAAAGGAGGAGGTTATCAATTCGACTGTATGTTTTTTTTTGTATGTATATGTTACCTCATATCTCAGTCGTTTGTCGACCAAATCGAATTTTTTTTCGTCTACTTAGAGGGTGTACCTTCTAGTTGGTCCTATTTTTTTCCATTTTGGGATCTGATGATGGGATCTTGGTGTAATCGAGGGAAACCCTCAAATTTTAAAGGCACGTATAGTGTTTCTTTACCAGAATCTTAATGTTGACGTGTTGTTACGTCTGATAGTCAACATCTTGTGGGGCTGAGCTGATGACGGAACTCCTTAATGCTTAAGAGTTTAGTAACTATAATTACGGAACTTATGATAGGTAATTTTTAGCTTCTTAAAAAATAGAATCATAAGGTGCAACCCCCCCCCCCCCCCCTCTTATGTAATTACTAAAAAACAAAATTGCTCTAAAAAGTCTTAAATAAACCCTTCACCATTGAAAGGAAAGGAAACCGTTTTAGGCAAAAATTTCTTTTTGGAGTCGGTGCCATCACTTTGACCATCAAGCATCAACTATCACAGCACCAACTCCAAAAAGAAATTGTTTGCCTAAAACGGATTCCTTTCCTTTCAATGGTGAAGAGTTTATAAGTTTTTTACAATCCGAATGGTCTGTATCACAGAAAACTTGAACTTTTCTGTATTTATTATCACTCAAATCCTTTACTTTAAATAGCAATTTTTTTTCAATGCCAGGATCTCGGTGACGGCTCTAACGAACGACGAGATTATTTTTGTACATATAGCGGGTTTTGGAGGAAAAAAAATCGACCTAGCTCGGTTTTATTTTAAGAAAATTATGTTTCACCGTATTTTTATGCACTAATAGGGCTTAAATGTTATAAGAACACAAAAGTACATTTCGCCGTCAATGATAATGTCAAGACAGCTCAACGGTTCAGCTTGGCGGTCTTGTTCTCGGATATCCAGGTTCGAGTCCAAGTGCAACAGAATCTTTTTTAATTCAATGTTTGTTTTTATCAGTGTTTTTTTTTTAAAAAAATATTGTTAGCTTATTTGTTTCTTCCTACGACGCGGTCGTGTGACCAAAATGAAGTAAACTTCATCACACGACATTTTTGATAACGCCCCATCTAAATTTCCTCTCCAAAAACAAACCCAAACACAGTATAACCTAAAGCATATCCCAGATCTTTCCTTGTGTTCCGTCCTCAATTAATCCGTTTGGCGGCGAGTTAAAAATCGTTTAAACGCTACCTGAGCGACCAATTGAATTATTAATGCAGCCTCCGCAAACGGCGCGGGTACATATTTACTCGTCGCGTAAATAGATGCGCACACAACCAACACGCGTTTTCTGCGCAGTATATGGGAAAGTTTCAGATAAGACATTTATAGGGATAATAAGAATTCTGGATCCGGCACACGAGATATAAGTGCAGGTATAAGCGTAACGCACAAATAATAAATAAATACGCGCAAGGTGAAGCCGTGTCACTTTTTTGACTATATAGCATTAAATAAATACATAAAATATACTCATAATATATACAAGACGTCCTCCGTGGTATAGTGGCTATAAACACGCTGGTTTTAAAGCGTCGCCACTACGAGATCCCGGGTTCGATTCCCGGTCGGGTCAATATAGAAATCAAAATTTACTCATTGTCTCGGGTCTGGGTGTTGTGGTACCACCGCTGTGTCTGATTTTCCTAACACAAGTGCAATTAGCTACTTACTTTAAGATCAGAGCAATGTATGTGATTGGTGTCCAATACTTTTATTTACTTACACATTTGGGCAACAAGATTTGCTAAGTATTTTTTTTAAAGAAAATAAATATTATACCAGTTATATTTTCGTAAACCGTTGTCTTCGTCGAATTCTCGGTATTCACTGGCCTGAGAAAATCTCCTATAACGAACTGTTGGAACGCTGCAACGAAATCTGCAAGTGGTATTGGATTGGTCACACTCTCTGAAGGGACCCCGATAACATCCCAAAGCAGGCACTGGATTGGAAATCCCCAAGAAAACGCAGACGTGGTCGTCCCAAACAAACTAAGCGGCACACTGTAGGGGACGAGCCGAAGAAGATCGGCAAGACCTGGAGCGAGAGAAAACGCGAAGCTCAAGATCGGACGCGATGGTGGACTGTTGTAGACGCCTTCTGCCCCACCCAGGCATGACTGGTTGAGAACGCCATATGGCGTTAAGTCCACCTTTTGTACAGAATTTTATTATTGTGCAATAAAGTATAAATATATTAATAAAATAGGACCTTAAGTCAAGAAAGTCAAGTATATTTTTGGATAGGACATCTATTATTCGAAATCAATTATATCTGAAAAGAACATTCGTAAAGTTCAAAGTTTTTGATTTTCTTTCATAAAAAAGTGAGACCGACTTTATGTAAACATTATCTGAAGCTTCTCCGCATACTGCCCCCGCGTTCTTGTACACAATACGTACGTAAAAGGCACGTAGTTTTCCCGTTGCGCGCGCCTCCTGCGCATGTGTGAGTGCGGGGTTGGCCTTTTGAAGGGGGGAGGGGGGAGGGACGTACGAAACCCGTGGAGTCGCTCTCTCCGATGTATTTGCTAAGTTGTGCAATTAACAGCTCTTTATGAATATTCAAGAGATGCGGTTTTTATAATTGATGTGTAACTTACGCGCTTGCCGCCGGCGGGAAGTCCCGGTTTTGGTTTGAAGGTTATTTTTTAAATAGATGTGGTATTTATGTTCTGTAAAGGATCTTAGCTTTATATAGATTATCAAGCAATCACTTTAACATTATAGAAATGGACTAGCCATACTGTAATTGTATTTCTGATTTTAGACGACAGGAATTACAACACTTACTTACAAAATATTACATAGAAATAGAGTGACATAATTTAGGCTTGCTCCGTCCCATACTTAGTTCGCCTAGGTGAAACATACCTACCTAACTATATTCAAACATATATTTGCTTTTCTAAAAACGTCTTACGCAAAGACAGAATATTCAAAAGAAACTGTCAGCTATGAGTGTAAAACTTCAAAATTAAACAAATCCAAATATGACTCCAAGTTAAATAAATAATCTAACATTCACAACGTAACTTAGCTCCACGTATCCGCGAAAATCTGTGCGGGAAAGAGACGACATTGCGTTTAAAGAGATAGCAACAACGGGGATGAGTCTACAACTCCAACTCCACAACGTCACATCTAAGAAGAAATTTTGACTTTGAATATGGACTATGTTGTGCTTAGTTTTAAGGTTGGAACTAGCTTGTCAGGGTGTGTGTGTGAGCATTGTGCGTGTTGTATTAAGGAAGAAGAGTGCGGACAACAAATATTGATTCGGTCGGGTGGGGGTTGTAGAGGGGAGAGGAGGAAAGGCGCACATAATTTGGACTAATTCCTGGTGTTGACTCGAGCTTGTCTGCCCGTTGCGATCCAGCACAACTTTTCAAGTAACCGCCAAGATTCGGGTTTATTTTCAAATGGAATAAGAATGACTCCATTCGTTTTGGTGATTAGCTTTTGTTACTGACATTGTGCCCTTAAGCCTTACTTAATTACACCACATAACACTATCTACCATACAAATGATAGCGATATTTGTATCATCTGTGACATTTTAGGGCCTAAAAAGTCTTATAATGATCAGTATACGATCTCAATTACATTAAAATAAAGGTAGCTCCTACTAACACATCCCATCTTGGTCTGGTGCCTAGTACCCAACCACCTTAAGAGCCAAAGTCGCTTGCAACTCGCGTCTTTTGTTTGGATTGACGCCCGTTTAGTGTCTTGTGTTCGATTTTAAGTTTAGGCACGAAAGACCTCGATCGTATGTAGCCCTGTTTTCTTATCCTCACTCACTGATTATTATCCAAAATTGTTAGAATATAATTATTTTGAGTCTAACAATGAATTGGTCCTTAATTCCTTCATTTGATTAATTTGTTACTTAGGAAAAAGCACAACATTTATCTATAATATTTTAAACACAATAAATATATAAATATTGGACACCAATCGCATACACTGCTCTGATCCCAAAGTAAGTAGCCGATGCACTTGTGTTAAGGAAATCAGACACAACGGTGGTACTACAACACTCAGACCCTGGACAATACAATAAATGATGATTTCTACATTGACCGGACCAGGAATCGAACCCGGGACCTCAGAGCGGCGACGCCTTTAATCCCACACACTTACACTATGCTTCAAACTGGTACTAAAGAAATAATACCAAAAAGGACGGTTCATCAAATTGCGATCTTCATGCAACACTTAGTGCGCATACTAGAGAATCTAATTGGATTTAATTGATTCCACTATGCAATAGCAAAGAAGACACAGTCTCCTACCTACTTACACATTACTTGCATATGATAATGAATGTTGGGCAAATTGACAGGTAAGAATGCAGGCAAACCAAACAGCCTGGGAACACAGTCGACAGTAGCTGTGTGCTCCGAAACACATTTGCATGTTTAATGCACGGATCACACGGTAAAAGTTTCTGCACAGTCAAAGTTTATGGAGAAGGTCCTTAGAATACACATTTACTTAAACTGTAGTAAGGAAAGATAATAATATTCAAAGGTAGAGAACTAAGTATCTTTTTAATGCAGGGTGTTGTTTTGGTCAGCAACGAGCGACTAAGTTACTGATGCCAAAAAATATTGAAAAAAAAAATGAAAAAAGAGCAAACTATATAATAAGCAAAAGTCAAAACTAGTAACACCAGGTCGCCTCTTCGTAGCTTACTGGCTACGGCATAGTATTTTGTAGATACGCGCGAGTGTGCGAGTTTCTCCATTCGTTTTTAATTTTATTTTTATGTTGTGAAGAGGTTTTATTTTATAAAACTTGCATATATTTTTTTTTTTTAAATAAGCATATCTAACTCATATTATCATTCTTAAGGGATGTCACTGACCAAAACAACACCCTGTAATAAGGTATATGACTAATCTTTTAAAAATTTTACTAAATTTGTCCCTATGATTTCTCAGGCACACAAAATTTAAAAGCAGAATTTCTTGAATAGTGAGGGTATAAGATGATATGGTACCAAAATTTTCTAGCGGTCACCCGCGACTGCGTCTGTGGGTTTTGCCTTTGCCCCTCCGTTTTACGCCGCAGATTGCAAATTTTTATTGCCTTAAGCCTTTGTCGATAAATAAGCTATTTAACACAAACATATTTTTTCAAATCGGTCTAGTAGTTTCAGAGATTAGCGCGTTCAAACTAACAAACAAATTTTTCAGCTTTAAAATATTAATATAGATGTATACCCTTTCTGCATTTAGTTACATGCTCTGAATCTCGAAGTAAGTAAATATATCTGCTAAAATTGAATTTTTAAAATTTAAATTCAAGGTTTACTTACTTTTAAGCCAAATATCCATGGTAGAAAGTAATTCTTTTGTAAAGTTAAGCTTAGAGTAGTAGGTAAGAGTTAAGTTAGTTAAGAGCTTTGAGTGGTCTAACCAAAAAGTCAAACCCGGAGGTTAAATCTAGAAAAGTATAATAAGGACCAACCTGTGTGTTTTAATAAAACTAGTATTTAAGAAGTATCAAGCCTACTGAGTTCCTCCCTGATTAAGTGTTATGGGAAGTATGAAACCGCATAATTGTGGGTATTAGCCCTAATATTACACGTTTTAAATATTCAATGGCCAGCCAACCCTCCTTGGGTTGGCTAAGCATTTCGAACAAATATGGGTAAGTAATTGAAATATCTAACAGTGAAGTGGTGCATTATTGAGTAGTTATTTCATAATTAAGCTTTTTCCAATCACAGATATGTTCTTTACCTGAATTGATTACGGATGTAAGAAGTACTTATATTTTCATTCTCCTTACTTGACATGACGAATTGTAGCCTGCCTCTTCACTTTTTAGATGGTATACTTTAAATTGTTTGTGGGGGGTTGTTTAATGTGTAAGAACCACTTGAAAATATTCTCGAAAATTGACATACAAGGGGAATGCGAAATTAGTACTAACGTAAGTTATAAAATCACCTTCTTAAATAAAGTATCAGAAAATATAACTAAAACTTGAAATTGATATCTAGAGATGTTTTCACGTTAACATGGAACGATGCTATTGCTTCAAAACACAGTCATTTAATTTTCGCCTTTATATCCACTTGTATACGGACACAAGAATCCACTTACAGTATAGAATAAAAATATATTTTTGTCATTCGAAATTGAGCCTTATTTCTTTATTATTAAAGATATCCGAGAATTGTTAGGCATAGTATAAAAGTAAGCAAACACTGGCATCCGCTACACTGGTTATCTCCTTGAGCAAACTCGGGTCGGGGCGTATCTTAGAATATTTCCATACGAGGCACGGAGTTCTGAGAATGAACGCGTTGAATTATCAAACGCGAGTACTTAAAAATGGATGGCTGTAAGCAGGAAATAACTATTATAGTAACATATATGAACATTGCACGACGTTTAAGTTAAGTTCATATTTTTGTTTCAAATTATTTTACCTCATAGATTGCACGGCACACTGACCGTTCTCAAACTTTAGTTGACAACTAATCTCAAGTTAGAAACTAAAGAGAATACCTATATATGAAGAAAATAAATAATAATTAAATAGGTACGGTCGGAAGTCCGAAGTCGGAAGTCTCGACATAGTTCCCTGTAAAACCACCAGGTGGCGCTCGAAAAATGCTGAGTCAAAATTGGTGTTTTCGTGTATTTATTAATTAAAAAGATTTTTTTTAATGAAGCTTAAAAAAATACAAATATTTTTTAAGATTTATTAAAGATATAGCTAAGTAAGTTAAAATGATATTTGATGAATCAGGAAATCATAAAATTGAAATTGTCTACGCGAAATGTCAAAAATTTTGCTTCAGACTTCGCCCGCAGGATCTACAATCCGAAGTCCAAGTGTAGATAATCCAAGTTTTCAGCTACCTATCTAACGACAACAGCACGTCATGTAATTATTTAAAGATAATTAAAAAAAATGCACTTAAAAGTATGGATACAGATTGGGGATTCGGAGATAATTGCTTGCTTTCCACCGCTAATAATTCCGCCCGCCCTAACACACTTATCGGATGCTTTAGCCATCCTCTAATACAAAAGAAAGCAGCAAGTTTCGTCTTGTGACTTAGCTGCTTTCTTTTCAGCATTTAAGGTATCATTTTAATTGTTTTTTTAACCTAAATGACGTTACGGGCACTTTGAATTGTTCGCAGATGTTTGCACAAGATAAGTCGTTGGCACCGTGACTCAGAGATAAACATAATTAATTAATTGTTAACAAATAACATTATCTTTCACACGTCAGTAGCGAGACGAATTGGGAATAAATGTATTTTTGAAATAACCTAGTTTTCTATGTTGGATTTTTGTGAAGGATATTTTACTACGACCAACATACAAAATCATTTTAAACTTCGACCCCTTACTCACTACGAATTTTAGCATCGATGTAGTCGCGTGACAGCATCACGACTCACGTAATGAACCATAAACAGATTTAATTTGGCATCAATGATGTCGTGCGTTAGTATTAATGCAGAAGCGCGACTGCATCGATGCTAACGCGCATAAGTGTCGATGCAGTCGCCAATATACAGTACATAACTTATGAATGTCCAGCTTCTACATCGCGACTGCATCAATGCTAAAAGTAGCACAAGTGTGTTAACATTTTGCGACTGAATCGATGCTGCATCGCGACTGCTTCGCTGCTAAAAGTCTCACTATCTTATCCACAATAACTCAAACAGTCTAATAAACCTATTTGAGCTATAATACTGTTTTGTCACTTTCTTTTAAATGGTGACAGTGCCAAGAAATAACAAGACAAAACAGTGTAATAGTTAAAACAGGTTTTTTAGATTTTTTCCGTTATGATGAAAAGGGTGGTTAGTATGCAAAGGGTCTTATAAAATGCTTGTACGATAATGTGCACTAACCTCATATTAAAATGCATTTAGCAGCTATGTTCAAAGCAAATGTTGTGATGAAAATGATGTCAATGGTTATACAATGTGATAATTTTAGAATTGATCAAACTTTAAGGGAGTGCTCTAATGATGGTTTTGAACAACTTTTGCTATTGGACCAACTTCGAAATCGAGAAAAAAAATCAGCTGTTCCATACAAAAACTCATTTCATCTCGGAGAAAATGTATGGAACTGCTGACTTTTTTTTCTCGATTTTGAAGTTGGTCCTAATGTAAAAAATGATCAAAGCCGTGAGTTACTTCAGTCCCTGAAAGTTTGATCAAGTGTAAAATTAACACATTGTATAAGTACCAGTCTTAACAACCAAGGAGATCAAACTAAGCACAAATCATAATTAACTTCAATTACAAGAGATCCTAATGCGTTTCTTGTACTATAGTAGCACAGTCTCTAATATCAAGATTCCCTTCAATAAACTCAAAATTTCAGCTTCAATAACGTCAGTTCTATCAACCGAATAAATTTGCATCAAATAAATCTCTACCCGTTAAGATTAGAGCGCTATTAGAATAGGTCCCCTAAAACAATCACGAGACAACAATAACAGTTTACAAATAAAGCGCACAATAAACGTCGGATGAACGGACTGGTGCATGAAATCGCGTATAGACCCCCGGCGGGGAATGATTATGGAACCGTTCGTAATCTTATCGCCCGATAAGTTTGCGATTGGGTTGGGTGTGAGAATGACCGTTACAAGAAGCTATTGACTGTCGTAAACGATGTTATAAAAAAGTAGTAAACGAATAAAACTAGGTAGGTAGGTAGGATATCGGACCATATTTTTCTTACGTAATAATTTAAAACTCCTAAAACAACCTGCATTCCAGCGGTTGACTTAGAGAATGCCGTTAGGCATTAAGTCTGCCAATTGTATAACTTACAGTGCTAAAAAGTTTAAATTAAATAAATAAATAAAAACCATTGTATCAGGTTTAATGGATTTATACTTAAAGTAAGTGGTTTTATGTGGGTAAGTTTTTATATTGGACTAAGGGAATTCAATTCAGACTAAAGTCTGAACAAATGATTTAGCATAAGTTTTATGAACAAATTTAGGCTTTTGCTGTTTTGATTAAAGTACCAATTAATACCCACCTAACTTTTAACTAAATAGATATTTTTATTCATCTGGTAAATAAATAAAAAAGGAAAAGCTACTTGTATGTATTAAACCGAGCTCGATAAACACAAAATGAGTTTAGCGAAAACAAATAACCGTATAAAGAGTCGTAACATACATTACAGAAATATTTATAAAAGTCGCAAACTGAAACCACTGAGGTTTGTATTGAGACGACCTGAGTCGTCGTTTAAATTGAATGCCTTATTTACGAGCGTATTTTTTGCTTTCGAGCGATTCCTTATTGGATGCTCTCTCGGATCCCCTAACAGCGGATGATCCCCGATCTTACCGATATTACCGCCCGGGGCGCGGCGTAAATAAAAAAACACTTATTACAGGGGCGGAAGGCATAAATATGTAATGCCGTTTTTTTCGGTTGCACGGTCTTAACGCGAGATTCGTACATGGGGTTATCCGTATTGAATATCTTATAGGTAACGGCACGGTGTGGTTTTGATGTGAACATTGTTATTTACGAGTTATGTAGGTACTTTTGTGAGTACCTTAGTAGTTTAGTTAGGTTGATATACAACTAAGAGAAATAGATATGTCTGCTTTGACCAACTATTGGATAAAAAGTAAACTGAGTATTTCTACATTTAACAGTTAAATGAGGTACGGCCATCACTTACGTTAGTTATGATTTACTATATAAAAATAAGTCGAGTTTTCCTTCCTGACGCTATAACTCCAGAACGCACGAACCGATTTCCACGGTTTTGCATTCGTTAGAAAGGTCTCGGCTTCCGTGAGGTTTATAACAAAGAAAATTCAAATATAAAAAAAAATCTTTTTCTTTTATTCAGAAAACGAAATGTTACATAAGACAAAGCCATCTGGTGGCGAAACGGAGTTCGCGGGGCTTGCTGGTTGTTTGTAAAACCGTCACATAGTTATATTTTATTTAAATTATCTTGGTTATAATTGTTTTTAAAACCGTCACATAATTATATTTCATTTGAATCATGATTTGATAACTCTGACTGTTGAACCAGAGTTTTTTTTTTTTAAAAACGCCAAGCCATCTAACACGAAAAGGCTACCTACACACATCGTGAATCGACTCCAAAAGCATTTTTTTCTCCTAAATAGAAGACAAATGCGTTGTTAATCGACTTCAAAAAAGGAGGAGGTTATCAATTCGACTGTATGATTTTTTTATTACTATTTTTTTGTATGTATGTTACCTCATATCTCAGTCGTTTGTCAACCGAATCGAAAAAAAAATTCACCTACTTAGAGGGTGTACCTTCTAGTTGGTCCCATTTTTTCCATTTAGGGATCTGATGATGGAATCTTGGTGTAATCGAGGGAAACCCTCAAATTTTAAAGGCACGTATAGTGTTTTTTACTAGAATCTTAATGTTGACGTGTTGTTACGTCTGATAGTCAACATCTTGTGGGGATGAGCTGATGGTGGAACTCCTTAACGCTTAGGAGTTCAGTAATTATAATAACGGAACTTTTGATAGGTAATTTGTAGCTTCTTAAAAATAGAATCATAAGGTGCAACTCTACCCCCCCTCTTATGTAATCACTAAAAATGAAGAAATAAAATAAACTTAAAAAAAGGAAAAACCGACTTCAAAACTAAAATGCACTAAAAAGTCTTAAATAAACTCTTCACCATTGAAAGGAAAGGAATCCGTTTTAGGCAAACAATTTCTTTTGGAGTCGGTGCCATCACTTTGACCATCAAGCATCAACTATCACAGCACCGACTCCAAAAAGAAATTGTTTGCCTAAAACGGATTCCTTTCCTTTTAATGGTGAGGAGTTTATTTGACTTTTTAGTGCATTTTGGTTTTTACTTTTTTTTAAGTTTATTTTTTTAAGCTAGTTAGTCAGTTTTTCTAAGGCGGTCTTTTCAAAGGCGGTTTGAGTTATTACTCATATATATCTCAAAAACCACCTAACCGATTTTGATGAAACTTACACTGTACCCTAAGTTGAACAATATATACCTGACTAACCTAAAAAGAATCATCTTGCTTTAACTTCTCGTTTTCGAGAAATCCTAAGTCAAACATAGAAATATACAAACATACATACACTTGAGAAATTTTGCACACATGTCTTAATACATCAAACATACAAAAAAATATCAAATTCTGAAGATATCACATTAATTATGTGATATTTTATCTATCACAGCACAGTTCGAATTAGTTACCTCCTTTTTTAAGTCGGTAAAAATACGACTTTTTTATTTCTACAAACTGTATTAGAAAACATAGTAAGTTAGTTGGTGTAAAAAATTAAACTTACTCGTACCTGCTGATTAACCTGCCTACTCAGTTTGGGTAGGTAAAGTTTAAAGCTCTTCAGCGCGAAACGTTTGATCGTTCGTTCGGCCTATTTACTTTAATCGCAGTCCGCCGAAGCTCCGAAGCTCGCGTGCTTCGACTTAAAAGCAGAAAGCACTAGAAATGTGTACCCTAACATAATGAAATCCAGCTAGATTTATAATATTCAATGCTTTATAATACCTAAATAAATTGGGTAAAATTTCAAAAGCTCGATGAAAGCTCTTCTACTACACGCGACGCACTGCGATAAACTGACACAATATTTTTTGTATCAAGTTATATAACTTCAGATTGAGTAAGATATATTCAGGTAAGTGAAACTTGTGTATAGTTGAGTTATTACTAAAAATCGAATTTCACTAATATCTTAATCATGGTACAACATAGCAACTCGTCCTACGCTGACAAATTCGATTTAATAATAGTCAAGCAGTCCACATTTTACTCTCAGCGCTATCTCTAAGCACCTAACTCGATCCATCACACACCCATCCATATTCAATTACTATCTCCTAAAAAACACTTCAAACAACATTAATCACTTATTCATTGCGGGAAAGCAAACCAAGATGGCGGCGGGTCACGTGGCACCGGCCAATGCGTTTATAATTGCAACGCTCCGTGTTTTATGTTGTTTGCAATCGCTGTTTGTCCTCGGCCTTATTTACGGCCGGTGGGAACCGAATTAATTCCCTTAGAGGGAGATTGCAGGTTGTAATAAATGGTGAGGCGATAAGACAGTGTGGTGGATTCAATTGAAAAACTTTTGGGATACCAGCCGGCTCGCTAGTCTACGAAATATTATGATTGACTCAGTGCTAAGACTGTATGTGAGCAGTTCTTAATAGCGCATTGGGAAAATGTACACAGATGTTTAGGTGAAATGTATACTTAATTACCACTAGCAGCCCCCGCGACTTCGTCCGCGCGGTTTGAGTTTCCTCCCTCCCCTCCCATCACAGCGTGATTTTTTATAGCCTAAAGCCTTTCTCGATAATTAGGCTATCCAACACAAAAATATTTCTTTAAATCGGTCTTGTAGTTTCTGAGATAAGCGCGTTCAAACAAACAAGCAACTAACAAACAAAATCTTCAGTTTTATAATATTAGTATAGATTAACTTACGAAACCTAGAACTAGATTGGTAACACATGTTGTATTCATATCTCGTAGCACACAATAATATAATACAAAACATGAAGCTGTATTGTAGGTAGTTATAGAACTTACCGTTTCGGTCATAACACCGTGTCTTGTATAATCATAGCTGCTAAAGCAGGTTCTAACTATGCACCGACCCGCCTATGTGTATAACGTTATTATAGCTATACTTAATCTACTTAGAACCTAGTTACGAGTTCCCAAGTAGGTATTATGTAGAGATGGCCATCGTTCGACTGTGTTATCGATTCCAATAAATGTGTTAGATTGAAACTCAAAGCAACAAAAGCAAATGTGAATATTCATGCAAAATCGTTCGATGTTGTCAATATTTTATGCACTTTGAAAATCAAACATTGATCGTTGGATTTTCAAATGAAAATCAGTAGAAATCTCGTCTTAAACGAGTGATTTCAAAATACAAGTCTTTGAAATAAACTTACGACAGGTTTTTTCTGAAATATAAAAGCTTTTCATTATCAATAGTATTTATAAAAACCATACACATAACCTTTATAACAGTATTTTTGTTTTAAAAATAACATGGGTTGGTTCTCCCTTTTGGGTTTGAAAACGTGACAGAGAGTGCCGCTCTTCTGTAACTAAAGGAAAGAATACATGATGAACTCTTTATGAAAAACCTATTGAAGCACGACCTACAAAAAACAGTTAATTAAACTTTAGAACAAAACATTTAGTGACAAAAACTTTTTTTCGGATTACAAGCAGATGTAAGATTGCTAAACCAGATTACACATTATTAAAAGAATACTACGTTGTGAGTACATTAATCCACATAACATTTGCCTCAAAGAACTTTAAAGGTATCAGCGAAAGTGTATCACTCTTGCAACTATTTAAATGTCACAGGGATACGACAATCATAAAGTCTTAATTAACTGGAACCTAATTAGTGGTTAGACCAAAATATTTTCTACTTTGTACTATGTAAGTTGCTAAAGGCCGATACTAAAGTCTCAGATACACCGGTACATCACTAGTATTAGGCAGTGTTTGCAGTTCGGCGAGCGTTTTACATAAATTGTACATTCCGCTAAGAGCCGCGCAACTTAAGTTTCCTAAATTAATGAAATTATAGCAAAGTTTGGGCGCAGATGCTAGAACTTCGCTTATTGTAATATTTCACGATGGGGTGAAACAACACGCAAACAGAAATACGTACTTACCTACTTATAGGTATGAAGTTCTAAAGGTAATTAATTAATTTGAAGTCGATAATAATAAATAGTCTAGATACCATCCAAAGGTATTTTTATTGGATTGAACATTCATTACGGTCATAAGACATCGGGAACAAAGTTACTTTTCGTGACTTCCTGAAATTATTTGAATGCTTGAGTCACAAAATAATAACTGTACTTAATACATGACGTTTGTATGTCAGTAGGTAATTATACATTTTCAGCGACAAGATTAAAAACAATGTTCATGCCTTCATGATTTTTGCTCATACAAACGAGGCCTTATAAGACAACATACAAACACAATCTAAAATAGAAGATAAAAGGAAAGTTTAAGCCCATTCACAAGTTGTAGTTTGTGAATAAATCGCATCTGCACACAGTAATAAATAATTCCCAGTAAGATCAGTCAGTTAAGTGAGCGATCACAGCGATCAAAGCACAAGACTGGCGCATCCTAAGCAAATAGTGGAGCATCTGCCTCACCAGCCCCCACTGAATGACGCAACGATCAGTATTAACAGAGAGATAATTTAGTTTATTTTGATGCAAGGGTATTGTAGATAGCACAGGAATATTCGACGCACGTTTCGCAAGTAAAATCAGTTGTTGGTAAACTTATTTACGACCAAGAAAATTATGAGAATAAGAATATACTAGCGGTCAGTCACGGCGTCGCTCGTGTCAATTTCGGATTTCTGCTAAATTATTTCCACGCAAAACACATATTTTCACCGGACCTCTTGCGAATAGTTGTTGCCTAATTCCATCGTCCTTTATGCCGCATACAAATTGATCTCTTAGGTTTTCTAATAAGTTAACACCAAAGTCACAACCTTTCGACAGTTTTTTTAAGACCGCTACATAGCACAAAATGTTTTCCTCCGACCTTTGCACTCTTTGCCGAAACACAAACCGTTCCGCTAGGATTGAAGGTTTTGGATTTAAATGTTCTCGCAACAAACTAACCGCTTCTGCGTAGGTCATCTCGCACGGTTTCTTCGGGATCGATAAATCCGTTAACAGTTCATATGCACGATCACCCATCGCGGTAATTAACGTCGGTAATTTAAGTTCTTCTTTGACCGAATTCACTTTAAAGTACATTTCCAGTCTTTCCACGTATAAAGGCCAGTTCCCGGCTTCCATATCAAACTCCGATATCTTGCCCACTGCCATTTTGAAATATCCTCGTCAGCCACTGAGAAATAAGACACTCGAGTAACCAGTAACACGTTTAATAGCAAACTGACAAACTCACCCAACGGTGCATACAATTTATAATAAGTACTTAAGTCTACCCACTTTATTTTGTACATCACAATTGTAAATAAGAAACCAGCAACCATATTAGAGGTTAGCGCAAGCGCGCGTTGCACTTAAGCTGCAAGCTTTATGTTAGGTCGGAGTTATTTTAAAACTGTAATAGCTTCTAATATACTTATTGAAATCATGTGAGGTTAAGGGCAATTTTGTTTCAAAATGAAATAATGCTTGTGATAATGAATACGTTAATTTTGATACGAACAAATAGCTGTGTGCATCAAAACAACTTCGAAAATAGAACATTATTTTTTATCAAACGTATAAAGATAAAAAAGTTTGTAGTGAGTTAACCATATAGGATAGACATATGCTGTCGCGGACTTTATTGTTATTTTTTTTTAGGAGAACAATCCCGTCAAACATGTTATTTTGTGTATCTTAAACGGTTTGCGCTGCGTATGCAACGAAAGCTCTTAGTCATATCGTAATGTTTCAAGTACGTTCAAACAAACAAACTCCACAACTTTATAATATAAGTACAGATTTATTTCCAAACAAATGACAAACCATGTTACAAGACTGACGTGGGTCTCTGGACGAAGCATGGTTGCTTGTGCAGGGACCAGATAAATCTGCGAAAAGATGTTTAAGCTACAAAATATCATTCATCATCATCATCATTATCAGCCAAAGGACGTACACTGCTGAACATAGGCCTCCCCCACGGCTTTCCACAGCGACCGATCACTAGCGGTCTGCATCCAGTTTGATCCTGCGATCTTTATAAGGTCGTCTGTCCATCTTGTTGGTGGACGTCACACGCTGCGTCTCTGGTCGAAGGGTCTCCAATCTAGAACTTTCCTGCCCCAATGGCCATCAGTTCTACAAAATATGTTCAACTATTATGGCACTTCTTCTGCAGGGTGCCTTCCTTACATCGAAATGATAATAAAAATATTATTTAGTAATAAATTAAACTCCTAAAATGTTGTTTATACGAGAGCTTTTTTCTCTGATCAACTTGCTAAAATACGTAATAAAAGAAAAAGACACATAGTATAGGCACTAAGCAAAATATAGTAGCAAACAACTAGGTACCTCCCTAATCCTTGACACAGTAGACTATAGAATGAAATAGACTATAACTATAAGTATCAATAAGATCGCTACGCTAATTATGAAGCGAGTAGAATTGCATTTCATGAACTTTGATAACCGGCATGTCAGATTTGCTTAAGAAAAATAAAAGGAAGTACCTACATTAAACATTTTAAAAAAACTTTATAGACCTGACCAAGTCAAATCCCTAGACTTACTTACCTACCTATAATCAATTACATGTATAATCACGCAGGAGATGTCACAGATCTCGCTTTTTAAATAAGAGTAGATTTAACCAACATCAGATAAGGAATATTCGTCGAATATAATACAAAACGCTTTATTTGAAATCGTCACCTATTTGTCAACAATCATTTACGAAAATGTCATTTTAAAATCGGTCGTTTTATACTTATTAATAGTCGGTTTTACCAACGTCATATGGGACTAATCCGACCGAGTAAGTTTAAAACGACCGATTTTAAAATGCTTGCTAACAAATAGGTTACGTTTTTGAATTAGGCGTATTGAATTGTATTCGACGAATATTCCTTATCTGACGGTGATAAAATCTACTCTCAATTTGATAAGTCATATTTAACGTTGGTAAAATCGACTCTTACTTAGATAACTGAAGGTCAGTAATAACGACGCCAAATCGGATAGTTGCGGACGAGGCCGGCCAATGGAGGGATTATCTTTCTCGGTGAGGTAATGTTCTTGAGGGCGCCGTAGAGATACTACAGATTAAACAAAATATTAATATTAATACTGGACACCAATCACATACACATTGCTCTGATCAGGAAGTAAGTAAAGTTGCACTTGGGTTATGGAAATCAGAAATAACGGGGAAAATAATTATTTAAACAGTGTCCCGACTGGGAAATACATATTTTTGAACCATTACAATTTAAAATTTTTGATTGTCAAGAAACGCAACTAAATATGTATGCACCACTAATGCGCTTACACAGTCAAGCAAACGTCAATCAATTCTGTCGATCATGACATAAAACTGTATATCGGTAATGATAATTTCGTTTGACACCATTGGTCACTCCCATTACTTATACTGGTACGATAGGTTAACTGTCAGTAATAACCTATGACAGTCAGGGAACAGTGAGCAAACTAAAATGGGTGCCTATATGGTTCCGCTCGTTAAATTATGCATACTGGTTGGGAAGAAATGTTAGATTGTCATATTTTATAATCTTAAAGATAAAATAAGAAACCAAAAAACATAACACATTGCCCACTATTGCACAAATAGACGGGTAGATGGGGCTAACGTCACGCGTACTGACGTAATTCATAAGCGACCAGATAGACCACGGTCATCCCGACAGCACGGTAGCTCGTTTGGCCCTGTTAGCCAAGAAGTTACTGGTTCGAGTCCCGCCCGTGCGCAATCTTTGGTTTCTTATTTCATCTTTAAGTTATCTGTCCCACTCTACAAAAAAAAATACAGTTTCACTAAGCTATATTAAGAAGTCACAAAAAGCTAGTAGTCGTAGTTAAAATTTTATGTTTGTCGTACCTCTGTGGCGTTAAGCGTGTTGTAGCAATAACCGGGAAATTGGATACAAGATGGCCGCCTCCGGTCTCGTTTAAGTTATTGCTTACATTAATACACTAAGCGAGCGTTGAGTAATTAGTGTTAAACAGCTAAATATATAAGTACCCAACTTTGATAGATCTCTCTCGATAGAACAATAACTCAAGCATAGTTGTAGTAGTAGGAATAGATTTAGTAGAAGTTCTATTTCTAGAAATTAATTTGGCCTATCATTGTTTTCGTAGTCGCAACATTTGACTACGGCGTAGACGTCTACGATAACCGTAGCGCCGTAGAGCAGATCAAAACTTTATCTTTAAGCCCTAAATGTGTGATTTGCGTTCTACTAATCACGAAATTAGATACTAAATTATATGATTAAAATATATACATTTTTAATTTAGAACCAATGCAACTGGCTAGACTCTTACTCCGAAATGCGTTATGTTCTTCACTCTTTACTGGATCTCAAAAAAAAAAACAAAAAAAACAGTTTTAAATCGCCATTTTTAACGTATTTACAATCTGTAACTTCAAAGTGGTATTATGTTGAACATGTAATCATCTATGATCACCAAGACCAACAAACAGCCGTTTAGCGCAACATAACATGAAAGATCTTAACAATACTAGTAACTCCATCTATCGGAGCCGCAACAAACTAACTAAAGTACACTCGCGCACTCCGTCCATTATTTGCTCATTAAACGAAAATTATTTAATACATTTAAATGGAACAGACCGGGACCGTATTCATAGAGTGTGATGAGCGAAAAAAGTTCACAGCGTCCAGTGTCCACAATCGTGTTTGCGGAAGCAATTTTGCGAAATGCCACAATTTATTTAAAAATTACGCCCTTGTTTGTGTGGGTAAATATTGACGTGTTTGGTTTATGATAATGGCAACACTGAGCGCCAGGTAGACGGCTAGCGACAGTATTATTTACCTGTAGAATGTACACATATTATTTAATATTTACCATCGCACCGTAAAGTTGACAATATAATATTTGTTAAGTATGCTCTGCTTTTGAAAGTTTATGTACAGCCGTGTTTTTAATCAAATTTAGTGATTAAACATGCTATTAACGGGAGTTTGGATAACCGACTTAATATAAACAGAGCTTGTGTTAATTAAGATCTTCGCCTTGTTTCGATGTTTGCTGTTATTTAGCAGATTCCACGTGATTTATTTATTAGTACTCGCATAATTATTTAGTAACGTCACGAGTGCCTTACTCATTGTATTGTTGCTGATATAAGTTATCAATAGTGTTATTACTACAACAAGGCGTCCTTTGATAAATTGCTCTACATTCTTGTACAAATTAGAAAGCTATGTAACATTAAAAATAATCACTTACATTACCCAAGATCTCATTAGTGTTATAAAAAAGTTATCATCATGAAGTGTTTGTTGAAAATATTTAATTGTCTATACATTTTTCAAAATTTATTATAGTGGCATAAATAAACTTAACCGAACCCAAAGTAAATTAAGCAACTACATAGCGCACAAAGCGGCGAATGATATAGAAAAGGTAAACAGCATCAGCTCACGAAGATGATCTTAATCAATTTACAAGTGCCGTGCACAGCGGCAGTGCCAAACACTCCTCTCGATACAACGCAAAGTCTTACTGCAAACAATATCATCATTGTATTTGTACTGAAACAACAAATTTGTAGCTAGCTTTAAATGCACGCTTAACACACGGACACACACTCACGGTGTGTGCAGAGACAATATGTTGGAAACTACTAAGGTCTTAAGCAACGCGACAAAATGAATCTCCGCTAGCGACTGATACGGCCCAATTCAAACACAGTCAGCGCCATTTTGTTGTGACAAGCGCTATCCGAACGCGCGTGAGCCAATCCAAAATCAACCTAACACCCTTTTATTTAAAGTCACAACGGTTCCCAAATCCAATGGAGTAGAAACATCGGAAATTAAGGGACGACAGACACGATTCTGTTTGCCATCTAACGTGGTCCCAGGACGAACTTCCAAATATTTGACGTGTCAATTTTGTGAATGTTGGCCGAGAATTGCGGTTAATATTCGCTGCCCGGACAACCTGGCGTGCCACTCTTTAATTAAATGACTCAAATAGTCCCATTGTTAATTTATTATGACGGGCCTCGGGACAGATATTAGTTATTCAATTATGAAAGACGAGCTTGATATCAAAAGACGTGTGCAGATTTACTTTGTCACAAAACATATCTAAGGTAAATATTTCAATAGCATGGCAGATACGAGTATTTCTGTAGTCAAACGGCTTATAAACGTTTAAAAAATACAATTGTATACAATAAATTCCACAAGAATGTGTCATCCATCGCATCATCACCGAAACTATTACAAAGCTAAGCAATTTCTAAATGACTGTACATAATTAATACCATAACGACAAACGGCGTAAAAAACTTTTATTTAGTTATTTAAAAATTACCGATCCTTACTTGAAATTTAGAGAGAGAAGGGTACTTTAAAAAAGGCTAAAAATATACGAATAGCTGTATTAATTTTGCATTGAAAACTACCCACAAAAAAATAAGTGAAAATTCTCACTATAACAACAGAAACTGTTTGCCTCTATTGTTTGTTAAAGATTAAAACAGTATCGGTCGGTTATCGTCTCGTTAGGAACAATAACAAACAACGAATCGATTGCGAAGACAAAACGTTGTACCAGCTTGTTACGGCATATTGCTCGTTACCGCGCCGCTATTTATTTTTGAGTGGCAACACCGAAGAGTCCATAAACAAAAAAACACTCGGGCGGCTGTTTTCATAGACAACAATACGGCGAGCCACTTTAGAGCTGTGTTAAGAGAGAGATGGAGGGTACTCACTTTTCGCGACAGGGTAAGGGGCTAGTATTTTCATTGTATGCTTTTAATTTTGAGTGCGCGAGCCGCGAACTAGCCCGGTCTCCGGGGACGAATGTTTGCGCGAATAATATTTGCCTCCACTGTATAATTCAGCCACCCGTCATATTTGCCGAAGAGCAATCGTTTTAATATAGCCGGCATCGTATTAGGACCATTACTTTGTTAGATGGATTAATTTTTCAATTTTAATTATGCTTTGAATGAGATAATAAAGTATTCGGCTACTGGTATGGACCGCATATTTAAGGGAAAGTCCCCTTACACACTGCGATTTTTAGCATCGATGCAGTCGCGCGACTCACGTAATGAACAGATTTTGGCATCGATGCGTTAGTATCGGTGCAGGCGCGCGTTTGCATTGATGCTGACACACGGTAGTATCGATACAGTTGTCAATCTTTGGCAATGGCTAACATCTGCATCGCGACAGGACAGCATCGAGATTCGAGACTATACCGATGCTAAAAGTAGCGCAAGTGTGTAAAGGTGGACCATTTGCAACTACATCGATGCTGCATCGCGACTTAATCGCGCCTTTGCGACTAAGGAGTCAAAATCTCAAAATCCCACTTTAGAATCAGCAGAAATAAAGAGAGAAGAGAACATAAGACTTATGACCACCAACATTAGGTAATAAAATGGCAGAGTATTAATGTTACCGTATGCAGTTGAGTACGTCGTTAATACAATATGTGTTGTACGGACAACAGCACGTCAAAGTAAACACAGCGGTATCTTATACAGTTGTAATAAGGGCTAGTTTGCAACAAAAGAGGATAGCCTGATGTGCTGGCGATGAACATTACACTTTAGAAATTATTAACGCTAAGCCTTTGTATTAGTTCTAAAAAACAAGATTCCGAGGAAAACGTAAATAAATAAATATCCTTTGGACATTCCCACACATCGCCATCTAGTCCCAAAGTAAGCTACTAATAGCTTGTGTTATGGGTGCCAGACAACGGATATAATACTTAAATACTTTTTTTGTAAATACATACATGACATACATAGAAAACACCCAGACCAATACAAACAGACATGTTCATGCACACAAATGTTTGTATTGTGCGGGGATCGAACCCGCAACCCGCTGCGTACTAGGCGATTTCTCGACCACTACACCAGACGGGTCGTCGTAAATAGAGAAACAAATCACAAAATATGAGTACATTTCTATAGTAACCACTTATATTTTGGTTTCGATTTTGGTACTATGCAAAAAGCTGTATGTGAGTAGCGAACACTAAGAGTTCTGCTGCCTCAATTCATGTAAGTACACACAGCATGTATACTATTTTATCACCCACCTGCAGTAAAGCATTAATCTATACTAATATTATAAAGCTAAAGTGTTTGTTTGTTTGACTTACTGGACCGATTTAAAAAAAATGTTTTTGTGTTGGATATCTTATTTATTTACGAGGAAGGCTTTAGGTTATAAAACATCATGCTGCGACGGAAGGGGAAGGAGCAAACTTAAAACTTGCGGAAGTAGTCGCGGGGGACTGCTAGTTATACATATAACTGGTAAAGCTATAAAAAAAACCATACGTAAGTTTTATGCTGAAAACAATACTAATTACTGAATTTCAAAGCGAGTACCATAGGCTAATTCTGTACTCGTAACGCCATCTGTCATAAACACGAGTGACTATTTTGATTGCGTCGCCTTGCTTTTGTAAGGGCGCTTTTCGGGGTAGTGTGCACAGATTAGTAAGAGTGAAATTAACATTACAATACATGTGTTGTGTGATTGTGGTATGTGACTGTGAAAAATCGCTATCGTGGACTGATGCAAAATCGAAAACCTAGAATGTATAGTATTTTTGGCTACATAAGACGAAATTGCCATTAAATCCCCAGAACGAATTTGTTCAGCACCAATGACGTAAAAGTTATTAAATTATATTAAATAATTTAAAAACATCTTAGTTCAGCACAGAAAAATGTAGGGTATCGCAATAGAGGAAACTACACACTTGAATATCTTGAGAAAGTGAAAAGGAACCGTCGACGCAGACCATTGACTGTGGTGGATGATAAGCTTAGCTTTTAAGTCAGTACGATAAGGAGGCATTTTTTTCAAAATTGTACGAACTTACACAGTAGGTAAGTAACGGGTAAGTTGCAATATATCTGATTGAACAATGACGTTCAAAAGGCCATCTCGCTCTTAAGCCTAATGTCAGCCATTGCTAAATTATGGTAACAGATTAAATACGTATTTTAAGTTTTAATCGTAGAACTACTTTCCCCTAGATAATAATTTCATGGTTTTAATCATAGAAGATAAGAAGTACTATCCCCTTTTATTCCTTTTTAATGAAAAAACAATACCTTCCTATGAATGTAAGGACACGTTTGTCTTGTCTCTAAAACAGTTGCAGTGTAATTGGTACTAAAATACTCCTAATCACACAGGAAGGCATTTTTACCAGATAACGAGAAATAATTTTAGGCGCTGTCGGGACGTATAGCCATAAAGAGAAAGCGTGTCCAACTAAATGCACTCCGGGCAATTACCTGCCATTCGTGAAGCCATTTTCGAGCGCATACACCGTATCTATAATCTAAAAACATCTTAGACAAAAAAACTTCTCATTTTCAAGAAATCCGTCGAGTAACATCAAACCACACATACCTAAATTTTACCTTACTTACTTTTTACTTAACCTAAACTAGATTAAATTCTTACAATACCACATACCTACAGGTCACATTTATAACCTATTTTTTTTAAATAAACATTTATTGGTTTAATATCACAAACACAATGTTGCCGACGGCCGGTGCAACACGAAGTAAAATACTAAAGTAGGTATACGCAAAGACTATTTATTTCATAAGGCACATGGAATATATATATCTTATGGACCAAGTGATAAATTGAGCAGTATACATAATGCCCGGTCATTATGAAAAATGCCCAATAAAATAATATAAAGCTGAAGAGTTTGTTTGTTTGTTTGTTTGTTTGTTTGAACGCGCTAATCTCAGAAACTACTGGCCCGATTTGAAAAATTATTTTTATGTTAGATAGTCCATTTATCGAGGAAGGCTTTAAATTTTATAACATAAAGATACGACTCACAAGAGCACAGCAGCAATGAAAAATGTTGCGAAAACGGGTGAAAGATATTCCTTTTGAGAGCTTCCGCTGCGTACGCTGCGGAAACCGCTTAAGTTACACAAAAATCATGTATGACAAGATTGTTTAGCATTAAGAGTTCTATAATAAAGTTTCCGACAGCATAAGTCTATCTTTTATGGTTGACTTACTACAACCTTTTTTATGTTAATAAATTTGTAAAAAAATAATGCATCATTTTTAGAGGAAGATTTTTAGAATGCATTATTCTTATCAAAATAAATACATTCATCCAAAATAATGTTCGCAGCTTAAGTACAACGTGCGCTTGCGCTAATAAATTATAAAGCTGAAGAGTATGTTTGTTTGAACGCGCTTATCTCAGGAACTGCTGGACCGATTTGAAAAAATATTTCTGTGTTGGATAGCTTATTTATCGAGAAAGGCTTTTGGATATAAAACATGACGCTGCGATGGGAGGGGAGGGAGCAAACTCAAAACGCGCGGACGAAGTCGCGGGGGACCGCTAGTGCCCAATATGAGAGTGCAATTTGATAATAATTATTCAAATAATCAAATTGATATGAAAATTTGGATTAATTACGAAGGACTTCTACCTAAAAAATCCACTAGCTTTTGCATTTAAAACTTAAGGAAAGTCACATTAAAAATATAACATGATTTATATATATATTAAATTTTACAAAATATCCTTGTTTTATAGAATTATAAAACATAAAATAAACTAAAGTTTAAGCAATCAGACTCAATATTTGGCATAATTAGCATCTTCTCTTAATAAAAGTTGAATGAGAATATAAGCAAAATAAACATCAAGATTGAAAACAATAATCATACATATTATATCGAATTGCATAGCATATTATCAAATTGCCCAACTATCATGTAGCAATATAATAATGACCGTGCAATTTGATAAATAATGAAGTTAAGATAGTAATTTATCACTTAGCCCGATAAAGCTAGACATTATTCATAATGCTCGTGCATTATAAATAATGCCCGCATTAATCTCCTGGTCTATAACATATACATTACGTTGGGTATCGATTTTTGAACTAACGTCACTTTCTTGACATTTTTCTAACTAAAACAGATGGCCAGTAGGAGCCGTTAGCAAAAATGTTTGATGTTTTTAAAATAAAAATAAATAAAATCTGAGATGCATCGCTAACACTCCCCACCCTAATGCTGCGGTGCAGCACTCAAACATCTAAGGAAATCGGTGCGACGCGTGCCCCAAACCGTCGCCAAATCCCAGATTTGGTCTTGACGTCTACCATTCTGATACGACCATCCTTGCCCGAGTATAGGTCTGTAGGATGATAGGCCCCTAGGCCACGTGTTGCGGGGTGAGCTCGGGTCGACAATAATGACTAAATCACCTCCATCCAACCAATCACATTTCTGGTAAAATGTCTTTTGTCTATCTGTTCCAGAACATGTCTGCTAACCTTTGCGCTTTTCGCCATTGCTTCCTCAGGTGCATATCAGAATCGTCAAACTCACCAATTATAGACGAATTGGATGAGCTTCCTAAAAGAAAATGATTTGGAGTAAGCGTTTCTACAGTAGATGGATCTACAGCTACGTAAGACAACGGACGTGAATTTAACCATATTCACCACTACAGCCAAAAAAGTAATCAGTGTTTCTTCTTTAGGAATCCTTTTTGTCATTACCACTTTCAGTAAAGTTTTCAAACTTCTAATCAATCGTTCCCATGCCATGCCCCACCCCAGTGGGGGCTACCTGGTGAATCTTTATAATATTATTCGCTATTTCAATTGCACTAGCTTCATCTTCAAAGTTTGAATAATAATCGTCCATATGGTGGTACGTATCGCGTCGACAGCAGCGGGCAGTGATGACTCGTAACGCTTCTTCTTGTTCTTTATAAACTGTGCAAGTGAACAATTAGCACCGAATATTAGCGAAGTTATATCATAGGTTTTGACAGGTTCCGCAGGGCTGTTTCTCCATAAGAATCGCAAAGCGTGTTGATCTGCTGGGTGAACTTTTATCCTTAAAAACATGCCCTTGATGTCTCTTGTTAATGCAACACTATGTTCTCTAAAGCGCAGCATAATACGAGGGTCAAACTGAAAGTTCTTAGAACTGGCCACTTATAAACAATATAATAAAAAAAATATTCTAAAATTTGAAAATAGAACTCTTTGCCAATATTACTGAGTATATATTTCATTCATTTGTCATTTGTTTTACGATTTGGCGGCAAACTGAAAATTGTCTGTGTCACGTCAACATGAATTTAACACGAGAAAATTTTCGTGCAATGATTTTTTATGACTTTCGATGTCATTTAAGTCAACAAGAAAGTTATGATAGACTACGATTGGCCTTTCACGATGAAGCCCCATCTCGTGCGACTGTTTACAACTGGTTTAATGAGTTTAAACGTGGTCGCACTAATCTCACTGATGATGTACGTGAGGGACGGCCTTCTACGGCGACGACTGAAAATAACATCTGTGTTGTGCGGCGTATGATAGAGACTGACAAAAGAGTGACCTATCAGCAGATTCGGACAAGCTTAGGCATCGGTATGAGTCAAGTGCACAAAATCCTCCACGAACATTTAGCGGTCAGGAAGCTTTGCGCCCGGTGGATACCTCATAATTTGACTAAGGCTCAAAAACTCCATCGTGTGGATTGGTGCCGTAAAATGATTGAAAGATTTAACGGAGGTGACTCAAATGCTGTGTTCGACATACTAACAGGTGACGAAAGCTGGATTTACTGTTATGATCCTGAAACCAAAAGACAATCTGCTCAGTGGGTGTTTCCTTTCGAGGAGTTGCCAACTAAAGTGAAGAGAGATCGAAGTGCGGGAAAAAAAATGGTGGCCTCGTTCTTTGGAAGGATAGGTCATTTCGCAACAATTGTGTTAGAGGATCAAAAAACAGTTTCTGCAGAATGGTACACTACCAATTGTTTGCCACTTGTCTTGGAAAAAGTTCGAGAGAAACGACCTCGCAGTAGGATCCTCCTTCACCACGACAACGCCTCGTCGCACACCGCCAAGCGAACGATCGACTATTTGGCGACATCAAACGTTGAATTACTGGGTCACCCGCCGTATAGCCCCGACCTCGCGCCTTGTGATTTTTATTTATTTCCAAAAATTAAAGAAAAACTTAAAGGAAAGCGGTTTATGAATGCTGAAGAAGCGGTGGCTGCGTATCGCGATGCCATTGAAGAGACCCCTAAGGACGAGTGGGCAAAGTGCTTTTCCCAGTGGTTCCATCGCATGCAGCGGTGTATTGACGTCAATGGACAATATTTTGAAAAGATATAATAAAACTAATAACTGGCTAATGTAATCAGTTTTTTATTTTCTAAGAACTTTCAGTTTGACCCTCGTACCAAACAGTGAAGACAGTAAGTCAGGACCTGAGAGTAAGTAGTCATTAAGACAGAAACCGTTTACTTTACCTGCCGCGTCAAATACCAACCTCAACTTCTTTTTATTAGGGTTGTGTTCGCTGAAGTGTGGTAGGTACCTTTCTTTTGATGAGGGTTGCTGTCGTCAGTGAATTCTTGAGCAAAATCATTAAACAGAAAGTGCTTAATTCGTTCCCTGTAGCTTTGTGCGAACCCTTCACTCTTCGACATCTTTTTCTCAATACCTAAAAATCTTTTATAAGCACTACTATAATAATCAGGCTACCTACTTACAGTTTGGATCCTTCCACGGTGAACTTACGAACCAGCGTCCATCAATAAGTTCTGCTGTTTTTTCCAAATGGGCCAAGGGACGAACATCATCTACGTTTTGTTTTACCGCACTAGATACACCTAATGAGTCAACGGTAAAAGATTGTTTCACGTGTAGCGAACGGCTCATTCCTATTCCCAGAAACAATTTCTAGTGACATCATCAGATCATAGTTATCCTGGCCAATTAACATTTCAGGTTTATTATCAAGACTTGCCTTTCTTTTCTTAATTTTACATAAGTTGGCAGAATGCAAGTTAATAGTAGTAATCTTTTGCAGAGGTAAGTTAAGCTCATTGACACTACGCGCTCTAATTGAATAAATCGTATCGTCCATAACTCCATACCTGACAAATTAACGTTCGTTACGAGTGCCTCACAAGCCAATTCGTTGTTGTTCCAAGCGCCGCTCAAGCGCATCCTCTCCTGCTGGCCGCGCAGACCCGCGCGCCGCGCAAGGTCAATGCTGATCAGTGACACGGTTGATTGTGCACTATTCTGTGGAGCTTGCGGATCACTCGATGCGCCGACGTCATTTCGCTCTCGACTATGCTTATTCTCAAAGTGCAGCAGTCGATGATGCGGCGCGCCGCAGTTGTTCCTGTCGCATGTGACAGCTGAGCAGGTACTATTACCATCTTGATTTTCTAAGTGCTTTCTTAAATTGCTTGCAATCTGGCAGTTTATGCTGGCGATCAGAGTGACAGAATTCGCACATGTCTTCACTCGTAGAATGTTCAGACTGCATAAGTACCGTTTGTGGTCTGTTGTCCATGTTATGGTAAGATCTGCTATTCTGGTATCTGCTATCAGTGCGTTGGCTACTTTCATGTACGATCGCTGATGATGTAATTGTTGATACCTTTACTGCTTCACAGTGTAGAAAATCGGATAATGTTATCATTCTCGATTTCTCGTTCCCTTCCGCTACAATCGGGTAGCTGTAATCAGCCCACTTCGACAGCAATACCGTAGGCACTTTTGTAAGGATGATGGCAACTATGCTCATTCCTTGTAGGTACTCTCTGGTATTCAATAAACGGACTGCTTCGATGAAGTTTCGGATTTTACATTAAAACATGATGATGTCTCTGTGATAGTGCTGCGATACCGTTGGCAATCATTTTATGTCTTGAATAATACAATTTATGATGCTTCCAAAACGAAGCTGCAGTGTGGATATGATAACATCAGGTGACGACGCGCTGATCAGCATTGCTGACACGGTATCTTTAGCTGCTCCTCGAAGGCACTTGCGTATAGCCGCCATAGGTTCTCTTTCGCGCTGAACCCACAAACTTCAGTCGACTCGTCGTATGGCTGTTTAAATTGTAGCCATTCAATTGGGTCGCCGCTGAATTCAGGTAGTTGACGCAGTGTGCTTAAACGGCTGAGCAGATTATCGTTGTTTCTATTAGTAGAACAGACAGCAGTGGCTAGGTCCTTGATAGTGCTAGCTAGCATATGGTATGTTGCATCGGTATTTACTTGTGGTTGAGCGTCTGGTGCTGTGAGCGATGGCGGCGCGGCCAGCCGAGTGTTTAGCGGTGGCGGCGGCGGCGGCGCGGCGGCTTGCTGTGTGCCGGCAGCCGAAAAATGCGACTGGGCAGTGGCTGCAATTTGAGAAGCAGCAGGCCTCAGCGGCGAAGATGCTCTATGTTTACCGATGCTAGTTCTACCCAACTCCGCGTAGCTAGATTCTAACCACTTTTCTACATAGTCGTACGTCTTATGGCGAAATTTCGTCGAAAAGCCGCACTTTGTGATTAAAGCACGCCACTTTGCACACTGATAGTAAGGACCACAAAATAACCAATTTCACCTACAGCAGCGACAGTTTCACCCCTTAGAAACAGAGATGGCGCCACTTTTCTAACAAACAATTGAAAAATTCTACAAGTCAAACCACGTTACCGATTTTAATAAAAATGGTATCAAATAAAAGATGATTATGTTATCTATTATAGGAAAAAACATTGTTAAGATAGTACCTTCCAAACATGCACAAATATATATTTTTAGTTTAGAAAAAATAGTTTTAGTCACTTTTTACTTCACTTTATCAAAAAAATATACGGTTGGGTATGTTTTTTCTTAGTTTGTATAATTGCTAAGTAAATACGGTATTTGGTAAAGAAAACCGCACTTCAATATCTCTAATAGTTATTGAGATACATATATTTTAATATTGGCAGGAATTTTTTCGGGCGCACCAATATCAATGATTATTATGTACCATATTTAACTCCGCCGTTGACGGTCCCAAGCCCGTATGCGAAAGGAGGAGGGTTGGCTGAGAGGAGACCAAACCAGCTGTAAAAGTTCAACGTCGAGTATTGGGCGACGGTTAATTAACCCGACAACGATGGCCTAACCAGCCTGATCAGATGAGGGTAGGAAATGACCTTCTCAACCCGCAATTCCATGGTCATGTCTTATGGAACCGGGGGTCTTGGCTTAACCGCCCGGACCGCGAGGTAGAAAACCTCTCTAAAAAGTTACCCAAATCCTAAGGTGGGACACGCGCCGAAAGGATGCATGGCTTGCTGGAGGCAAGTCGCTAGCGCCAACCTCGTCGGACCCGGCTAACGACGTTGTATGCGAGCCTTCACTGGGGAATGGGCGTCACCCCCAGTGCGACAATATTGATTCGACCCTTCTCGTGGGAACCATATGAGTGAATTTGAAAACAATAAACTACCCAAAAACCCAATAAATCAAAAAAACATGATACAACAGACTTTCCACTTAAGTATGTTTAACAGACCTAGAAGTGATTCCACAACTTCATTGCCAGCGAAGCTGAATAGCGAAGAGATAGCCCTGAATGAGCGCCGTAATGGAGACAGAATCGGATTCACACCGAAAAATAGAAGAAAAAGACGACTGGCAAAGAGACAAAGCTAGAAGAACTAAAAGGAAAAAAACAAGTCCAATACACAACGAAACAAACAAAAAGCAGAAAAACTCTTCTTTTGCAATACCTACACAAAATAGCTTTGAGATACTCGAGGAAGATTCCACCAACAGTATGGACAAAAAAGATAAGGAATATGTTCCAAAACCAGAGCCAATTTTTGTCACGGGTGTTCTTAATATTGCGTCTCTAAAGGAAGTACTTAGTAAACTTGTAGATAATGATTCGTTAACAATGACGACCCTACGGTCTGGACACATTATTAAAGTAATGCCTAAAGACATCCAAACTTATAAAACTATTCGAGAACATTTTATTACAAAAAATATCGCACACTACACCTATAAACTTAAATGTGAAAGAGCATACAGAGTGGTCTTGCGTGGACTTCATGCATCAGAAGACACTGCGCAGATAGCCAAAGAGCTAGGAGGACAAGGACACGAAGTCAGACAGGTTGTAAATGTAAGGCATCGGACTACAAAGGAACCCCTACCAGTCTTTTATGTTGACCTGGAGCCTAAAAATAACAACAAAGATATATTTCAAGTAAAATATCTAAACAACATGAAAATAACATTTGAAGCACCGTACAAAAAGAAGGAAATACTACAATGTAAACGATGTCAGAGATTCGGCCATTCGAAAAACCAATGTTGCAGACCATTCCGCTGCGTTAAATGCGGGAACGATCACCCAACTTCAACTTGTACAAAAAAACCGGACACAGAAGCTACCTGCGCAAACTGTGAAGAAAAACACCCAGCAAGCTACAAAGGCTGTAAAATATACAAACAATATAAGGAACGAATCCTAAAGACCGCACCAAAGCCCAAGATAAGCCCACCTACACAGAACGCAGCAAACATAAATAGACAACAACATTTCCAAAACACCACGCATACTTCGGTCCCCAAAACACATCCAACATACGCAGATGCTACTAAGACAAAAATAACAACCACACACTCTGATAGAACTAATGACCTTAATGACATGATGAAATTAATGGAAACAATGCTTGACAACTTACAGCACACCATAATGAAAATGTTTGAAACTATGGTAGACAAAATGATGGATCGCATGGTCCAATTAGTTAGCAGCCTTGTGAAGAAATGACCCGAAATCTCCGAGTGGTAACTTGGAACGCCAACGGCTTGACGGAAAGACGTCAAGAACTTGAAAGTTTCCTGAAAACTGAAAAGATCGATACAGCGCTCATATCGGAAACTAGATTCACTGCAAGATCGCACATCGCTATTGAAAACTACAAAATATATAAAACTAATCATCCTTCTGGAAATAGCCATGGGGGAAGCGCGGTTATAATTAAAAGCAACATAAAACACTACTCATACTCATACTCATACTCATCATTTATTTGCAAGAACACAGTACATGTTAAGGTGTTTAAACATAAAATACGTTCAGTGCATTCAGCCAAAAATAATAGCATGCAAATATTAATAAACCACAGTCAAAACTAAGTTAAAATAATTATTTTACATGTCTCAATTACAATTACAGAATTATGATATAGCATGTCATTATATATTATTTTAAACAATTTATATTAGACTCAAAAAAATTCTTAATACTATAGAAACAATGTTGTAATAGCCAGTTAGTCAATTTGCGTTTAAACGATTTTTGGTTGTCAATCAATTTAATATCATCTGGAAGACTATTGTACAACACAATGCCCATATTAAATACATTTTTCTCATAAATTTGTTTGTGGCAAGAAGGATGGTATAAGCGGTTCATGACTCTCGCACGAGTCGGTCGCGGATTAACGTCAGATCGTTTTTTCCAATATTCCGGATGGGAGAACACAAACAGACACAAGTCCCTTATATACATAGATGGCAAAGGAAGTATCAGAAATTTTTTAAAAAGTGGCTTACAGCTGGCATCAAACCTTGCATTGCCGATTGCGCGTATGCATTTTTTTTGGATTTTAAATACCTTGTTTAAATCGACAGAATTCCCCCAAAGTATCAGACCGTAACTTAGAACTGACGAGACATAGCCATGATACGCCGCCAAGGCAGCTTCCACAGAAACGGTTTGTCTGAGTTTTCTCAGAGCAAAGACGAATCTATTTAATCGAGAGAAAACTTGGTCTATATGTTCTTTCCAATTGAGATGTTTATCTACAGTAAGGCCGAGAAATTTGAGACTATCAACGTTATCAATGATGTTATTGTCATGAGTTATTTGGAGTGGTACAGGTGGGGAATTATATGATGTAAATTGAATTATTTTTGTTTTGTTTATATTTATTTTTAAGCAATTGTCATTTAGCCACTTAATTGCATCATTGAGGGCCTTGTTGGCGTCTGTCTCAAATGAGTCTTTTGATTCACACTTAACAATTATGGTAGTGTCATCTGCAAACAGAATAGATTCTTGACTAAGAGCTTTGGGAAGGTCGTTAATGTAGATTAAGAAAAGGAGAGGTCCAAGAACGCTACCTTGAGGAACACCACTACCATTTACTTTAAATTCAGATCGAAATATTTGTTTCACGGGCATGTGACGAGACTCAATAATTTTTGAGACTTCGGTGCATTGCCTTCTATTTTGTAAAAAGCTGTCTACCCAATCCAGAGCCTTGCCCCTAATTCCATAAAAACTTAATTTATTTTTTAGCAGGATGTGATTAACGAAATCAAACGCTTTGCTCATGTCCAAAAACATTGATAAGACAGGAGTTGTGTTATTTAAGCTATCTGTTATGATCCTTACTAACTCAAAACAAGCAAGGCTTGTCGAACTACCTTTCCGGAAACCATATTGCCTAGGGTGCAGGACATCATGTTTAGTCAGAAAGTCAATAACTCGAGTGAGAAAGGCTTTCTCGAAAATTTTCGATAGTATTGGCACTAATGTTATGGGTCTGTAGTTGTTTGGGTCATGCTTATCACCTTTTTTGTATATAGGTTTAACTATGGACAATTTAAGCTTATCCGGAAATTTGCCCTCTGTAAAAGAAAGATTAATGATATGCGCTAGTACATGACTTACATATGGAGCAATCATTTTTAGGATTTTCGTGGTGATATTGTCAAGACCACAACTATTACTGTTTTTCAGTGAAATTATAATCTTGTATATTTCCAAATCATTAACAGGTCTTAGAAATATTGTGTGCATATTAAGTTTGTCATGTATCTGTGTTGTAATTTTACTATCAAAAGTGGTAGTTTCCGTCAAATTTATAAAAAAATTGTTTAAAATCTCAGCAATGTCATGTGGATTAAAATAAATTTGGTCATTAAATTTGATTTTAGAAATGTCAGTTTTAAGACTAGTATCTGAGATAGATGATGAGATCATATTCCAAGTGGCTCTACATTTGTTTTCATTGGAACATATATATTTATAGCTGGTAGCCTTCTGAGCTTTGCTCATACATTTTTTCAAAATTCTGCTATATTTTTTGTAAAATGCTTTATTGATTTGCTTCTTTGAATTGTCTTGTCTGTACTTAAGATATAACAATCGCTTGGTTTTACAAGACTTTTTTATACCTTTTGTGAGCCATTTAATCCTTTTAGGACGGTTGTTTACTTTGACTCTCAGTACCGGAAAACATAAATTGTAAAAAAGACATAATAAGTCATAAAAGTTATCAAATGCATTTGATAAATTGTTACAGTCATAAACTTGTGCAAACGACATTGCTGCAATACACTCGCAGAATTTTTGAACATTGTTTTTATTATAGTCACGTTTATTTTCGAACCATGTAGAATAAGCAGATGGCTTATTATTAACTTTTATTTCAATGGACTGGCCAGTTTCATGATCTGAAAGCCCCAGACCGTGAATCATAGGGAAAACAGGTTTGACATTGCTGGCAATTTGGTCTATACAAGATTTTTTTCTTGTGGGCTCAGTAATTTGCGGTCTCATATCATAGTTTTCTAAGAATCCTATCAGTTTTTTCACTGCTGGTTTCTTTTTTAAAATATCAATATTCCAATCGCCGCATATTACTATTCTCTTGCGCTTAAAATTAGAAGAGAGGTAACTTAGAAGTTTGTCAAGTTTGTATAAGAAAATACCAGTATGTGATTTAGTTTGTACTGGGATTCTGTAAATATTAATCACAATAAGTCCAATACCCTCTATCTCCAGACCACAACACTCGAAATAGTCCTTAGTAGCAATTTTTGCAACAAAAGGCAGTTGTCTGTATTTGAAAGGTTTTCTCACCAATATGCATGTACCACCCCTAGATGTCTTTCTGCAGTATGAAGATGCCAAATTAAAGTTTTTGAGACGAATGTTTGCTTCTGATCCCCGTTGTACGAAAGTTTCACTTAGACAAATTATATCAACCTCCCTACCACTTACATATAAATCTTGTAAGGTTATATCAAGAAGATCCAATTTGTTACAGAGTCCTCCTATGTTTTGATTAAAAATAATTAAACTATCTGAACAAACAGCCTCATGATTATTATTATTTTTAAATGAAATGTTGCGAACGAAAAAACTCCTTTAAGTTGCTTTTACTTGCTAATTTTGTAGAATAAGAGTTTTTTAAATTTTCTATTGATTTCTTTGGTCGTAATATATTTTGAATATAGTCGTGCTCATATCTTATAGAGTCAATTTCTAGATTTATTTTATATGCAATAATATTTAGTTTATTTTTGATATTAAAACAATCATGCATCATTTCCAAATCAATAAAATTACAATTTGAATAATTAGTCGACAGTTGTTGCAAGTCTGAGTTAAGTGTTCTTACATCAAGGAATTCATTAAACGGCACACTTATAAGTAGAATTTTTTTACAATGTTTAAATTGAAACAAAAAGTTACACAAATTTGAGTACAGACTGTGAGGATTTTTGTCATGGCTGCCTGTTGATATAACTAATATGTCATCGTCATTTATTGAGTTTTTCAAGGTATTTAAATTATTTAACAAATGAGATGACGGTGCAAAGGGTTTTATGACACCTGAAGCCTTATAAACGTCGTTCCATTTTCCTGATCTTGAATTATTTATTTTGGTTGGTAAACCTCGCAGTTGTTCGTCGCCGAGAATGAAAATCTTCTTTTGATTTGATGTTTCTCTAACATTTTTATTTCTTAAACTAGGTGTTGTCATTTTTTTTGATTTTGGAATTTCCAGGTCATTATTTATCTTATTGTTGCCAGTCTCCTTCCTCAAATTCGAATTATTCACGGCTACAAGAGAAAAGTTCATTTGAGACTCGGCCCGGTAAGGAGTAGCTGAACGCTCGCGATCGGATGTGCTTTCTCTTTTGCTTGGGGTTTTTTTAGGAACTGATTTGCAGATTTGCGTCAGGTTTTTAATAGTGTTCTTGTAATCCCCTATTTGCTTTTTGAGAAGAGAGTTTTCTTGCAATAGGTTGCTAATCTCGTTGTCAGCTACATCTAGTCTCAATTGCAGGTCAGACAAGGTTTTTTTCATTTCAGCAAAGTCCTGATCTGGTTTCCGAAGCTCAGGGCAGCTTCTGTTAAGAATATCTGAATCGTCGTAGTCGTCTTCTTCCTCCGTGCTTAAACCTTCAAAGGAATTATCCGTAGAGACATTAACAACGACTCTTTTCCGATTAGTAACATTCTCATAAAGTATATTATTTGGCGATTGCAGAGCTACAGATGTGGAGGGTGACGAAGTACTGTATTTTTTCTTAGTTTTGTCTAGGCAGGCTTCACAAGACCATTTGCTTTTTTGTGCCTTATTTAGAGCATAGAATGAGTAATATCTATGTTCCGAAACTGACGTACATGGAACATGAAATGAACCTTTGCAAGATGAACAGCAAAGGTATTGCTTTCCCGAAATTTTTTTATTACACTTTACACAATTTGCCATTGTCAAAAAAAAAAAAAAACAATGTGGAAATAATAAAATAAAAATGTAACAAATGTTCTCAGTCAGAGTGAATATCACGGTACAAAACACAAAAAGATTCAAGTGGCTGCTGCGAGTTTCGAACCCTGTCGACTCACGTGTCCTTTACTAGAAGTGCACCGTAGTCCAATGCGCTATCGAAGCGGTGAGCGGAGCGACGAAAATTTGAAACATGTGTTTAATTTAAGTTTAGTTGTAATGATTTATGCCCATATATGGTCATGAATCAGAGACACAACACGCAATATGAGTCACCACAACAAACAGCTTTTGGGATTGACCGTTCACTTTCACATTTGGATCACCTTTTTAACATTGTTTCGCATTTTAATCACGTTTAACAGTTATTTCTGATTTTAAGAGTTAGTGTGCTCTTAGTGCACATTCTGAGAATTCAGTTTTTGTAACTTTTACTATGAAATATTCACTTTTTACCACTAGAATAAATAAAAAATACGGAGTAGCTTTAAAGTGCGTGCGCTTGCGACCGCCGCGCGCGAGAAAAAAAAAAAAAAAAAAAAAAAAAACTACCTGATTGAGGCCTACTCCACAGAGAAAATCCAAGCTACTTCCATTGTACTTGAAGATAAAAAATTTGAAACTATACTCTCAGCTGTTTATTGTCCACCCAAACACACAATCACTGAAGAAGACTTCAACAATTACTTCTCTACCTTGAATAATAGGTTTATCTGTGGAGGGGACTGGAACTCTAAACATCCTCACTGGGGCTCGAGAGTCTACAACCCAAGAGGAAGGCAGCTCATGAAAGTCATTGAAAGAATGAAGCTAGAATACCACTCTGGTGGGAAGCCTACTTATTGGCCAAATGACAGAAACAGAGTGCCTGATCTTTGTGACAAAAAACATAGATAAAAATCACGTCATGATAGAATCGCCAATTGACCTTACATCGGACCACACACCTGTGATTCTTAGCTTAAGCTCAAACATTACGCTAGTGCAGCCACCACCCCGGTTGTACAACCTTAAAAACACCAACTGGGAAACATACCGAGAGGAAATTACTGCTGAGATAGACCTTAACTGCAGACTTAAAACCACTGAGGAAGTTGAGAACGAAATAGAGAAACTGAACATGATTATTCATAGAGCAGCCAACAATGCTACTTCCAAAAAGAAAGGTCAGCCTCCGAAACATAATACCTACCCAAAATACATCAAGGAGAAAATTCAGGAACGTCGCAGGCTACGAAAAACTTGGCATAGGACCGGATATCCTTGTGATAAACAAGCCTTCAATAAGTACTCAGAGGACCTAAAGGCTTATATAAAAAATATTCAAAACTATAATTTCCAAACTCACCTCTCTAACCTTAGCCCAAACGCTGACACAAATTACTGTCTTTGGAAGGTAACAAAAAACCTTGATCGCCCTAAAAGCCATGCGGCACCAATCAACAATGGCACGGGAGGATGGGCTAGATCGGACGCGGAAAAGGCTGAAACATTCGCAAAGCACCTGAGCACGGTTTTTCAACCACATCCTGAGTGCAGCCCTGACCAAACCACAGAGGTCAATGAGTACCTAGAGTCGGCAAACCAAATGTGCCTACCTCTAAAATGTACAAGCCCGAAGGAAGTTATTAGAGAAATAAAAAACCTGAAGGAAGGCAAAGCATCCGGATATGACCTGATTGACGCAACATTGTTGAAACAACTACCATCCAAAGGAATAATGAAAGTGATCAATATTTTCAACGCACTTCTTAGACTTGAGCATTTTCCTGGACAATGGAAGATAGCGCAAATAGTGATGGTACCCAAACCAGGGAAATCACCGAATGACGCGACCTCATATAGACCTATCAGCTTGCTCCCAGTAATTGGAAAATTATTTGAAAGAATTTTGTTTAATAGAATGAAGGAACACCTGCTCAATGTGCTGCCAAATCATCAATTTGGCTTTCGAGAGAAACACGGAACGATCGAACAAGTACATCGAATTGTAGACATCATCAGTAAAGGTCTTGAAAATAAACTGTATTGCTCCGCTGTTTTCCTAGATATCAGTCAGGCATTTGATAGAGTATGGCACGAGGGTCTATTGTTTAAAATAAAAAAAAGCTTCCGCATTCGTTTTATCAAAGTTTGAAATCTTACCTCTCGAGGAGAAGTTTTCAGGTGAAATGTAATGAAGATCTCTCTCAACTCTATGAGATTAAATCAGGTGTCCCACAGGGCAGCATATTGGGGCCAGTTTTGTATCTCATTTTCACAGCTGATATCCCTACTAACTGCAAAACAACAACTGCAACATATGCTGATGATACTGCTTTACTGTCCATCCATGATGACCCAGATACTGCTTCACTCATGTTGCAAGAGCACCTCTCAGAAATTGAAACGTGGCTAAAAAAATGGAGGATAAAAGCAAATGAGAGTAAGTCAGCACACGTAACTTTTACTTTAAGAACAAAGACGTGCCCTCCAGTCAACCTGAACAATAAAGATATTCCTCAAGAGAACAGTGCTAGATACTTGGGTATGCACTTGGATAGAAGATTGACCTGGCAGACACATATATGGAACAAGCGAAAGCAGCTGGATTGGAAATTTCGAAATCTAAACTGGCTAATAGGTCGCCATTCAACTCTAAATGATAACAATAAAATTCTTATTTACAAAGCCATCCTAAAACCAATTTGGACTTATGGCATACAGCTGTGGGGTTCTGCCAGCAAAAGCAATATTGAGATCCTGGAGAGATTCCAGAGCAAAGCCCTCAGGACTATACTTGGTATTCCCAATTGCATTGCCAATAAATATATGTACCTCGATCTCGGTATAGCCACAGTCAAAAAAGAAATTGTCGAAAGCAGCCTAAGATATCAGGAAAGACTCGCAGCACATACAAACGTTCTTGCCCAGACATTGAGTGGAGACGGCGGCCAACAATACGTCAGATTAAAGAGACATGACATTTTCAACCTTATTAAGAGATTTTAAAAAATCTTCAACCACAGAGACAAGGGAGGAGTCAATGGACAAGCCCCTTATGACTCAATCGTTAAACCGGAGAATCCCTCAGTCAAAAAGCTGGCTTATTGTTTTAAAACAGATTGCCAGGAAGCAGAAATACGAAGGAAAAAAAAAATATGTACCAAATGTTTTGTTTTATTATTTTTAAGGTGAAAAGAGCGATTAGCTAATTAATGGAATCAGGCGTTACTTTGCGGAAATCCATTATTAAGTTGAAATTCATAAAATTATTTTGCTTTAAATTTCCGCGAAGCGACGCCGGTGCAGGCAACTAACTACACGAACCGTCACCGCGTTTAGTATTAGTTCAGGCAAATGCAGGATGCACCACCCGCCCTCCCTCAATACGCATGCGGCACAGCTAATGCAATTAATAGTACCCAACACCAACGTGCAAAAAACCTCGACGCGTTTCGCCACTACACGTGGCATCCTCAGGAGATGTTGTCGCCTCGGCGGAGCACAGACGACTGAACTGTGTCGACTGGCGAACAGGCCTTTTATACTTTCCGTCCACTAATGAGGTGACGTAATCGTTGTCACGGAAATTTGAAAATGAAGTTAATCGGTTGGTAATTGACGGTTATTATTGATAGATTGTTGATTTGAAAATATATTTAGAAGTGGAGAGGCGGTATAACTGACCTGTTCGTTCAACAATGTAAGCGTATTATCTTTATTATGTTTTATTATTTCTAATTGTTCCAAAACGGATAGTTTAAAGCCTTTTTCACAAGTATGAAGGACAGAAAATGTATGATTATCAGGAATACTATGTCCTGAATCTAAAAGATGTTTGGCGAAATGAGACCTCTCAGGATGGTTGTTTCGGTAAGCGGAAATATGTTCTTTATAACGTGTGTTGAAGCTACGGCCGGTCTGACCTACATAAATGGCGTTACATGCACTACAGTTAAGCCTATAAACACCAGATTTTTGGTGTTTATCAAGCTTATCTTTTCCGTTACAAACTAATGTTAAAGAATTATTAGTTTTAAAAGCTACGCGGATATTTTGACGTTTTAATGTTTTAGAAATACGTTCCGACACCTCTCCTAAGTAAATCAAACTAGAATTATACCTGTCTACCCTTTCTTCAGGAACAGAGTATAATAAACTAGTTATGATTTTGTTAGTCTTGTTTTTTATTAAGTTGTCAATAATGCATCTCTTGTATCCGTTTGATATGGCGATATGATACAAAATATTAAGTTCTTTATGGTAATTGTCTTTACTAAGTGGTACAGTGAAGAGACGATGAATATATGAATTGAACGCGGCCATCTTATGTTGCCACGGATGACAAGATGATGCATGAATGACAGTGTCAGTATGTGTTGGTTTTCGATATATTTGAAATTCATGTTTACCCTGCACCCTTGTTATAGTTAAATCTAAAAAGTTAATACTATCGTTTTGTTCTATTTCTAATTTAAATTTAATTTTAGGATGGATGTTGTTTATTTTAGAGAGAAAAATATCTAACTGTCTATTAGTTCCGGTCCAACAAATCAAAATATCGTCAACGTATCTATAATAATAAAGTATTTTTCTTTCTTGAATTAAGTATTTATTTTCAAAATAATCCATAAAAATATCTGCCATTAATGGACTTAAAGGAGAACCCATTGCTAAGCCCTCCTTTTGTCTGTAATATAGATTGTTGAACCGGAAATAATTTTGTTTCATGCATAAAAATGTCAATGATATGAGATCTTCTATCTCCCCCGGATGCAATCGTTGTTTTTCTAAGTGATTCTTTAAAATATTAAGGCATTCTTGATAAGGTACGTTGGTAAATAAACTTTCTACGTCTAATGATATCAACTTTGCATTCCGAGGGAGAGAGACAGATTGTATTTTCTTAATTAAATCTAAGCTATTTATTAAAGAATATTTTGGTTTGAATGACGATTTCTCCCTTAATATTGTATTTAGTTGTTTAGCTAATTTATATGCCGGTGCGCCGATGTATGAAACTACAGGACGCATCGGCATATTTTCTTTGTGAATTTTTGGTAACCCGTATAAACATGGACTACGTGGATTCATTTCTAATAATTTGTTATTATGTTTATACGGGCCATCCCGAAACAAAAATTGAGTTGAATTAATTGCTTCCTTTATATCGGACGCGAATGTTTTGGTGGGGTCTGATTGTAATAGTAAGAAATCGTCACTCTGAATTATATCTTCTACTTTATGAATATAATTGTTACGTTCCATAACCACCACCGTGTTACCCCTATCAGCTTTGGAGACAATCAAATCGTTTTCAGTAATTTTAACAGACAGTGATTTATAAATATGAAAATCCTGATTAGGTGACCTACGATTTGATTGTCTCAAAGCCGTTCTAATCCGATCAGCTGTTACATTAGTGGCTAAGGATTTAACATGCTGTTCTTGTTTACTACATACAACAGCAATTTCCACGTCAACCGCCAATCTTTCTAAAGTTTTTTGATTAATTGACGGTCTTAAATTATATTTTAAACCTTTACTTAATAATGAAACTTCGTCACTGGAAAATTCAACATTAGATATATTTTTAACGCGAGGGTAGAATGTATGTGATTGCGGCTGTTCGTGGAAACCCCGCTGCATGTTATCAAGAGACTCGCGCTTCAACACACGTATTTTTCTACTTTGAATTATGTATTTCTTGTGTGCTTCTTGTGAAGCAAGAAGCCTAGCTTTATGATCTAATAAATCGAATTCAACGTTATGTAAACAATATGATAATTGGTAATGAAGAATTTTGAGGTGTAGTTTTAAATTATCTCTAACCGAAAACCAATGCCGAGACTCCTCATTAAGCCAAAACAGTTGTGCTTTTTTAATAGCTATATTTGCTTGTCGACTATTCGTGTTGGAACGTATATTTATATAATTTGGAATGACATGTTCACGCTTACATTGTTGGTTGAACCAGACATTTTGAACAGCTAAACGATGAAGTTTCGTTAGCTTTATGTATAGACGTGCCTGTACAGCTACGCTTGCTGATTTTAGATAATTAATGGAATCAGGCGTTACTTTGCGGAAATCCATTATTAAGTTGAAATTCATAAAATTATTTTGCTTTAAATTTCCGCGAAGCGACGCCGGTGCAGGCAACTAACTACACGAACCGTCACCGCGTTTAGTATTAGTTCAGGCAAATGCAGGATGCACCACCCGCCCTCCCTCAATACGCATGCGGCACAGCTAATGCAATTAATAGTACCCAACACCAACGTGCAAAAAACCTCGACGCGTTTCGCCACTACACGTGGCATCCTCAGGAGATGTTGTCGCCTCGGCGGAGCACAGACGACTGAACTGTGTCGACTGGCGAACAGGCCTTTTATACTTTCCGTCCACTAATGAGGTGACGTAATCGTTGTCACGGAAATTTGAAAATGAAGTTAATCGGTTGGTAATTGACGGTTATTATTGATAGATTGTTGATTTGAAAATATATTTAGAAGTGGAGAGGCGGTATAACTGACCTGTTCGTTCAACAATGTAAGCGTATTATCTTTATTATGTTTTATTATTTCTAATTGTTCCAAAACGGATAGTTTAAAGCCTTTTTCACAAGTATGAAGGACAGAAAATGTATGATTATCAGGAATACTATGTCCTGAATCTAAAAGATGTTTGGCGAAATGAGACCTCTCAGGATGGTTGTTTCGGTAAGCGGAAATATGTTCTTTATAACGTGTGTTGAAGCTACGGCCGGTCTGACCTACATAAATGGCGTTACATGCACTACAGTTAAGCCTATAAACACCAGATTTTTGGTGTTTATCAAGCTTATCTTTTCCGTTACAAACTAATGTTAAAGAATTATTAGTTTTAAAAGCTACGCGGATATTTTGACGTTTTAATGTTTTAGAAATACGTTCCGACACCTCTCCTAAGTAAATCAAACTAGAATTATACCTGTCTACCCTTTCTTCAGGAACAGAGTATAATAAACTAGTTATGATTTTGTTAGTCTTGTTTTTTATTAAGTTGTCAATAATGCATCTCTTGTATCCGTTTGATATGGCGATATGATACAAAATATTAAGTTCTTTATGGTAATTGTCTTTACTAAGTGGTACAGTGAAGAGACGATGAATATATGAATTGAACGCGGCCATCTTATGTTGCCACGGATGACAAGATGATGCATGAATGACAGTGTCAGTATGTGTTGGTTTTCGATATATTTGAAATTCATGTTTACCCTGCACCCTTGTTATAGTTAAATCTAAAAAGTTAATACTATCGTTTTGTTCTATTTCTAATTTAAATTTAATTTTAGGATGGATGTTGTTTATTTTAGAGAGAAAAATATCTAACTGTCTATTAGTTCCGGTCCAACAAATCAAAATATCGTCAACGTATCTATAATAATAAAGTATTTTTCTTTCTTGAATTAAGTATTTATTTTCAAAATAATCCATAAAAATATCTGCCATTAATGGACTTAAAGGAGAACCCATTGCTAAGCCCTCCTTTTGTCTGTAATATAGATTGTTGAACCGGAAATAATTTTGTTTCATGCATAAAAATGTCAATGATATGAGATCTTCTATCTCCCCCGGATGCAATCGTTGTTTTTCTAAGTGATTCTTTAAAATATTAAGGCATTCTTGATAAGGTACGTTGGTAAATAAACTTTCTACGTCTAATGATATCAACTTTGCATTCCGAGGGAGAGAGACAGATTGTATTTTCTTAATTAAATCTAAGCTATTTATTAAAGAATATTTTGGTTTGAATGACGATTTCTCCCTTAATATTGTATTTAGTTGTTTAGCTAATTTATATGCCGGTGCGCCGATGTATGAAACTACAGGACGCATCGGCATATTTTCTTTGTGAATTTTTGGTAACCCGTATAAACATGGACTACGTGGATTCATTTCTAATAATTTGTTATTATGTTTATACGGGCCATCCCGAAACAAAAATTGAGTTGAATTAATTGCTTCCTTTATATCGGACGCGAATGTTTTGGTGGGGTCTGATTGTAATAGTAAGAAATCGTCACTCTGAATTATATCTTCTACTTTATGAATATAATTGTTACGTTCCATAACCACCACCGTGTTACCCCTATCAGCTTTGGAGACAATCAAATCGTTTTCAGTAATTTTAACAGACAGTGATTTATAAATATGAAAATCCTGATTAGGTGACCTACGATTTGATTGTCTCAAA